>CM021105.1:230849318-231354750 GCA_007115665.2 Sequoiadendron giganteum | reverse complement strand
CCCTCAACCCTTAACCCCACCGGGCCAACCTCAACTCCTTAACCCTAACTCATCCCCATACCCTCTTAGTCCCCTCAACCCCTTCAATTCCTTCACCCTTAACACTTCTAATCCATCACTCTTATACCCCTCTTAATCCCTAACCCTTAACCCTAAACCCTAACCCCCGAACTCTATACCCTCTAATCCCCTCGAACTCCTCAACCCTTAACCCTTAAACCTCTAATCCCTCAACCCCCATACCCTCTTAATCCCTCAACCCCTCAACCCTCAACCCTCAACCCTCAACCCTTAACAACTTAAACCCTAATACCTCAACTCCCATACCCTCTTAATCCCTGAACCCTCAACCCTAAACCCATAAACCCTAATCCCTCAACCCCCATACAATCTTAATCCCTCAACCCTAAACCCTTAACCCCTAATCCCTCAACCCCTATACCATCTTAATCCCTCGATCCCTCAACCCTCTTAATCCCTCAACCCTCAATCCTTAACCCCTAATCCTTCAGGCCCTATACCATCTTCATCCCTCAACCCTCAATCCTTAAACCCTAATCCCTCAACCCCCATACCCTCTTAATCCCCCAACCCTTAGCCCTTAACCCCTAATACCTCAACCCCTATACCCTCTTAATCCATCAACCCTTCAACCCTTCAACCCTTAACCCTTAAACCCTAATCCATCAACCCCCATACCTTCTTAATCCCTCAACCCCCATACCCTCTTAATCCCTCAACCCTTTACCCTTAAACCCTAATCCCTCAACCCCCATACACTCTTAATCCCTCAACCCCTCAATTCTCAACCCTCAACCCTTAAACCTTAATACCTCAACCCCCATACCCTCTTAATCCCTCAACCATCAACCCTGAACCCATAAACCCTAATCCCTCAACCGCATACCATCTTAATCCCTCAACCCTAAACCCTTAACCCCTAATCCCTCAACCCATATACCATCTTAATCCCTCGATCCCTATAATCTTTTAATCCCTCAACCCTCAACCCTTAACCCATAATCCCTCAGCCCCTATACCATGTTCATCCCTCAACCCTCAATCCTGAAACCCTAATCCCTCAACCCCCATACCCTCTTAATCCCTCAACCCTTAACCCCTAATTCCTCATCCCTCAACCCTTAAAATCTAATGCCTCAACCCCTCAACCCTCAATACTTAAACCCTAATTAGTCAACCCCTCTATAATATTAATCCCTCAACCCTAAACCTTTACCCCTCAACCCTTAAAACCTGAATCCTCAACCCCTATACCATGTCAACCCTCAACCCTTAAACCCTAATCCCTCAACCCCTATACCCTCTTAATCCCTCAACCCTTAACACTTAAACCTTAATCCCTCAACCATCAACCCCTCAACCCTAATCCCTTGACCCCTATACCCTCTTAATCCCTCAACCCTTAACCCTTAAAATCTAATCCATCAACCCCCATACCCTCTTAATCCCTCAACACTTAAACCCTAATCGCTGATCCCCTCTACAATCTTAATCCCTCAACCCTTAACCCTCAACCCAAAACCCTTAAACCCTAATCCCTCAACCCCTTTATTCTCTTAATACCTCAACCCTCAACCCTTAAAACCTAATCCCTCAAGCCCTATACCCTCTTAAGCTGGTCAACCCTCAACCCTTAACCCTTAAACCATAATCGGTCAACTCCCATACCCTCTTAATCCCTCAACCCTCAACCCTTAACCCTTAAACCCTAATCCCTCAACCCTTATACCCTTGTAATCCCTCAACCCTCAACCCCTAAAATCTAATCCCTCAACCCCCATACCCTATTAATCCCTCAACCCTCAACCCTTAACCCCTAATCAATCAACCCTCGAACCTTAAACCCTAATCCCTCAACACCTATACCATCTTAATCCCTCGATCCCTATACTCTTTTAATCCCTCAACCCTCAACCCTTAACCCTTAATCCCTCAATGCCCATACCCTCTTAATCCCTCAACCCTCAACCCTTCAACCCTAATCCCTTGACCCCTATGTCTTCTTAATCCCTCAACCCTTAACCATTAAAATCTAATCCATCAACCCCCATACCCTATTTAATCCCTCAACCCCTCTAAAATATTTATCCCTCAACCCTTAACCCTCAACCCTCAACACTTAAACCCTAATCCCTCAACACCTTTACCCTCTTAATACCTCAACCCTCAACCCTTAAACCCCAATCCCTCAAGCCCTATACCCTCTTAATCCCTCAACCCTCAACCCTTAACCCTTAAACCCTAATCCCTTAACCCCCATACCCTCTTAATTCTCTCAACCCTCAACCCTTAACCCTTAAACCCTAATCCATCAACCCTTATACCCTCATAATCTCTCAACCCTCAACCCTTAAACACTAATCCCTCAACCCCCATACCCTCTTAATCCCACAACCCTCAACCCTTAACCCCTAATCAGTCAACCCTCAACCCCCATACCCTCTTAGTCCCTCAACCCCTCCACCCTTCACCCTTAACACTTAATCCATCAACCCCCATACCCTCTTAACTCCCCAACCCTCAATCCTTAACCCTTAAACCCTAATCCTTCAACCCCCATACCCTTTTAATCCCTCAACCCCTCAACTCTCAACCCCTGTCCCTAAACCCTAATCCTCAACCCCATACCCTCTTAATCCATCAACCCATAAACCCTTATCCCTCAACCCCCATACCTTCTTAATCCCTCAAACCTCAACCCTTAACCCCTAATCCCTCAACACCTATACCCTCTTAATCCCTCAACCCTTGAACCCTAATCCATCAACCCCCATACCCTCTTAATCCCTCAACCCTTAAACCTTAATCCCTCAACCCCCATACCCTCTTAATCCCTCAACCCCTCAACCCTCAAACCCTCAACCCTTAAACCATAAACCCTTAACCCCCATACTCTCTTAATCCCTCAACCTGCAACCCTCAACCCTTAAACCCTAATTCCTCAAGCCCCATACCCTCTTAATCGCTCAACCCTCAACCCTTAACCCCTAATCTTTCAACCCCTATACCCTTTTAATCCCTCAACCCTCAACCCTCAACCCTTAAACCCTAATCCATCAACCCCCATACCCTCTTAGTCTCTCAACCCCTCAACCCTCAACCCTCAACCCTCAACCCTTGAACCCTTGAACCCTAATCCCTCAACCCCCGTACCCTCCTAATCCCTCAACCCCCATCCCTTAACCCCCATACCCTCTTAATCCCTCAACCCTTCAACCCTTAACCCCTAAATCCTAATCCATCAACCCCCATACCTTCTTAATCCCTCAACCCTCAACCCTTAAACCCTAATCCCTCAACCCCCATACCCTGTTAATCCCTCAAGCCTCAACCCTTAACCCCTAATACCTCAACCACTATACTCTCTTAACCCCTCAACCCTCAACTCTCAACCCTTAAACCCTAATTCCTCAACCCCTCTACAATCTTAATCCGTCAACCCTCAACCCTCAATAGTCAACCCTTAAACCCTTATCCCTCAACCCCTCTACCCTCTTAATCCCTTAACCCCTCCACCCTTAACCCTTAACACTTAGTCCATCAACCCCCATACCCTTGTAATTCCCTAACCCTCAACCCTTAACCCTTAAACCCTAATCCCTCAACCCCCATACCCTCTTAATCCCTCAACCCCTCAACTCTCAACCCTCAACCCCCATACCCTTTTAATCTATCAACCCATAAACCCTTATCCCTCAACCCCCATACCTTCTTAATCCCTCAAACCTCAACCCTTAACACCTAATCTCTCAACACCTATACCCTCTTAATCCCTCAACCCTTGAACCCTAATCCACCAACCCGCATACCCTCTTAATCCCTCAACCCTTAAACCTTAATCCCTCAACCCCCATACCCTCTTAATCCCTCAACCTCTCAACCCTCAAACCCTCAACCCTTAAACCATAATCCCTTAACCCCCATACTCCCTTAATCCCTCAACCTGCAACCCTCAACCCTTAAACCCTAATCCCTCAACCCCCATACCCTCTTAATCGCTCAACCCTTAACCCTTAAGCCCTAATCTATCAACCCCTATACCGTCTTAATCACTCAACCCTCAAGCCTCAACCCTTAAACCCTAATCCATCAACCCCCATACCTTCTTAGTCCCTCAATCCCTCAACCCTCAACCCTCAACCCTTGAACCCTAATCCCTCAACCCCCATCCCTTAACCCCCGTACCCTCTTAATCCCTCAACCCTTCAACCCTTGAGATATTTGACTTAGGGAACATTGCATCTAATGTCTCCAAAAGAGGACCAATCAAAGGATAGAATATTCACAACTTAGGGGATGTAGTGCATTGCATTAGGCCACTAAGAGGAATGTAATATGCTAAGATAAGTCACATTGGTGAAGCACATTATACTGAATTTCATCCACAAAGTGAGAAAATACATCATGTGAAGTGATAAGGCTGCGCTAGGAAGTGAGGAAAAAAAATGCAAATGAAAAATAAATAATGCCAATGTATGCTCCCACTTTAAATGAATTTCTACACACCATTTTGTGAGAAATTAATTTAAAGTAGAGAGAGGCATAAGGAAAAAAAGGACATGAGAGCACACTTGAAAAGCCCTATGTCAAGTGATAAGGTATCCAAGAAAGGCTACATCCTGCAAATAAAGAAGAAAAATAAAGGCAAAGGGATCTATGGATTTGTCAGTATGTTCATTGCTGCCATGTTTATTTAGAGAGTGTGGAACTATCATCATTCCCCCAAATACATAGAACTAGAAGAAGACATGAAGAGAGAGAAAGCGAATGAAAGAGGCATTTTGGGTCAACATGGAAGAGATATGAGATATCTCGATGCTTTGCATCATCCCCCAAAAGGACAAAAAAAGTAAAAGAAAAAGGAAAACGAAAAAGAGCCTTGTTTTTTAGTCAACATGAATGAAACATTATGGGCTCAATGCATTGCATCATCCTCAAATGGAAGGAAAAAGAGAAAATAGAGATGAAAAGAGTCCATTTGGGTCAACATGAAGGAGACATTGCGGTCTCAATGACTTGCATCATCCCCAAATGGAAGGCAAAAAAATAAGGGAAAACAAAGAGGAAAAGAGTCCATTTGGGTCAACATGAAGGAGACCTTGTGGTATCAATGCCTTGCATCATCCCTGAATGGAAGGTAAAAAGGGAAAGAAAAAGGTGAAAAGGAAAACATGACATATAGAAGAATGGAGATATAGATAGAAGAATGTCACAAAGAGGGGAGAAAATATCAAATATGGAAATATAGGGAACACATATCACATAAATGCAAAAATAAAAGAAAAGACTAATAAGGAACATTTTTTTCACTCAGCAAACAAGTCATCCGCCTCCCAATATTTCTTATTATAGAATTCGAGTGGGTGACTAGCGAGTGGGACAATATCAATTTCTGAACTAGCATTAAGGTCAATGCTTGTTTGAGGAGAATTGTCATGTATTCTCATGGAAGAGGAAAAAAATGAATTCAACGTGTGGTGTACCTCTTTTTCTATCCTAGAATTCTCCCCATCATCATCTAAGTTGATGACAATGGTAGGTCTAATGACAATATCAGTGGTGGCATGTAGGATTGGTGGTGAGGGAGGTATAGAATCAAGCTATGGGGGTGTGGGAGGAGGGTCATTAGGTGCAATTTTAGGTAAAGGTGGGTCATGGTTTTCAGTGTTGGCTTCATCACGTGATTGGTGAGCAAGAGCATGACAACGAAACCTACGTTCTCGAGCTTCTTTACTCCATTTTTTTCTTTTTTCAAGTGATATCAAGGAAGGAGCGTGTTGATCCACCATAGGTTGTTTATCATTCCTAAGGGGAGGAATGGGAGGAATGGGAGGAACTGCAGGTGGCTCATCCACTTTCTCCTTAGCTTTATACACTTCATTGATGCGAAGGAGAAGGATTGAATTGTTTTCATGATCCCTAGGCCTCTTGGATGATGTGGAGGAGGTTTTAGGTGTGGGTTGATTAGGCATGTCAAAATCGAGTTGCAACATAGCTTCATCAAGGATAGGTGATTCTGAAGTAGAAGGGGATATGTTGTAGAGAGATAATTCAAATATTTTCTTTGCTTTAAACTTCTAATATGAAATGAAAAAGAAATCACGTCTAGGGGTGATAGGTTCCATGGGATTAGGAAAAAAGGGTTCCAAAGATAAATTTCCTTTAGAAGATAGAGGATTGAAACCATTATGGTTAATAGTGAATATTTTATTGTCAACAAGAAACTTCACGCATTTGTGAATAACAGATGGGATCGACTTCATTGAACAAAGCCACAGATGGCCTAGTCACAAATGAAATTGGTTTGATTGTGGGATGATGGAGAATGTCACATCTAATTTCTTAGGACCTATATGTAATGAGAGTGTGATCGATCCAATCGTAGGGCATGTGAAACCATTATGTGTTTTGATCCATGTAGCTGGTCTATTATAAACATCTTGAGAAATGTCATGTAATACTAAAAACTCCTCAGTGATCACATTCTCACCACAAGCGGGATCTATCAATATCACATTAGTGGGCTTATCATAGATTCTACCGACTATGTAGAGAGGACCATTGGGAAGGTTTTTGAGCAAATCTTGAGATGTAAAAGTAATATTAGAAGATGCTTTGGTATGGCCCTTCCGATTGATGACATATATCGCACCCACCATCTCATCCATAGGATTGACACGAGCGACATGCAAAAGAGGATCTGAATGTGCATGTTGTGTATCAACATGCATAACATTAGTTTGTGAAGTTTGGCCAGCTTTGACAAAGGAAATATTGTGTTTAGGGATAGGGTTATTAAAAATATGTAAGTTTTGGTTGGGGGTGCCACAGACTTATTGCTTTTATCATTGGTACCAGCAATGAATAGATAATTTGAGTCAATTAGGTCTTGCACAAGGTACTTGAGCCACATGCATTGTTCGGTATCATGTCCATTATGTCGATGAAAATAACAATAAGAAATGGAGTTATAAGATGGAGTTAATGTTTTATTAGGATCAGGTGCATGGATAGGAGGTAGGGATATCATTTTTTGTTGGAGTAATTGAGTCATGGTGTTATGAAGGGTGTCTAGTAATGATGTGAAGGTGCATTTAGGATCTCCATAATTGAAGGGCACAACGGATTAGATAATGACCACTTGGTTATTAGTAGGTGGAGGTGTTTGGGATGGAGGGTTAAATTGTAAAAACCCTTTGGTTGGTTTTGTAATGGTTGAGAATTAGGTTGGTTGGAAGGGTTAGACTTCTCAACTCTACTAGAAGTAGATCTCATATCATGACTACTAGCAAAGTTGTGATAATCATAGAGCGCTTGACACAAGTGCATGGAGGAAGGGAACTTGATGAGGGTGATCTTGTATTGGAGTTGTGTTAATAGATTTTCAGTGAACATATTTTACAGATGTGTGTTAGCTATCTTGACATCGATTAAGGAATAAAGCACCTGATAACAAGAGATAAAGTTTGTATCTTCTTGTTAGTGTATTTATTGCATCTCATGAGATCGGCCAAGGTTTTCTTAGGGGTCATGTGGACTTGGAAGTGGTTAATGAAGGAATCCACCAATTCATTGAAGGAACTAATGGAATTGTTGGGTAAGGATGAAAACCAATCTAAGGTAGCATCTTTGAGAGTCCTAGGAAATAGTTTAGCTAGCAACTTGAGATCAAGAGAAAAGTCACTACATAAAACAAGATAGGAATTAACATGATCAGAAGGGTCACCCTTCCCTCCGTACTTCTTGAATCTAGGAATTTATAATCCCTATTACAAGGGGGTGCATAGGATATTGAGAGATAATGGATTGCTACGAACATAGTGGGTAGGTGAACCGTGTTGGATTTGGTTGGTATTGGATATTTTTTGTTGCATGGAGGCGATGGTATGAAAAAGATGTGTGATAAGGGGATCAATGTAAGTGGTATGAGGTGGAAGGGAAATTGGTGATGGGGTGAAGGTGGTGGAAGGGGAAGTGGAAGGGATGTTAATAGTAGGGATGGTGGAAGAGGTTAAGGGGTGTGATTCCACAAGGGAAGTAGGAGCACTAGTAGGAATTTCAAGGGAAGGTACCACATTACTAATCGGTTACATGGTTGTTGTCACACTAGGATATGCATAAGTGGGGATGGAAGCTATGATTGAGGGGAGAGGAGTGGAAGGTCCTCCTTGACCAACCATAGGAGTGGTTGAATGAGATACGATAGGTGTGGAAGAGGCATGTTATTGGTATATTTCTGTTATCTTCTTCATAACACCTAGACCATCATCTCGGTCAAGTAAGTGGTGAAGGTTCTCTATGGTGGGAATGGCAGTGCCAAATATGGTCTCAAGACTTAGTTCATGTTGAAGGTTAGCCAAATCAGCATGGATGTGGAATATATTTCATTTGGGAGGTCAAAAGTTTTGTTGTCATCATGTGTGTCTCCTATGTGCAAAGAGATACTAAGGATGGTCTCTAAGCCTAGTATACTATTGTCGATACTAGGAGTTGAAGCCTACGTGATCCCAAGATCTACAACAATAGTGTTGTCACTAGATGCCATGAGTCTAGAGCTTTGTCTCATAACAGTATCAGAAAGAGACCACCAAATTCTCATGCAAGGTTCCCTAAGGGTGGGGTGGATACTAATGCAATGTAAACAAAAGAGACTAAATCTCTTGTAACTAAATTTCTGGAACATAAAATAGAAATGAAAAACTAGGGAACTATAATGCAGAAAATACTTTAAAATTGCCAAAAAATACAGAGTTAATGGTGTAAGAGGACTAGGTTGCCCAGTGGGGTGAACTAGTCCCAATAGTGTTGTTTTTGACAAATTTTCGAAGATTTTAACTAGCTTTAATGCTTTTTATGATGTTCTAATACATAAAGAGAATGGAAATGCAAATATTTTTGTATTTTCTTAATGAAAATGTAATACAAAGTGAAATATAAAATGAAATTTCACTAATGCACTTTTCTACAAACCCTAGGATGCAAAAAATGCAAGTTTTTTAATGCAATGCAAGCTATTTCCTAAGATGAAATGAAAAATTAGAAAGTTAACAAGTGGTCTATGGCCAGGTTAACCAAAATGAACCACCAAAAATAGATATACTAACAAGGGAAAGAGGATTCCCTTTACTAGGCCCCTAGGGTCTTTCACCTAGGAGCACTTTGTGTAGGAATGACACTCTTTCCACTTTTTTGATATGGTTATTTTTGGTGGTTGCATTCAAAGGAAGGATGGGTTGATTAGGTTGTGATGTGTGTGTTAAGTGTGGTTGAATGCTGGAAATGAAATGAAGCTAATCTAACTAAGAAATGTAAATGAAAGCAAATGTAAACTAAAGGCAAGCTAAACTATATGCCCTAAATGTATGCAAACAAAAAGTAAATTGGAAAAAACAAAGATGGTACACCTGGAAATGGAGAGTTGCAAATGAGAAGCCTTGGAATGTTCTGTAATCTACCTAAAATGTGCAAAGGGACACTTATGCTAGGTTGGGAAACCTAGTCCTTCTATCGGGAAACTTTGTTGGATTGGGTTTCGGGGAGGGTACCCAAAAATACTAAAACCCTTTTTCAGGCCCGGTATAGGGACAAGGTCACCATAGTGGTGACCTAGTCCTCTTCGTACTTTTGAAATCCTAAAGGTTTGATTCTGTGGGTCATAGCTAGTACTTTCCCCCTTTGTAGTAACCCGTGTTTGAATCTCTACAAAATGACTTGCAACTTGTCTTTTTACTCCTCTTAGGGTTTGATGTCTTGATGTGACTTCGATGGAATGATTTTACTTCTTCCAACACCTTGAATCTTGTCAAATATGAGTACAACCTACAAGGAACATGGAAAGACAAAGAGGGTGTTTGGGTTATGGAATAGGGGTTTGTCTAAGTCAAACTCCTTTGATGGTAGCTAAACCCAAATGAGAAACAATTAAATGAAAGATGATTGAATGATGAAAAATGTAAATACTCACCAAATCCTTTACTGTTGAAGTCTACAACATGCAAGAACTAGCTCCAATGGAGGTTTCTTGTGATGCCCTTGTGCTTGATTGCTTGCTTGGGAAGCTTGAGTGCAAGAGTGATTGTGAAGAGATGCAAAAAATTAGCTTGGGGGGAAATTTAGGTGAAAACCCTTATTTATACAAGATATGCCATAATTTCTCAAAAATGTCACATGATAGGCTGACACTAGGGTTTTGGAGACAAATTCTCATTAAAAAATTGTTTGAATTTTGAATTTTAAGCCAAAAGGGACTAGGTCACCCTAGGTGGCGACCTAGTCCACTTAGGCAAATTCAAGTGGTGATAGAGAATAAAATGGGGATTAATGATGTTTATTAGTCTTGCGTCCCGAAACACACTTAAGTCGGGCCTAAAACTATATTAAGGGGAAAAATTAACATAAGAAAAGGGTAATTTGGTTGATGATAAGCCTAGGAAAGTTTGAAAATGCCTTACAACACTTTACAACACCTTGAAACAAGGCTTAGAAAGGGGTAAAAGGGGGTTGTTTAGGTGAATTATGTTGAAAGGGCCTTAGAAAAGTGGGAAGATGTATTACAAGTTTCACAACACCTTAGTAAAACACCATTAGAATGTTGTTGATTTGTAAGCATTCAAGACTAAATCAAGGCAAAACAAGGCCAAAGTCCAAGGGAAAAGGCCAAAATGAGTGAAAAATGTCAAATACTACAGTTTTTGGTGACACATGAACATAGCAACACCCTCTTAAACACACTTTCACCTACTCACAACAAATGTAATAATACAAGATGACGTAATGGTAAACTATTCATTTTTTCTATAGCCAAGAAATAGGGTTTCCCCTAACACATTGATAAAAAAGAAGCTTATACTTTTGGGTCATTAAAAAAGCCCAAGAAATAATCTGTTAAATCTGAGATTAGCACAACAAGTTATCCTCAAGACCCAACTCATTGCAGATTTTATAATATTTCACCTCAAAGCGCATAGCTATTTGTCTAATTTAGACACACATTTTGTATGGATTGCAACAAAGATGGAAATGACTTTGAGATGTAATTCACTTCCTCCCCAATAGCATGTGTTTTAACAAAGGATCCATGCAACAGTGGACAATTGGCAAGTTGAATACCAAATCACATCAGTGGAAACTCTAGGTACTTTGTTTAGTTTACCTATTTCCATACTTATTGATATTGGAGCCACATAAAACAAAATTCACCTAGAGTAGCTAATCATATTTCTAGGAAGTCTACTTTTTATGGAAAAATCTTGGGTTGTAGAATATTGAAACTAGGAAAGACCAATGGTGAAACATTTTTATTTGAGGCAAGGTTTGAGGTTCCGAGTTTCTCAATGGAAGTAAACTTGTACATAATACCCTTAGGATAGTATGGAATTATCTTAGGTATGAATTGGATATGGAAGCATAGAGCTAATGTGAATTTCCATTTTAAAGCCATAGACTATTTGTATGATTTAGGTTATCTAGTATCATTTCAAGGAACACCTAGAGAAGTAAAACTATGACAAATTTTAGATTATACAAATGGATAGGGAAAAAAAGAAAGGTTTCCAACTATTTGCAATTAAAATGGATAAACTAGATGAATTCAAGGAAGTCACTCAAGATAAAGTCATGTATGGTGATATGAAAGACTCTTAAGAAGTTGAAGAAGGAGAAGTGGTGGAGTCAGCAAAAATGGATATGGAGAAGTATCTAATCTTACATAAATGTGTGGATGTCTTTCCAGAAGAACTGATCGGACTACCTCCTAAGAGAGTATTTGATTTCTCCATTGATCTAGTACCAGGGTTGTAACCTGTATCTAAAGTACCCTATAGGATGAATACAAAAAAATGAATGGATCTTAAGGAATAGTTGGATGAGTTATTGTTCAAAAAATTGATAAGTCCCAGTGTTTCACCCTAGGGAGCACTGATGACATTCATGAAGAAGAAGAATGGTACCTTGTATTTGTGTATATATTATCAAATACTTAACAAAATTGTGATAGAGAACAAGTATCTATCACCACGTATTAATTATCTTTTTTATTAGATATGAGGAGCAACTATATTTTCAAAGATTGATTTATGATCTAGTTATTGAACCAACTAAGGATCAAAGAGGAGGATAGTTTTAAAACTATTTTCAAGACTATATACGGTCATTATGAGTTCATAGTCCTACCCTTTGGACTTACGAATGCACCAACAACATTCATGAACTTGATGAGCAACATATTTAGAGACTACTTGGATAGGTTTGTATTAGTATTCCTTGACGATGTCTTAATTAATTTCAAGAATGAAGAGGAGCATTGTAAGAATTTAGAGATAGTTCTCCAATGGTTAAGAGAGGACAAGCTATATGGGAAGCTCTCTAAGTGTGCATTCTTTTAGAAGGAAATACAATACCTGGGTCACATAATTTCAGAAAAAGGGATTGCAGCGGATCCAACTAAGATAAAGGCGATGATTGAGTGGCCAATGCCCAAAAGTTAGAAGTTTTAAGGGTTTGGCTAGTTATTATAGGAAGTTTGTTCCATACTTTTCTAACATAGATTTTCCTATTATTTCATTATAGAGAAAGGATAATAAGTACGAGTGGTCACAAAAATGTCAAGAAGAATTTGACCTAATCAGGGAGAAGTTGACTACCACACCAATATTGAAGGTAACTGATCTGGAAAGAAACTTTATTATCATAATGGACACATCAGGAGAAGGATTAAGAGGAAATTTTATGCAAGAATGGCAAGCCATTGCTTATGAATCAAGAAAGCCAAAGCCCTATGAACAAAATTATGCATCGTATGATTTAGAGTTAGTAGAAGTTGTTCATGCATTATAGATGAAGAGATATTATCTAATGGGAAAACCTTTTGATTTGAAGACTGATCATCATGGTCTGAAGTATTTATTTACTCAACCTAATCTGAATGCATTATAAAGAAGGTGGCTAGAGTTGATTTAATATTATGACTTCAACATCAACTACATAAAGGGAAATGAGAATCGAGTTGTCTATGCGCTAAGTCATTGAAGGCATATCACCTCAATGTTAACAAGTCAAACTAACTTTAAGGGACAAGTATTGCAAGAATCCATGGATGATGAATTCTACAAGCAAGTTAAGCAAGAACTCAAGGATAATCCACAAGATACCAGATATGAAGGATATCACTTTGAGGCAAATGGATTATTAAGGTTTAAAGGAAGAGTATATGTACCTAATTTAGAAGAGTTAAGGAACCTAGTGTGGAAGGAAGCTAACAACACACCATACTCTAGGCATCATAGATTGTAAGGGGTAATTGTCTATTACGCTTGAAATAGGATTGCATGGGTTCATGTCGGCTAGTGTGTGGCATTATTGAGTCAAGTAATGCCCCGCCACGAGACCCTAAAGGAAGTTGCAACACAATGCGAAAACGTACAATTTTTTTTCTTAAGAGTGCATTATTATTAAAGCCGATGCACAATACTTCACAACAACCTCTAAGGTAACGTGACAAGATTACATCTATAACCAATACATACACACCATTTTCACTCAAAGCATTTATTAAAATATAAACCATACATTAAATTTCACATACTCACAAAGAATTAAAGATACTAACACTAAGAATATGATATAACAAGTTCCAGATTACATTAACTTAAAAGTAGATTACAATACTCATTCCCAGAATGAGGTAGACCAAACCTAACTATTACAATTACAAGATTCCTCCTCCTAAAAAAATGAGGGGAATAATAATTACAAGAGCTAAACTGAAGTAAATAGAAAGATTAAACAAAATAATGAAACCACTACAAGCTCTCCACTGAAAAACCTCGCAACACAATCTACAAATAAAAAGGGGACCCAATGATGTAGGGTGCATGTTCCTCCCAACCAAGTGGTACCCGAAGGCCCACCCCCATGCTAGGAGATAGTAACAAGGATACAAGGACAATCTCTACAACCTCTTGTCATAGGGTGACTCAACACTAAACAAAACCACCACAAGAACAATACTAACTCAAAGATTACATTGCTATTTGAGTTTAACAGTATGACTCACCAATAACCTAAACATACTATTAACCTAGGAGAAAGCCACTCAAGATACATGAGTTACTCATCAAATCATTCCAGATCTCGACCCCCATTGAGCTTTACCTCCTATGGTTATCATGAGATTCATCACCACTCCAAACTAAGGAGGTACAAAATATCCAAAAATCCATTCAAAGAAGAAAAAACAATTCCCCGTTCATATAAACCGGGTGACTCACTGAAAACGACAATCCCTACTACCATAGAGAACCACAAAAGACAAGACCATGAAATGATAACTCTCAAATTTAACTTACCCAAATAGGAAGACTTACAATACCTTATATAATACCTCTTTTCAATTACCCCTAAATACCATAGAAGATATCTCAAACACCTCATAAAGGCATAATTGTTTAATGTTTACAATATTCTAATTTATCACAACCTTGCATACAGTCAACGAAATAACTTATAACAATTCGCACCATTCAATTATCCCAATTTAACTAATTAATTAAAAAGGCTCTTCCAAACAGAGATAAACATCATACTAACCATTTCCCCTATTTCCTCAATTTAAAACAATAAAACCTTTGTTCCTACTAACATATTATATACTTTAAATACCATTTCCCACAAACAAACTTAATTAAATATTAATTTCCTCTAATATCAACTAGAATAACCACATAAACAATCAACACAATAATTAAATCTAAGATTTGGATTTACTAAATCCTTTCACATTCAGTGATAAGCAGGAATACTAAGAAAAGTTACACAATTTTATCTAATTTAATAAGAATCCTTATAAAGACGAAGGAGAAAATTGAACCAATTAACTAACAGGCTCTTCAAATATCTCAATTTAACTTAAACAACTATAAGAACTTCATTTCATTTATTATTCCAATTCCCTCAATTTTAAACTTAATAAAATATCTATTTCCTCAAACGGTTTACATTATTTAAATAAATTATAATTTTCTCTTTTCAAAAACACATTATTTTAATTTCACCTAATACATGCATTTACATGCATCTAATCCAATGCCTATTTAAACGAAAACAATATCTTCCTTA
Organism: Sequoiadendron giganteum; assembly: GCA_007115665.2. Lineage (NCBI taxonomy): Eukaryota > Viridiplantae > Streptophyta > Pinopsida > Cupressales > Cupressaceae > Sequoiadendron > Sequoiadendron giganteum. Next base: position 231,339,615 of record CM021105.1, on the reverse strand, counting down.
CAAGAATTCTTCATTTTAGAATTAACTTCAACTTGAACTCGAACATGCATCTATTTAATAGATGTAACCAATCTAATTATCTAAACTTCAGATTCAGGAAAATATTTATAACTAACGTATACGTATTTTCTCTATTTGAATAAATATGCATGCAACCTTTTCTTTTAAAGTATTTCAGAGGAACATATACATACGTAAAATATAAATACTTATAATATATACATTAAATATATATAAAAATAATTTTCCATTAACATTAATTATCTCTTCAATTAAAACTAAAACAATAATATATATATAACAAGTATATATATATATTATATATGTAACCACAAAATATATATAAACACAATATATTTTACATTTCATAACCAATCAAATCCGAAATTATAAAAATGAATTTCGTAAAAAATGAATTTAAATAAAATTGAATTTAATAAAAAACAAAATTAAATAAAACCAAATTTAATAAAAAACAACGAATTAAATTCCATTGGAAAAGGAAACGCACGTTCAAGGAATATAAAGCAAAGGAGGTGTCGGCTGGCTTACCACAGCCAAACCCTCTCCCAAACTAGCCGCGCCAAGGAGAATGGGAAGGGGGCCTGCACTGCCCAAAGGCAACACTCCCTCCACTTAGTGGAGGGCACTGTCTTTTGGCAACGCACTCCCCACTATCAGGGGTGCGGTGGAATAAATTCACAGAGACATAAAATATGTATATTATATATATATATATGTGATAATATATACATATAATATATGTATATCTATTTATATATATATATATATTTTAAGAATTTCAATACAATAGATAATTGGGAAAATATTTCTGAACAAAGCCATCTATAGGCAAATTTTAATTGGACAACCAATTTTTTTCTCAGGGGAATTTTCACAAAACAATAACCATTTTCCAAATTTATGAGAGGGTTTCAATTTTAATCTTTTAAAAGAAAAGTTGGACAAAATTTTCATACTATAATTTAACAAAACTTCTACAAGCAGATTTAAAAAAATCCCAGAAGATTACAAAAAAACCATTTTCCTCTAAATTTACACAGAGGCTTTGAAAACTAAAATAAAATCCTAAACCACAGATTGTTTTCCTCTGATTTTTTTCACAGCAATTCAACAATAAAGAAGCCTTACAATTTTTTGAGAATAATTTAAAGCTTCTACAACCAAAACACAAAAACTTCTTGCACAAACAATCTCTCAATCTCAATTAAACTATTTTAAGCAAAGCTTCTACATAATTAAATTTTGTACAGACAATCTTTCTCAAACAATTAAATAAATAAAATAAAGCTTAAAAGAACCCATTTTCTTGAAGCTTGAAGAAGATGAAGATTGGAGCAGAGCCTCCCCTTCAGCGATCAATTCCAAATTTTTTCCCAAAATTACCACTTCCAGGAGGATGTAAAAATATAGAAAACCCCCAAAATTCTTGAGAACCCCTTTGTTTTTTTATCAATTTTCAACCAAAACCTCTCTCCAAAAATAATATCTTTCTCTCAAAAAATCTGCCATGAAGAAACTTCCTTCCTCTCTCAATTAAATTTCCTCCCAAAATAATTTCTCAACCAAAAGTAAATAATTAATTCTTCTGAGACACATGTCAAATTAGAAATATCTTTTCAACAACCACAAATATTTTCTCAAAGCCTTTTGCATGTTAAAATAAATTCTAATTACAATTTAGTTCCAAATTGAAATCAATTAACACTAATTAAAATTTATAATTTAAAATTAAATTAATTTCCCCTTTGCTTTTAATTTTCTCAACAACATATTTAATTAATTAATTTTACTTATTTAATAAATAAATTCAACCCATTGGATTAAATTTAATTAATTAAATAAATCAAATTTAATTAATTAACTTAAATAAAAACTTCTAACCACAATTTCTAATTTTAATTTAAATAAATATCAACATTATTTAAAGGAATGACTCTAACTATTTATTTTCATACTCAAGAACCCCTCAGAATTAAATAATATTAAAACAAGCACCAAAGTAACAATAGACTCGACTGACGACCCACAAAAGCTAGGTTGTAGACTTGACACAGGTAATCTAGCTACTATCTCCCAATCATCATACCGTTGAGTCAACATGCTCAAACCTGTGAATCCATGTGGAGTCGATGTCATGTACCTACAAACCTGTATCCAAGGCATCAACAACACATGCATATAAAATCATTATAAAATACACTGTGAAGAGGAAATCACAGAATCGTAGGGCGCTCACAAGTGAGTGATGCAATCCTGTCCCCTTCACCAATGCAATATCACCAAACTAACACTTCCATCATTAATAGAATTCATAAGGAATAATCATGTCATAATAAACCAACATTATTATTAATCAAAACATGTCAAGTATAACAGCAAGAAAATTACATCTCATAATACACATAGTTCATATTGCTCAATAAGAAATGATCAAATAATAAAGCATCTTAATAGAACATAAGAGCAAAACAGAGGGGTGTTACATGTCACCAGTCCAAGTTGCATGGGATGTATCTGATTGGAGTTACATGGGATGTTGCCTTATTGCCGGTTTTAATGTTATGTGGGATTTGAGTCAGAGTTACATGATGCAAAGAGAAAGTGTTGTCACTTGCGATCAATGTTGAGTTGTGTGAAAAACTAGAAGACTTAGTCATGAGCATTCAATGTGTTTGCTTTTTTTGAAGGAGTCCATTTCAATGAAGATCCATGGTGCATGGGATGCTATCTCTCATACCATTGAGCTAGGACGGTGAATTCATATGACTTCATTGAAGACTTATTACCAAGTGTTGGATCTTTCCCCTAAGTCATGTCCATTACTATAATGGATAGAATCTGAATTTGAATTATACTGTATACTTTTATCCAAGTTATATAAATTAGCTCGATATGTTTCTGGGAATGCATATGTGGGAGAGTGAGTGTGAGTTGGATAAGCTGGGAATAAGATTTACATTGTAATAGGTTAGTTGGGCTAGGGGATGAGATACATTGTGAAGGACTTAGTCAAGTCACAAAGAATTGTAGTCACCCTGAGGGCCTATTGATTGTTTAAGAGAGCTGAACCTTGGTCATTGTCGATGCAACCGAACCAATATTTCCTCACCAGATGTGGATTTTGATATGAGTTGATCTATTATGTAGCATAATATAATCTATGATCTATTTTCCCCAATATGTGTGTTGAATGCTCCATGTGCTCGTGTATGTTATTATTGCATTACTATTTTAATTTCAGTGCATTGATATTATTGTTGGCTTGTATCATGGAGGAGTAGTCTATAAAGTGACTTCGAGTTTGAGTCACGCAGGTGGACTTGAGTGCTTAGGTAGTGTTGCACAAGGCTAGAAGGTTGAGCCTATGAGAGTTGGTATCAGAGCCAACTCATCTGAAGTAAGTGATTGTTCTAAAAGTGGTGTTTTATTCTAAAGTTGATTCTCTATTGGTAATTTTGAGTGTTGTTTTGAGGATCCAAGTTGGAACTCAATTCAAGATGAGTCAGCCAGACTCAGGTTCTGAGGGAGAAAACAATGAAGCTCATGATAGACCCAAATTCAATGGAGTGTGCATTGGATGGGGAAGACATCGAGATCAACCTCAATCTCATCAATGGTTCGAGGAGTTGGATTATGGAATCACGTGAGCTCAATGTCAGACTTGAGGTCATAGATCAATTAATGTAGGGCTTCCTTCATGAAAGGAAGAATCTGGAAGAAGATGTAGCCATTTTGAAGGTTGTGGTGTTTCAAGAAGGCACTCAGCATGCGATGAAGTGAAAACAATGTAAATTCTATGAAGGCTAGAGAGATGACCGAGTCATAGAAAATTACTGCATGGACATTGATGAGTTCACTACAGGAGTGCAATCGGAATCAAAAAAGATCAAGCTTTTTGCAACATACTTGACTGGGAGTGCAAAAATTTGGTGGCACACTCGAGTTGAGGATGCAGAAGTAGGAGGCCTTGTTACTCCAGTAGCTACCTAGAATGAGTTCAAAGTAGCTTTGAAGGATTAGTTCCAACCATGAAACTCTACGTGGCTCTCTAGAATGCATCTTATGGAGCTGAGACACATTGGTAGAGTCTGAGATTATATCAAGGCTTTCTTGACTTGCTTGCTTGAAATAAAAGACATGAGAGAGATGGACAAGTTGTTCTAGTTCATGAAAGGTTTACAAGGTTGGGTGCAAGAAGACCTATGGCGTGCTAATGTATAGACCCTCTCAGCGGCCATTGCAGTTGCAAATCGACTTCTAGATTTTAAGAGTGACATGGGAAAGAACACTATTGGGAAAGGTGAACCCTCAAAGAAGAAGTAATTCACTTCTAATTCTTAGAAATCAAAGTCAAATCTACCAAAAGAAAGTGCATAGGGTTCCAGGAACTCTAATGCAAAAATTTCAAACTCTAGTAAGGACTTGGAGTCCACAACGGCTCACTGAAAGGCTAGGACTTTCTTTAAATATGGGAAGCCCAATCATTAGGTGAGGGATTGTCTTGAGTGACCGAAGCTAAATGTAGCAACCAAGTTGGATCAAGAAACAGTTTCTAAGATGGTAATCATATAACTCCTTGGATAAATTGGTAACACTGACATAAGTGATGAGCCCGAGTCCATTATGGTAGCCATCTTATCACAGAGTGAGGTACCCCAACATGACTTCTGTTTTGTTGAGGTGTAATTTGGCAAGTGGAAGGTCCAATCCATGGTGAATATGAAGGCCATGCATAAGTACATCAAGACCCAATGTGAAAAATTGGCTAGTTTAAGAGTACAAGGCACTACAAGCTCATTCAAGGCATTAAACTTGCCTCCTTAGAAGGTCATTAGGAATGCCAGTGAATTCATGATCCAAGTAGGATCTTAGAAAGGTTGAGTACATATCTTGGTGATAGATATGGAGGATTTCAAGCTATATTGGGACAAGAGTTCCTAAGGTGAGGCCAAGTTGGACTGGTTCACCACCTAAATATGATGATCTTTTTGGACCCAAGCCAACCTTGTATGGTCAAGGTTCCAAAAGGAAAGAGTGTCACGGGTACTTTGTATGCATTAAGTCTAGGAAAGGCTATGAGAAAGGATGCAAGAGACTTGTTTTTGGCTGATCTGATCAGGGATTGGGATGATCGAAATCCCACAGACTCATCTAGTCCCGAGTTCATAGAGGAAGTGTTGGAAGCTTCCAAAGACGTCATGCTTGAAAAATTACCTTCAACTTTGCCACCGTGAAGGGTGTTTGATCAATGAATCAAGTTGGAGCTAGGGGAACGACCATCTATGAAGAGTCCATACCGTTTGTGTAGACTTGAGATGTTTGAGCTGAGAAATAAACTTGGGGAGTTGCTTGATGCGGGTTACCTCAAACCTTTTAGGTTGACATATGCTTCTCTGGTGTTGTTTCAAAAGAATAAGGATGGCTCATTCATTGAGGCCCTATGTGGATTACCACATGCTCGACAAAATCATAGTAAAGAAAATATATCCCTTGCCTCTCATTGCAGATTTCTTTGATAGGTTATCCAAGGCACGCTACTTTACCAAGTTAGACTTGAAGCAAGGTTACTACCAAGTGAGGATCACATCTAGAGATGAGGACAAGATGGCTATTTGTACATGGTATGGAAGCTACAAGTTCCTTGTGATTCCATTTGGGTTGTGTAATGCCCCTACATCATCATCCACTTTGATGAATGATGTAATCCATTCAATGTTTGACAAGTATGTGGTCATGTATCTGGATGATATACTCATCTACAGTAAGACCCTAGACAAGCACAAGGCTCACCTGGCATAAGTCTTTGAGTTGCTATGAGACAACCAACTATATTTGAAGAAAGAGAAGTGATCTGTCACTTAGAGGGAGGTACAATTTCTTGGCCATGTCATTGGGAACAACAAGATTAAACCCAAGTAGGACAAGGTGAAGGCGATCCAAGACTAGGTCGAGCCAAGTTATGTACATGAGTTGCATTAATATCTTGGACTGGAAAACTATTATAGAAAGTTCATGGAAGGTTTTTCTAGTGTCGTATTTCCCCTTACCGATCTCCTTAAGGAGGACCAAACATGAAAATGGAAGGAAAAACACCAAGAGGCATTTGAGGAATTGAAATATAGGCTGACTTCTGAACTTGTGTTGGCTTTTCCTAAGTTCACTGAGGCAATTGAAGTGGAAACTGATGCATCAAATTATGCAATTTGAGGGGTGCTGATGTAGTATGGGCATCATATTGCATACAAATTGAGGAAACTCAATGAAAGAGAAAGGAATTACCCAGCCCATGAGAAGGAGATGACTAGGATTTTTCATTACCTCAGAGTGTGGCGATACTGCCTATTAGGTGTTTCCTTGTTGGTGTGGACTAATAACATATCATCCACCTACTTGAAAATGTAAGCCAAGTTTACACCAAAGCAGGAAAGATGATTTGAGTTCTTGGATAGATTCAACATGGAGTTTGAGTTCAATCCTGGCAAGGCCAATGTGGTGGCCAATGCATTGAGTCAGAAAGCCCAGCTTGCTACTTTGCAGGAGACAGTGACATCTTCAGGGGACAATTATGTGTGACTCTCCAATTCCATGTTGAATTCTATATGGGAAGGCTTGGAGGTTGATTCCCAAGCATATCAGATTATGCTGCAGGTCAAGGCAGTAAGAACACAAAGGCTTACCATCTAGGATGGATTATTGTTCTTTGTTGGTGACCGAATTTATATTCCTAAGTGGAAGGACTTGATTTAGTAATTTGATTCAGGAATTCCATGATTCAACCTAGGTGAGAAATCTAGGGTAGAGAAGAACATCGACGCTCATGGAAAGAGGACTATACTAGCCAAAGATGGAGGACAAGGTTGAACAGTATGTGAGAACTTGCTTGATTTTCCATCAAGACAAGGAAAGAATGAGTTTTTCAAGTGGGTTGCTACAACCCCTCCCAATTTTGGTTAGGCCTTGGGTCTTAGTCAACATGGAATTCATTACTACACTACCTAGTGTGGATGGTTTCACGAGCATCATGGTGGTCATAGAATTTTTTTCCAAGTATGCAACCTTTATTCCATGCAAATTTCCTTGCAGGGCTGAGGATGCTACAAATTATTTCTTCCAATTCATAGTAAAGAATTGGGGAGTTACATTGAGTGTGATCTCAGATCAAGATCCTTGTTTCATGAGAAACTTCTGGGCAAAGTTGTTCAGGCTGTTCGGAACAAAGATTTTGAAGTTGACTAGTCACCATCCTTAGATGGATGGCTAGACTGAGTAGATCAATGTCGTGATGGAGGATTAATTGAGGCATTTTTTTTGGTCGAACCAAGAAAAATGGCCCCAATTCTTGGGCATGGAATAGTTTAGCTACAATCTATAGAAGTCAGGGTCAAGTCAGTTCTCACCCTTCCAACTTGCTACAGGGCAGCAACCCCTCACACCACACTCAATATTGAGAGGATACCTAGGAGAAGGCATAGGTGTATTGGATTATTTCAAAGCATGGACTAAGCGAGTGGACCTATCTCAGTATCATTTGACCAAGGAAAGCAATCAGATGAAAAGGTATGATGATGTAGAACAAAATCCATAAGATTTCCAATTTGGAGATAGAGTTTTTCTTCGGATGGACTTGAACCAACTCAAGCCACTGAAGGGTCTGAGTTTTGTGATGGTGAGGAGGTTTGATGGGAATTTTCAAATCAATGCCAAGGTTGGAAAGGTTGCATACAAATTTGTGTTGCCTCTACACATGAAAGTTCACCCAATTTTTTATGTGAGCCAAATAAGATCTCATCATGTTGATGAGGAGGATCCTGGGTGGAACATTCCAACTCAAGAGAAAACTAATGTAGTTGAGCCCGAGCATGGAGTGTAGGAGGTGATTGTAATGCATAGCTGATGCCATGAAGATTTCAAAAGGAATGAGTTTCTCATAGTCTTGGAAGGTCATCCACACAATGAAGCTAGTTGGGAATGAGATGAGGCATTTTGGTGATATGAGGATAAGGTCCTCAAGCTCTTGCAGAAGGACTCTGCTACATAGTAATAAGTGAATAGGTACTCCAACACTTTGAAGCATGGCACAAGTGATGATATCATTAGTTAATTGAAGTGGGGGAGAATTTAAGGGGGTATTATCTATTGAGCTTGAACCCAAATTGCACGAGTTGATGTTGGCTAGTGCATGGTATTGTTGAATTTCCAATTCAAGTTGCATGGGATGTAGCTGATCCGAGTGACATGGGATGTTGCCTTGTTGCCAGTTTCCATGTTATGTGGGATTTTAATTGGAGTTGTGTGATGCAAAGAGCAAGTTTTGTCACTTGTGATCAATGCCGAGTTGCATGTGAAACCAGAAGACTTAGTCATTAGCATTTGATGTGTTGGATTTGTTTGAAGGAGTTTGTTTCAAAGCCAGGTTCTGTGGTGCACTGGATGTTGTCTCTCATACCTTTGAGCTGGGATGGTGAGTTCATCTGAGTTCATTGAAGACTTGTTGCAACATGTTGGATATTTTCCCTAAGTTATGTCCATTACTGTAATGGATACAATCTAAGTTTGAATTGTAACAAATACTTTTATTCGATTTCTATAGTGTATCTCTACATGTTTCTGGGAATGCATATGCGAGAGAGTGAATGCGAGATGGATAAGATGAGAATAAGATTTATATTGTAATAGGCTATCTGGGCTAGCAAATGAGATACATTGTGAAGGACTTAGTCGAGTCACAAAGAATTGTAGTCGCCCTAGGGACCTATTGACTATGTAAGTGAGACAAACCTTGGTCATTGTTAGTGAAGCCGAACCAAGAGTTCCTCATTAGATGTGGATGTCAATCTGAGTTGATCTATTATGCAACATAATATAATCTATGATCCATTTTCCCCAATATCTATGTTGAATGATTTGTGTGCTCATGTATATTATTATTGCATTGTTGTTTTAATTTCATTGCATTGATATTATTGTTGGTTTGTAGTGTGGAAGCATAGTCTATAAAGTAACTTTTATTTTGAGTCACATAGGTGGACTTGAGTGCTTAGGAAGTGTCACACAAGTTTGCAAGGCTGACCCCATGATAGTGTGGTGTGATGAAGATGTTCGCAAATGTAAAGCCGCTATATTTTTGGAAGGGTGTGAAGGGGGATGTTGCAAGATTTGTTGCAAGCTGCTTACAATATCAAAGAGTAAAAGCAACACATCATCACCATACAAGTCTTGTATATCCACATGATATACTTGAAATTAAGTTGAAATTTATTAGTATAGACTTTGTGCAAGGTCTACCTATGTCAAGGAATAAGCACAATTCCATTCTAGTGGTGGTGGACAATTTTACTAATGTGGAACATTTTATACCAGGAAATATAACTCATGAAGCTCCTATCATAGCTTGGAAATTTATTCAAGAGGTCTTTATATTGCATGGGATTCCTGAGAAGATCATTTCAGATATGGATGCTCATGTGACATCTAGGTTTTGGCAAACCTTGTTCTCATTACTTTGAACTAAGTTGAATGTAAGTTCAACCTATCTTTTAGAGACAAATGGACAAATTGAGAGAGTAAACCAATTGCTTTAAGATATACGATGGATGTATTGCATGGATTAGCAATACAAGTGGGAAGATTAGTTGTCATTAGTAGAATTTACATACAATAATTCTTATCAATCAGTAATAAAGATGGCTCCATTCAAAGAATTGCATGGTAGGAAATGTCAAACTCCTATGAGATGAGATAAGCTAGAGGATAGGATAAGTCTTGGGCTAGATATTTTATTGGAAATGGAGGAAAATGTAATAATTATTAGGCAAAGGCTAGCTAAAGCCAATGATAGGGAGAAAAGCTATGTAGATGCTAAGTAGGTACACAAAAAAATTCTAATAAAGGAAAAGGTGTTGTTAAGGGTTAAACCTCATAAGAGCTCCATCAAGTTTGGAAATTCTTCCAAATTAGCTCCATGCTATGTAGGTCCTTTTGAGGTTCTTGAGGAAATAAATCTAGTTTCTTACCAAATTGCATTGCCACTAGTTCTTGCCAGGATGCACAATGTTTTTCATGTCTCATACCTTTAAAAGTATGTACCAGGGGATATAACCATGTTATTTATGGGAATTATTTACAGTTATAGGACCCAGGAGTGGTAACAATTGAGTCTCTCAAGGTGTTCAAAATGTGTAAGATTCACTTACACAATAAATAGGTTCTATAATGCAAAGTCTAGTGGGACTAGTATGCAGAAGATTCCACCACTTGGGAAGACTATGTTGAGATTAAAATATAGTAAATGAAAGAATATAAATATAGAAAAATCTTACACAATAACTTTATATAAATAACTTAGGAAATTTTGTGGTATCATTCCTAAAAGAATATAAGTAAATGAAATATATCTCTACATAGTAAGTTTCCTAAGATTTAATCTCAAGTAAATATATTGAGCATCTAACCACGTGTAACATGCCCATTTTTATACATAGTAACTTTCCTAAGTTTTAACATCAAGTAAATATATTAAACATCTAAACATTATGAGGAATTAAATTTTATTTTCAAAACTATAAAGATAGGATACACATTTGAAATAATATCTTTCCAAATTTTTCCATTGCATTATATCAAAGTATTACAACTTTCCAAAGTAATGATTTCATAGTACCTGATAACATGATATCATTTCTCTATTTACAATATTTTCATCATAATGGATACAAAATGCATAAATAAGGCTCCACATAGCTTACTGGCAAAAGATGTATGAATAGTCCTAGAAATCCTCCATTCAAATCTTGGTTGCCTACAGATGAAGAGAAGCATCACTCAAGTTATTTTCCACCAACCTTGGAGTAACTGTAGCTCCCTAAAAAACTATAAAATTGATAGATGGCCCTACCCTTCAACAAAGAGATTGGTTTTGTATCCTCATAATAAATATTGACCTTTCCTAAGCTTGGTGTTGTATCCTACATATCTAGATTTGTCACACAGTGGATACAACCTACATATATGAACTTCCTCTACCTAGTATTTAAACCTGGATCATAATGACTAACAATGTAAATAGTGGCAACTTACACTACTTTTTCCAAAGTATTCATCACCCAATACTTTGAGTGGACATTATATACATCACCCACTTTCCTAGCTTAATTTATATTGATCATTCATAATCTATGCATAGGCTATCCCCTTCACTAGATTATCCTAACCCAAGGAATAACCTATTACCTCTATGTTTAAGTAAGTCATCTACTAAGTAATTCATAATAACTCTATGACTAGCTATAGTTTAAAAATTAGCTATGGAAGCTACATCCCCAATATAGTATTTATTCACACTATATCCACCCATTCTTTAATATGGAAAATATAAAAACACTTCAAGCAATGTATATATTTTCACTAAGTACAACATGAAATATTTCCATTTCACTTAAGAATTTAACAATCTTTTCTTGTAAAACATGATACAATCCTCTAATCAAATTTCAATCAATAACATATAATAATTCCAAAAAAAATAGAATAAAAGAGAAGAAATCATCATGCCTATTTATGCAATGCTCCAACTGATCAAACTAGATTTATTTCTCAACTTCCTCTCAATTCAGTATACAATTTCCCAATTAATCCATTCTTTTTTCCCCCAAAATATCACTCTCAAATCTCACTCACTTAGAAATTTAGACTAAAACCACTTAGAAAAAATGGCATGAATGCAGAAAATGTGTGTCCCTATTGAGGTTGAGAGCACCTTTATTTATACACAAAGATCAATAAAAAAGGCTAGGAACATGGCATCTAGAATGCCACTTCTCATCTCAAGGGGTTTGACTCAACAATTAAAAGAAAAGGTTGCCACTAAATTCATTGCATAGAAAACACATATGAAACCAATGTGAATGAGTCAATACAAAAATATATAGCAAGAATGATGATCAATAATGTAAAGTAATTTCCTCCTAAAGTTTGAATTACTTGGCACAACTATGTGCTTGACCATTTTTACGTATTCAAAATGCTTCATAATATAGAAATCCATATTGAAAGATAAACTTCTAATCGATTCATGCCTTTCTTAGTTGGTGCCACATTATATAATTTGTGTCATATTGCATGGTTCATTGTTGGTTTGTTTGGCTTGGTCGACACTTTCTCGTGCATAAGCATTTACTATTTTTTTGTTTTGAAAAAGCCTTGGCATCCAAGTTCACTTGTTGAAAAGCTTTGGCAATTTAAGCACTTATTTATATAGTGTTTTCCATATTACACATTCCTGCACTTTAAATGTTTGAAGCCTCGCTTATTAATGTATGTTCTGCTTTATATTAGTGTCATTGTCTTTATTACTATATTGCATGAAATGCATAGCATAAGCTATGTTAAAATACTATGTGCTTGGTAAACAATTTTGTGCTAAGAAAAACATTGTCATATATATAATGACTATATAATATATATATATATGTATATATGTATATACAATTATATGTATATATACACATATATATATATATACTCATTTCTCAATTCTCAAGTTTATATATTACATTATTTAATATATGAATACACATTCACATATTAATGTATGTGTGTGTGTATATATATATATACATATTAACATACTAGTATGGACATATCCTTTCTATCAATACATACCCATAAATTAATATATATGACTATATATACCACATGTAACATGCCAATTGTTCTACATAGTTAACTTTCCTAAGTTTTAACCTCAAGTAAATAGATTAAGCATATAACCATTATGATTTTTTTTAACTTTTTCTAAACTATAAAGATAGCATGCACATTCGAAATAATATCTTTCCAAACTTATCCATTTCATTATATCAAATTATTACAACTTTCCAAAGTAATGATTTCATAGTACATGATATTATTTCTCTATTTACAATATTTCCATCATAATGGATATAAAATACATAAATAGGGCTCCATGGAGCTTACTAGCAAAATATGTATGAATATTCCTGAAAAATACTCCATTCAAATCATGGTCACCTACTAATGAGGATAAGTATCATTCAAGTGCTCTTTTTCCAACCTTTGTCTAACTGTGGTCCCCCGCACAACTATCAAACTGATAGATGGCCCTACCCTTCGATGAAGAGATTGGTTTGGTAACCTCATGATAATTGTTGAACTTGTCTAAGCTTGGTGTTGTGTCCTACATATCTATATTTGTCACATAGTGGCTACAACCTACATATATTCCATTCCTCTACCTATTATGTAAACCTAGCTCATAGTGATTGATAGTTTAAATAGTGGAAACTTATGCTACTTTGGCCAAAGTATTCATCACCCAGTGCTTCAAGTGGACGTCATATACTTAACTCACCTTCCTAGATCAATTTATGTTGACCATTCATAATCTATGCATAAGCTATCCACTTCACTAGATTATCCCAACCCTAGGAATAATCTATTACCTCTATGTTTAACTAAGTCATTTACTAAGTAATTCATAGTAACTCTAAGACTAGCTATAGTTTAAACATTATTCATGAAAGTTATATCCCCAATATAGTATTTATTCCCACTATATCCACCCATTCCTTAATATGCAATATGTACAAGTACTTCAAGCAATGCATATCTTTTCACTAAGTATAACACACAATCTTTCTATTTCACTTAAGAATATAACAATCTTTTCTTATAAAAGATGATGCAACCCTCTAATCAAAATAATCAATAATACACAATCATTCCAAACATAAAAATAATAAAAGAGAAGAAATAAGCATGTTTTTTATGCAATGCTCGAATTGATTGAACTAGATTCCTTTCTCAACTTCCTCTCAATTCGGTATGCAATTTCCCAAACAAACCTTCTCACTTTCCACCAAAATCTCACTCTCAAATTCTTCTCACAACTCTCAAATCTCACTCACCTTGAAATTCAGCTTATAACCACTAGAAAAAACACAACATGAATGCAAATAATATTTCTCCCTATTGAGGTTGAGAGCACCTCTATTTATACACAAATATTAGTAACAAAAGGCTAGAAATAGGACATCAAGAATGACACTTCTTATCTCAAGGGGTTTGACTCAGAAAATAAAAGAAAAGGTGGCCACTAAATTCAAGTAAGGCAAGGTAATTGCTTTCTAAAGGCCGACTCACTTGGTGTAGCTATGTGTTTGACCATTTCTACATATTCAAAATGCTTCATAATTTGGAAATTCTGAAAGATAGACTTCTAATCGATTCATGTCTTTCTCAATTGGCACCATATTATATTATTCGTTTCATATTACATGGGTCACTATTGTTTTATTTGGCTTGGTTGACACTTTCCTATGCATGAGCATTTACTATTTTTTTCTTTGACAAAGTCTTCATAGCCAAGTTCACACATTGGAAATATTTGGTAACTTAAGCACTTATTTATATAGCACTTTCCACATTACACATTACAATAGTTTAAATGTTTTAATCCTCACCTATTAATGTATGTGCTGCTTTATCTTAGTGTCATTCTCTTTATTACTATGTTGTGTGCAATACATATCATTAGCTATATTTAAAACGATATGTGCTATTTAAAAAATTATATACTAAGGAAAACATTGTTTAATATATAATGACTATATATACATAATATATATGTGTATATATATATATATATATGTATATATATTTATGTGTATATATATATACATATATATATATATTCATATCTCAATTCCAAAGTTTATGTAACACATTATTCAATATATGAATACACATTCACATATTAATGTATGTGTGTATATATGTATATATTTGTATATACTCATATACTATATATACATATATATCACACCTTACATTTAAACACATATAATCATAGTCATATCGATCAACATATGTACATGGTATGTATATATGTCTCCTTTTCTGAATAATATTCTTATGCTTATGGGTGTTTCATACATGATCATGTGTAGATATGTCTATCTACATATACTCATGCACATATTTACTCATTTGTATGAGTTTTTCATTGACACACACATATATATACATATATATACATATTATGTATATATTCCATTGATTATATATAAACATGCACATAAGATCTCACACATCTCAAAGAGAATCATTACTTCGAATGTTAAGAGAGAACATTCATAAATATAAATAGAAGCAAGACTAAATATAACTTACGGGTATGTGCAGGATCATGATGGGCCAAAAAGTGGCAATATGTAAGTGATATGATGGCCTATGTGGTTGATGACTTTTTTTTAACCAAAATTGATAAAACGAAAAGGGTTTTTAAAGGAGATTCTCAGATTTCCACCAATATAAATTATACTTTACTTTGAATTTAATAAATAATTATTATTCATTTTCTATTTGAATTACGACTAAAGTCCTAATTGATAGGATGATTGAAAAACATCTATAGCTTTCAAACGGTATCACACTTTTTGAATCCAAAACATGTGTCACATTCTATGCTTGACATACTATAGGATTGAAAAAAATAAAATTGAATTTCATGAAGTTTTGACCAAGTTAAGGTGGTCAAACATACAATTTCTTTATATTTTTTAAAAGTTGTAATAAAAAATTAATAATTAATTATTTACTTGGAAAGAAATTACAAAAAAATATGCATCACATTGAGACATGAGTCCTCTACATATATTTAAAATATTATAAAAAAATGTTATCATTTTATTGTTGTTAGGGGTATGTGCAAGATCATCATGGAAAAAACAGGCCCTTAAGTGGCAATGAAAATTCAGAAAATCAGAGTTAAGCAACTTGACATAAAAATTTGAATAAGTTATCTATATTATTTTAAAAATATGTAAGAATAGAATCTATAGAAAATTGAATGTAGTTTCTAAACTACTAGGTTTATTTTAAAACAAAAAAATCTATTTAGTGAAAAATTGAAATTTCAATGTAGTAGTACTTAAATTTCAAGGAAAAAATAAGAAGTAGGTGTCTGTTTGACCACCCTAACCACAATAAAATGATATTATTTTCTTATAAAATTTTATATATAAGTAGAGGAATCATGTCCTGATGTGATGCATATTTTTTTGTAATTTTTTTATTACAAATTTTAAAAAATATAAAAACTCATATGTCTGCCCACCTTAACTTGGTCAAAAATTCATGAAATTCATTATTTTTTCATCCTATAGTATGTGAAGCATAGAATGTGACACATTTTTCAGATTCAAAAAATGTGATACCATTTGAAAGCTATAGATGTTTTTCAATCAGCCTATCAATCAAGACTTTAGTCATAATTCAAATAGAAAATGAATAATTAATATTTATTAAATTCAGAGTAAAGCATAATTTATATTGTTGGAAAGCTGAGAATCTCTTTGAAAAACCCTTTTTGTTTCATCAATTTTAGGTAAATAAAAAGTCATCAGACACATGGGCCATCATATCACTTACATATCACCACTTTTTGGCCCATCATGATCCTGCACATACCCTTAGGGTGGTCAGACATATACCTACTTATTTTTTCCCTGAAAATTAAGTACTACTGCATTGAAATTTCAAATTTTCATCAAATAGATTTACAAAAATAAAATAAACCTAGTAGTTTAGAAACTACATTCAATTTTCTACAAATTCTATTCTTACATATTTTTGATATAATATAGATAACTTATTAAATTTTTATGTGAAGTTGCCTAACTCTGATTTTTTGAATTTTCATCACCACTTAAGGGCCTTTTTTTCCATGATGATCCCGCACATACCCTTGCTATTTCTCAACTATTATCTTGACTCAACCAAATTAGAGGTGTGTGTGTGAAATCTTAGTTTATATATTTTATCAAAGGTTACCATACTAGGTTCTTCTTTGTGAGTGATACTTCCCATCTCATTGCGAGGCTTGATACTTTTCTTGCATCATAATTTACACTTGTCTTCATATTTCCAAAACACATAAAACATAAATACACTCATTTCAAGCATGTTCATCCATCCAAGTAAAACTAAATAAGTAGTAAAAAAATTGGGTGTAACAAAAGGGTAAGTGAAAGAAGTTGAGTCCACAAAGAGGGGAAGTTTTGGCCAAAAAAATGTTGAAAGAAATAGGTACCCATTTAAAAAAAATGGGTACCTATTTATGAATGATAACCTAAGCCAAGTTAGATCAGGATCTCGTGGTACCCATTCTAAAAATAGAATGGGCACCAATTTTAAAGTGGGTACTTGTTCTAAAAATATTAAAATTCCAAGCCACTTTTTGAATGGTTTTTAGGCCTAGGAAAGGTTTGGAAACCTAACCCTTAGCCTTTGACCTATGACTCAAAAAATAAGGTAGATTCAAGAGAAATGTCCAAATTTGGCAATATAGTCGATGGAATTTTTATTCAGAATTAACTTATGAAATTAATTTACCCATTATAGATCATGATGTCTAGTTTTTAAATATAATTTTTTTTAAGACTTGATTACGTTTTCTATGTTTTGATTGATTTATAAGCAAACTGGTCCATAAACTTGAAATATTAGGCCTTTTATCTTTTATTAACTTTAATCTATTAATTTTTTTGTAAAAAACTTAGATGACATCAATTTTCATACAATTCTCTACACAATGAAAAAAAAATCAAAAAATGATTAGTTTAGATCAAATTATGTTGTCCATACATGCTGACTTTTAAAAACAACAATTAGGGCCAATAAAAATCAATAAAAAAATATATTAAAAAAAATTGCAAAAAATATCCTGATCAATCTTAGGTTATTAAATATATTTCTCCAAAAGGAATTAGAAAAATACTTTTATTTAGGTCAAATTATGGTGTCCATACACATGCATGGTATGGTAAAAATTATCTTTTAAAAATTGGTTTTTATACATGCCTATTCAAAACTTAATTTATATCATTTGGGTATTAGGATAAATTACATATTTGGAAACTAGATTCAAAATAATAAATTTCATATTACCGACTTGTTTTAAGATTCAATGTGTAAGTGCTTCAACTTTTTAGTCCAAGTGTGACAAATTCTAAAAAATAGGTGAAACATTTCCACTTTTTGAACCTTTTGTGGACCCAACCTCTTGCATCAGCCCAAAATCTATAATATCTTTGTTGAAATAATAAATAATTTATAGATATTACATATCATCATTATTTTCATCTTCATAGAAAGAATGGGAATCTAACATTGGGTTGATTTGACTAATAAAATTATTTTTATTTTCCATTTCAATTGTAACATATGTAGTATGTACCTATATTAATTAAATTGGAATTTAAAATTTGATCATTAGAAATAATTTCATTTCTATCAAATAAAGAAGAATTAGAGTTTTCAACTTCTACAAAAGAAATACCTTCAAGTTTCTTGTTAGGGCATCCATCAAGTGACTTTTTTTTCATGCATTTAGCTTTGTCATCTTATTCATTTGACAAATAGTTTGAGAAATTTCATCATGTACTAATGTACTGATCATGTTGTTAACTTTGGTTGACGAAGAATTGCTAAATTGAAAAACCATCAAGCTTGTCTTCATGAGCTAATCCAATTGATTTATCTTCTCTCATACTGAAATTAGGATCATCATCAAATGTTAACATGTAAAATTGGTCTCCATTATTCTAATGGAAGATTGAATTGGGATATCTTTTTTTCTAAATTATGTAATCTTTGTTGTTAGTGTTGGCATTTATTGTCATTGATGTCAACACTTGGTGTGTTGGTTGACATTGGTTGTGAACACTTGGTGAGAACACTTGGTGAGATTTTTGCATATTTCCATGAGTTTGTTGTTTCGCATTGGTTTTCATTGTTGACAACATTTAGTTTTGGTTTTAATTGATGCATGATGATGTGTTTTTGGTGTTCATAGTTGGATGTCATTCCTTGTTTGATATATAGTAAATTAGTATTGAGTTTGGTTGCTATCATCAGAGTTGATTTCATGATGATATATTAATATGAGGATTAGAAGTGATCATTGTGGAGAGATTTTTTTGATGGTCTATGGTATGCTATACATGCTCTCTCCTACTATTCCTAATGATGTAAGTGTTTTTACAAGAAAGTTATTGCCTCTGCAAGTTATTGAGAGTTTCTATACAAAGAAGTTCCTATGAAGACTATTTGGGAGAATGCTCTACATTCCTCCATTGTTGGATATATGGTCTTGTAGTTTTGGATTCAAAATTTAAGTTCTATGGATGTTGCACTCCTATATTTTTAGGTCACCAATATTGCCAAGGAGGTTTTTGTTAATTGTAGAAGGTTAGAAATGTTGGTTGTCTGGACTGGTTCAAAAATTCTCTATATTTTTCTAGATTGATTTTTCTGCTCATGCATCTTGATTGTTGTGCTCTCAATCTCTATGCAGTCTCTCAGTTCAAATTACATGTGTTGTTGTAGTTTGAAAGTTAACCTATTAATGTTCTATCTCATGATTGTATATTTTGTGCTTTAGGGATGAATTTTTCTACTCTTGTATTGGTTTATGGTAGTTCTTAATGGCATCAAAGTATGAAAGAAAGTGTCTAGAAGTGTTGTTGGATGTTCAAGGAACATCTCTTTTTGATTCACACATGAGTGGTTGATATCTTTAGTGTTGCATTGTGCTTTGCATTGGTTCTCTCAGATATTTGTGATTGTCTAGTTGGCAGGGCTTGTTATCTTTCTTGTGAGATGTGCTTAAGGGTTCATACCAACATCTGAAGTTGTGTTAAGATGTATTTGGGTCTTGACCTATCCTCCTTAGAACTGCATTGAGAGAATTTAGTTGATTTTTTATTTTAGGTTGACTACTTATGTACTACACACTCCATCTACATGTTATCGACTTGAGTTGGTGTGCGACTAAGTGTGAGTTGTTTTGGAATAAAATTGGAAGATGTAATAAGGTTGTTTTGGTCCTCTATATTTCCTAGATAGGATCAAAATATGTTTTTATGTCTAACTTGTTGAGATTATTATTTATCTTCTTCTTGGCCAACCTAATTGATGTTATGTGTACATGCAGTGGATATAAATGAAAGATAAAATTAGTTGTAAAGTGAGGGCATGTGAAATGTATTGAATTTCTCACTGAAGTAGTGCAAAATTATGTGGAAGAAGGATCAAATGTGCTTTAATGCCACAATTGACAGAGTGTTGTGTTGATGAATATTATAATTTCTATAATCTTTATGTATCCTACTCTAAGATAGTGAATCTCATTAGGTCCATGTATCTTGCCCTGGAGTAGTGCACTTCTATTCTACAAGTCCCTTGTATCTTTCCCTAAGGTTGTGTTCTTGTGGAGAAATTTTTTCCCTCAATACCTTACTTTCAATTTTTCAGCCACGATAGTCTTCTTTTCGACTTCACTTCATTTTCGCTTTTTCATGATATTGCACCTCGAAGACCAAAGTTTATTTTCACATAAAGGCACCCAATGTTCCATGTGGTAGATGCATAAATTTTTCTTATCATTTTTTCCTTTTGGGCCTGATCTAAGACACATGGCGACATGGGGGGATTTTCCCCAAGCTTCTCTCATGGATCTGAAAGGTGCTCGCTAGTAAGCCATGTCACTCACTTTAATCAAGCAAGTTTGTTTTTCTATAGATATATTTATTTTAGTGGATTTCGTGAGATAGTGTAGTGGAGCTCTAGTATTTGAGATCAGTCTAATTGGGTGGAATCATTATTCCTTGTATCAGATCAAATGATGTTTTTCCAAGATCTAATAGGATCTAATAATTGTTTGACAACTTATCTTTGCAAAGCTTCTACAACATTTAGAGCCATTAATTAAGTAGCTCAATTTTTATTAGTGAACATTGTTTCAATCTAATTAGATCATGGATTGGATTGTGGTGTATCATATGAGAGAACCTAGCATTTGTTTAGCTCTATTGGTTGTGGCAGTGACTCATCCTTCTAGCTATATAAAGGGGTTTAAGGTAGGGAGAAATATGATCAGTTATTAGGAGATCAATGGAGGGACCATCACAACAAAAAAATTTCTATATGTTAGGTAATTAAAGTAGGAAGTAGGAGAGATCTTTCCAAAGCTTTGTTTTGCTCTTTGGTATTTTATATCATCAGGACTATTTATCAGATTGGTATTCAAAATTTTCATTTATATGATTTACTACTGAACAAGTGATAGTAGAAAGAAATTTGTGCATGTACATGGCCTCTACTAAATATTTCTTTTCCAAATTTTTGCATATGCTAAATGATTTGTGTCAATTTACATGAGTATAGTCTTGGTGATTATTTCATATGCCATTAGCTTTTGTGTATTATGCTTTCTTTCAGAAACTAAATCATGGTCATAATGCTCTTTCATTTTATGTAGAGATTATGCTAATTTTCACACTATGAAATAAGAGTAGAAGGGTTTTGTAAGGAGATATTTTTTATAGTTTTGGTTTTTTGACCTTTTTTCTTATTCCCATGGGATATTTGAGTAATTTCTTTGTGCCCTTTTTAGGCCTTAGTTGCTCATTTTCTTCCAAAAGGGTTGTAACATTTTTTGTCCATAACATCATAAGTGAAAAAACTATAGGCTTTAAAATGTTGTAAAACTTTTAGCTCATTACTATCTTTTGTTTTCCTCATTTCTTCTACCCCTTTTCCAAAACACCCAAAGAAGAGATGGCTTCTATAAAAATACCAAAGGTCATTTAGTAAGGCACAATTAGCTCCCCCACTCACTAAATTTCCCATAAAGTTGTTTGGAGAGGCCCAAGATTTTATGATCAATACTTCTTTTTTTGGCATGCCCAGTGAGACCAGATTTTTTTATAGGTGTCTGATAGTGAGCCTTTCTAGAAGAATTTATAAATCAGACTAACAAAGAGAATCTGGTAATGTAATGCCTAGATTCCAAACTAGACCATCTTCAAGAGGAAATTTCAAAATATTCTTTATTGCCTGTTTCGACCCCGAAGAGAAGGCAAGTCACAAGATCTATGTCCCCAGTTAGAGACAATAGGGTAAGAAGAATCAACCTAGAGTCTAGAGATTTATTTACCACTCAAGGTGCCTGAACCTTTCAAATATGAATACCTGTCTACCTAATCCATAAGAATCTATTTTCAATGGCTCATCTAAACCCTCCCTCTCATAGAAATTTTGTAACCTAGGATAGTGATAGCCCTCTAGCTCCACTTACACCCCCAGATGTGTGGCATTCCATACCTATCAACACCCTTAATGCAATTCCAAAGTTTACTAGGGAATATTTTAAGACTCCTTATGAGCACCACCAGGATATAGTAGAGGTTTTCAATGTTCGAAACATCACAGAGGAAAATGTGGGCCTTAGGCTACAAGTTGTATCTTTCAAGGGCTAAGCTTAGGAGAAGTATTGATCCTTAACCTCTGATTCCATTTTCTCTTCATATTAACTCAGAGAGAAACTATTCAACCACTTCATAGAGGAAGGAGATCACTCATCCTTTCTACAATAGTTAATCACTATCAAGAGGGCCCTGCAAGAGGCCATGATTGACTTCAACACCAAGTTTCATAAGACCTACAAGAGAATCCATGTGACAACCAAGCCTCTGATAGACATGTAATTTATATTTTATTTAAATTGTTCCAATTTAGACATCACATCCATGGTACAAAAAATGCGAGGGGATACCCTACCCAACACATATGATTCTATGACCTAGGAATGCAAGTAGAGAACAACCTAATTAACATTGGAAAGCTCCCACCTTGGCTAAAAATTTCCATGTTTGTAGAGATCTTGGGTGGACCCTAGGAGGAGGCTATTCCCAACACCTCAGTTGGACTCCCCAGCACATCGATGACACTACCACCATCAAGGTATGTGTACTCCAGCATACAACCCAACACATCAAGCTCTTCTTTGTTGGAAGAGGATGTTAACGATATAAAGAGTCCCATGAGAACTTTCACCAACAAGTTGGTCATTATCAAATGACAATAGGTAGCACCTTTTAAGCCTACCTCATATAATTATCAAGGAGGAAGGTCACCTTACTAGAAAAATACATACCAAGGGGCTCCGAGAGGAGGCAATCAGCAACAAACATCCATAGGCCAAATAGCCCCAATTACCATGAAACTCCAAGCTATCAAGAACAACCCAAATAAATATTTAGTCCCAAGAAAAAATAACTTGGTGAAGGATGAGAAGGCATGGTGCTTCCCATGCAATGACAACCATATGCCACAAAACTATCTGAGGAGAAATATTCAACATAAGATAGCAGAAAAAAGAATTAGATATCTCACCCAACCAAGCCCTCTTCTCTTAGATGGAAGAGCAAGAATCAGTGTTTGCAACTGATTTTTTGACAACTAGTGCTCTACAGGTATAGTCAAATTATAATATGTAATCCAAGAGATGAATCATCAGGGCGTATGTGCAACAAACCCCTCAATAACTGCAACCACAATGATCATAGCCACAAAGATAAAAAACTTCAAAGACATGATCAACTCAGTAGTCGTAGGATCAACCACTCTTGCACAAAGACATCGACAAGGCCTTGAGTGCATATATGTCAGAATGGACCTTTCCTAAGGCAAAGGAAACACCACCATTTAATCCCAAGGTTTCACCAATCAAAACACTTAATGTGGTAGAGAAAATAAAGAAGGACCCTAACAACATGTCTCTATGTGACATTCTATTAATACTGAAGTAGAATATCTTTCTCTAGGAGGCATTGAAAAGTGAAAAGTAGTCTCCACTAGTGGATACAATCCCATCAAGCAATCAAGATAAAGGGAAAGGGCCCACGTTGGACCCCAAACCTTGAGAGTTGTAGTGGAATATGTGAACAATGCAGATAAAACAAATGTAAAAGAGGCAAGAAAACCAAAACCCACTCCTTTATTTCTAACTCTTATTGTAGGAGATAAGCTTTTGCATAATAATATGATTAATTCAAGAGCTAGTACCATAGTCATTCCCAAACAATTGGCTGATGCTCTAAATCTTAAGTATGAGCCCCACAAGAAAGGGATCATGCAATTAGATCGGAAGAAGGTCGTGACTATCAATCAAATCAAGGATATTTCTTTGACTCTATTCTCCTATCTAAGCCAAACCATCAAGTAGTAAGTAGTCATAATTGACATCCCTCCTATCTTCAGTATGTGCCTTTAAAGAGACTTCATGGAAAAGCTTGGTGGATATCTAGCACTTGATTGGTCTCATTTGATGCTATAGACAAAGCACGGGGTGAAAATGAACATCCTTTTGGAGCCTTTGCATCTCAAACATATAGCAGAGGACATAGTGTTGATATTTGAAGCAACACATATCTCCTTCCCAAAAAAGGAGATGTCCTACATAGAAATGTTTTAAGACAAGGAGGATACAGGTGATCAGGCCTCTGAAGAAGTCTTTCTTAATCAATTCATCAACTCTAGAATAATTTTGAGAAATTTCATGCTACTGGTTTAGGCACCTATATAATCTTTGATGAGGATCAAGCTCCCTTGAATTTAATGAAGGAATAGGAAGAATCAAGTTGGATAGGTGATAATAGTTTATGGACACTACATTTTGATGGTGCCAAATGTAAGACTGGTTCAAGAGCCAACATCCAATCGGTATCTCCAATTGGGTCAGAAACCCTCAAATCTTTCCACTTCCAATTTTTGTACTTGAATAATGATGCAGAATATGAGGCACTAGTACATGACCTAGATTTAGTAGAATGAATGGGCATGAAAAGAATACAGGTTTTTAGAGATTTTGAGTAGGTTGTGAGCTAGGTTCGCAAATAAGAAACCACCAAAAATATAAGGATGAGATCATATCGAAATAGGATATGGGACCTCATTGAAGGTTTCAAATCTTTTGACATACAAGCTATCCCATGATCTTAGAATTCTATTATAGACTAGATGGCTTCCATTGTCTCCTAGTTTGAGCCAAACCATAGATCAACCAAAAGTCAACATGCGGTACATACCATTGTCTTCCCATCCATACTCGATAATGACCAAAATTGGAAAGTCTTCAAGGATGATTCCTAGAATACCACCTTTTTGTGACAAGCGGGGGATTTTTTAGGTCATCCATAGGCTGAAGATGGAGAAATTGTTGAAGGAAAATTAATCCAATTTAAAAATAATAATCTCTAATCAAGCCTAATCTCTCTTGAGAACCTATTTGACTTTGAAGATGCTAGGAATAGTAAATGAAGGTCCATAGTCAATGAAGGTGACTATGAAGATCTTGACATTAGAGGTGGGTTGAAAGTTAGAAAAAGAGTGCCATAGGTGGATAAGGATAGGTTGAGGTACTTGTGCTTAAAATATGATGGATTCATAGCCTAGATGTATGATTACCATAAGGGTTATGATCTTAGTGTGATCTAGCATACCATCGATTTGGTTGAACACTCTAAACCTATCTAAAAAAAGAAAAGACCAGTTAACCCAAAGGTGGGTGCACTAATTCCATAGGAGCTTACCAAGCTAGTTGAGTCAAAGACTATCTATTTGATCAAGCATTCTACTTAGGTATCCAATCTAGCTATGGTGCAAAAGAAGAATGATGAAATACAATAGTGTGTTGAATTTTGAAACCTAAACAAGGCCTCATTAAAAGACCACTATCCTTTGTTGTCAATGGATAAAATTATATAGACCATGGCTAGATCAGAGATGTTCTCACTAGTTGATAGTTTCTTGGCCTATAATCCTATTTTTTTAAAGGAGGACCAACACAAAACAATGTTCACCACTAAGTGGGGAACTTTTGCATATGACAAGATGGCTTTTAGACTCTCCAATTCAGGTGCCACTTTCCAACAAGTGATGGATACCACCCTCAAGGGATTGATCAATAAGATCATCCTCATATATTTGGATGACCTGTCTATTTTCTCCAAATCAAAAGATGATCATTTTGATCATCTAGAAATGGTCTTCCAAAAGTTTCAATAGTTTCAGATTTCCTTAAATCCCAAAAATGTGTTTTTGATGTACCATAAGGAAATTTTCTCGACTTTGTGGTATCAAAAGAAGGAATAGCCATAGACCCTGAAAGGGTGAAGGCTATAACGGAGCTTCCATAGCTTTCAACTAAAAGGGTTTGTAGTCTTTTCTAGGAAAAAATAGCTTCGTTAACTATTTTATTTCAAATTTTGAGAGAATTGTAAGACCCCTCATGTTGATGTTAAAGAAAGGCTTGACATTCAAATGGTCTCCTAAAGGTAAGCTTACTTTCGAGTAGGTTAAGGCAGTAATTTTTATGGCTCCCATGTTCGCTGAACTAGAATTTTCCAAGGACTTCCTCCTATACATTTACAATAGCTAGCATAGCTTAGCTTTCATGCTCACTTAAAAGGACAAAGAGGGAGGTTGAGAAAACTCCATTTCTTTCCATTCCCAAACTCTTAAAGGATATAAAATTGAGTATAATTTCATTGAAAAGAAAAAAATTTCCATTGTCAAAAGCCTTATTTTTTTTTGACATTTGGTTTCAACCATCAAAATTACAATCCTCATCGCTCACCCAACATTAGAGAATATATCATAGAGGGTGAGATAACTGAGAAGAGAGCCAATTGGATCAGTAAGGTCTTGGAGTATGATGTGGATATCTAAACAACCAAGATGGTTTGAGAAAATGGCCTTTGTGAATATCTCATACAAGAACTAGGCCCTCAGGTGGAAGGAGAGATCGACTAGGTCTACGTGAACCAGTTCAAGTTCGATGAGTCATGGGTGGCCGATCAGATGCAATTTATGTATATTGGCCAATATCTAGCTAACATCCCACCCCATAAACAAATATACTAAAGGATGCAAGGCACTGGGTATGTACTAGTTAAGGGGATTTTATTTAAACAAAACTATGATGGAGTCCTCCACTATGTGGATAAGCCATAGGCTAAAAGGATCCTAGATGAGTTCCATAGAAGCCCCAAGGGTCAAAAATTTTTCACCAAGACCACTGCTTTAAAGATAATACATGAAGGTTACTATTGGCCTACAATGTTCTTTGAAGCCCATCATCAGCAATCAGAAGAACTTTTCCATGACTTTAAGCCCAATTGTGACTGAAGAACCTTTCACATAATGGCATTCAAATTTTATCAGAATGATCAACCCTATTTTAAGCGTAGGACACAAATGGATACTCACATCCACCAACTATTTTACAAGATGGATAGAGGCTATTCCTCTAAAGAATGCCATATAAGTGAAGATCATCAATTTTCTAGAAGAAATGGTGGTGAGGTTTGGTTCATCAAAAACCATCATCTCAGACACCACACAAGACTGTGTAGGCTCTCAGATTCCATATTTCTCTCTTAAACTTGGGGTCTACCTCAAAAATTCATCCAAATACTATCAACAAGGAAATGAGTTAGTAGAGTCAACCAACAAGAATTTAATCAAGTTGATAAAAATATAGATCCGGTTAGAACACTAGTGAGAATGGCACAAGCATCTACAAATGAACTTGTGGGAAAACCACAGCATGCCTAAGAAGATTCTAAAGGCCACCGCTTATGAGATGGTATATGGAAACGAGGTATTCCTACCCATTTCCATGGAAATATCGACTCTACAATTGCTAAAATCCTCGGAACTCAAGGAGAACGGTGGGATGGAAGTGAGGCTACAACGCTCCTAAGCCTTGAGGAGAAAAGGAAAAAGGAATTTGATGCCATGACCAAATAGTAGTAGGTGGTGAAAAATTGGTTTGATAAAAATTCCTCCGACCCAAGACTTAGGGAGGGGAGTCTTGTGCTAAAATACAATGAGCGAGCTGCAAAACTAGGGCAACATGCAAAATTTCATTCACTATGGAAGGGTCCCTTCCACATCCATAAGTGCCTAGAAATAAATGATTATGAGCTTAAGGACATGAACGACAACATTTTGGATATACTGGTGAGCGGTATTCATCTAAAATTATTCAATTATATAGGCATTTCCATTTAACAAAAATACCACTATGTACCATATGTAATATTTTTTGTAAACTATGCATTTGTTTTGAAAATAGTTGATGAGCATGAAAAAAAAAACCAAAATACTATATATTATATTCATTGAAAATAATTTACAATATAGTACAAATTTTTGAGCTTGAGGATCTGAGAGAATCTTGAAAATGTTTATTTCAAAAATAAAAAAATATACACTATGAACATTATTTCACGAACCACTAGCTTTCATGCTTATCTTTCCTTCATGGCTTCACCTTACCTTTATCGCTCTTAACTTTTCGGTGCTTGCCACGTGGACACCAAACAGAGATTCCTGCTGTTCTGTATCACTTTGCTTGTGCCGAGATCCGTGTGCATGATGTGTGGCTTTCTCTGGCCATTTTTTGAGCTGGCCCCACTTTGTAGTTATCTTTGCTCGGCATCGCCCGCATGGCTTCCTCTCGAATATTTTCACTGGGACGCCCCTCATTCTTTTGCTAGGCTCTTTTTGCTCGATGTGTGGTATATTTTTGTGCATTGATTTTTTGGGAGTTGCTGCCTACACCTATTTTTCTCCCTTGCTGTCATGTTTTCTTCTTCGGTGTCATGTGTTCATCTCTGCTGCTGCATGGCCTTCTATTCTCTGTGATGGATTTGTGGCACACTACTAAGTGATCTTTAAAATCAGTGGTGCCTCGAGAAGATCTGGGTCATCAATGTTTGATCAAGGCGTCTTTATCCATTGTTTTTAGGTGGTGGGCTAGCGTATATAAATGACCCTGCTTCTCTTTTATTAGGTTGTTGTTATTAGATAGAAAAAACTCCTGAGCACTGGGAATAGCCTTTGTAATATTTTGTTGAACTTGAAATCTACAGACTGTGCCAATCAATTCAGGCTTTCCTGTTATTCATGTTTTTGATAAGATAATTAGACTGTGCATTTATTTTCCTATGATATATGAATGCTTATTCTTCAGATTTTGTAATCTTCTATAGATTAATGAATACAAATCATGTTTTCGACTCCTCTGTGTTGGCTGAAGTTATGGTAGATTATGCTATGCAGTTATAAGGTGCTCTTATGTTTTAAAGTTCTTTTGAGAAAATTTAATTAATAAACAACATTTAGTGGTTTGAGCCTTTGCATCCTACATAGTGTTCAGGTAATTACGTTAATAATTTAGCGCATCGCCTTTAGTCTAGATTTAACATTTTTAGTTATCTTCCTAACCCTTTACCTCCCCCACTAAAATTAAGAGTTGGATTTGACAAAACTCCCAGAGGTCACTTAGCTAGCACGCTATGTCCCCCAATAGCTAAGTTTCCCATGAGAGTAATGCTACTTGCAAAATCTTACATCAACAGTTCTTTTTCTAGCATGCCCGGTGGGATGCAAACTAGCACATTCGCTTGATTATATAAATGTGTATGAGTCATAGTCCTGTAACTAGGTCACAAAATGCAAGATTCCCTGGGTTTTATCAAGAGGTGGACTTGGATGAAAAATTTGATGACCTCTGGATTCATGAACATCTAGACAGCAAGAACTCCCTGAATCCTTCACATTTAGAGCAATACTATGAGAAGGGAAGAGCTGCCATAGAGCTTGGAGAAGAGGTGACCCAGAACCCCCCTGTTGCAGGAAAATATCCAACGCATGAGGAAGATGTCAGTGGACAGCCTGCCCAGTAGGAGGATTCGCTAGACACACAAACGTCGGAGCCTTCCAGCTCCTCTAAGTCGACTAGGAAGAGGCCAAGGAGTACCAGTCATAAGAAGAAAGGTATTGTGAACCTTCAAGATTCTCTAGAGGAGAAGCAACCATGAGTGAGAGAGTCTATAGAAGAGGAGGAATCGCAGCAAGAAGAAGCAGTTGTATTGTCTACTGCTCTTCAGGAGCCTCAAATATTATTTCCTCCCTCTTCTCTCTCTACTGTCTGTAGTATCCTCTTTGTCTGCCCCAACTTTTTCATCTGCACTAGCCTTGTCTATCATTGGATATCCTGGGAAGTCCAGTCCTTTCCCTCCCGGTCTTCCATTTTCATCCTTTTCTTTTTAATCCTTACTCGAAACGCAATACGGCACTAGTCCAGTGCTTATGAACCAACAATTTTCATCCCTGAGGCCCGACCTATTAGTTGGTGCTTCCCCTACCTTTTCCCCTGTCATGTTTTCATCATCTCCAAGTGGCCAGTACATCCCACCTTTTTCCCCGGCCATTCTTACAAGGCCTAGAAAATCTATCAATGTGCTTAGTACACTATCCTTCCCACTAGCAGTCCCTTCGGGAGTTTCCTTTTGTTGGCGGGCTGGGTATCTCCTCCCAGGAATATTTCTCATAGGTAGAGGCAAATAAGAGCGCTCGAGCCAGCCGAATTCAAAAGATGAGACAAAAGGATGTGGGTCGGTAGGAAAAACCTCTCTTACAAACTGTTTTTAACAAGAGTCAAAATTTGTTAATGTTTGCAAAGATCACCCCCAACATGATTAAACCAATAGGAGAAATTCTGCTGAGTGACTACTCTGTCAGCGCTATTGGGCTAGACTTGTAGCAATCTCGTCTGAGGGACAAGGTCAGGCTAATGGAGGAGACTCAGAAGATAGTGACCACTGATTACCTCATGCTTAATTGCCAAGCAAGGAAAAGAGAGGAGCAATTATTCAAGCTAAAGGGAAAGGTTGATATTTGGATAAATAAGTATAAAGCCTAGGAAAATGAGATAAATCGCCTGCAAAAGGAGAGGAGCATTTTTGAAAGCAACATCAAGGAGCTTCAGGTTACGGGTGTAGACATTGTTCTGGTCTTATAAAATGAGGTTGAGTAGAGCCGATCGAGCAAAGAAAAACTTTGTGCTGACATACTACAATTGAATTAAGGTATGAAGCAGCTCCGATAGAGCACAAGTGATGAAGTAAATGAGATGAATGCTGCTTTAGAGTCGGAAATTGAGAAGAGAAAGCATGTTGAATTGGCCTTGTAAGAGAAGGAGAAATAAATTTCCACTCTAAGAAGCCAAGTATCCGCATTTGACGGAAGATTATCAGAGTGAAAGGCAGACTTGAGCAACAAAATAGCAGAGTTGGATCTTTTCAGATCCCAACCTCCTGCACCACAGATGAGGTTGTTGGAAATTTACAAGGAGTTATACACGTCATACTGGGATAAGGTCAAGGCATTATTCCTTACTCTGCAGCCCACCCTGAAGTTTATGGCGCAAGAAACCAACCTATGTGGAATAGTCAGTTAAACAATCCAGTAGGTGCAAGAGATGAATACCAACAAAGTTCCAGAGGCCAAGCTTTTTCTGGGCAAGTTGTATACGACTTTCGATGAGGCTTTGAGCGGCGTAGGTATAGCGGAGAAAATGACAATGACCATGGGTGTAAACATCCTCATTTCCATGCATGAGGCCACCCAACATGTAGCAGAGTGTAGTGCCAGATTTAACCAAATTACTAGTGACATGCAAAAAATATTTCCCGCTTAACTCACGCCTCCCTTCACCCTTCATCGTAGATCAGACAGTAGCAGGTGTTGAGCACATTGTTGCAATGATTGAGGAGAAGAAGAAGGACCTTTTTTTTTCCAATATTTTGATCAGTCTCCGACCACCAAAATATTGAAGGCATCATGCATCAGCTGGCACAACTCTTTTTCTCGCATGAATTGGAGGAGAATACATCTAGAGGATTTCCTTTAAGGCAATCATCGATCTCAAGTTGGCACACAAAAATCTGCGAGCTCTCTCTGAGCCATCAAACAAAGTATGGATCAGTCTGTAAGCTGCCCTCTCTATGCTTTCAATGATAATGGGATGCTAAACCAAGGTTTCTAGGGTTCTTCATTCCACAGGAAAAATGTACCTGTGAGTCGCCAAACTATGAACATTATTTCATGAACTGCTAGCTTTCGTGGTTATCTTTCCTTTGTGGCTTTACCTTACCCTTTATCGCTCTTAACTTTCCGATGCTTGCCACATGACCACCAAATGAAGATTCCTATTGTTCCATATCACTTTTCTTTTTTCGAGTTTGGTGTGCATGACGTGTGGCTTTCTCTGGCCATTTTCTGAGCTGGCCCCACTTTGCATTTATCTTCGCTCAGCATTGCCCATGTGGCTTCCTCTTAGAGCTTTTCACTTGGATGCTCCTCATTCTTTTTCTAGGATCCGTTTGCTCGATGCTTGGCATATTTTTGTGCGTCGATTTTTTGGGAGTTGCTACCTACGCCATTTTTTCTCGCTTGCTGCCTTGTTTTCTTCTTTGGTGCCACATGTTCATTTCTATTGCTGCATAGACTTTTATTCTTTGTGATGGCTTTTTTGGTGCACTGTTGAGCAATCTTTCAAATCAGTGGTGGCTCGAGAAGATCTGGGGCATTGATGTTTGATCAAGGCATCTTTATCCATGGTTTTTAGGCTTTGGGCTAGCCTATATAAATGGCCCTTCTTCTCTTTTATTAGGTTGTTATTATTAGATAGAAAAAACTCCTGAGCACTAGGAATAGCCTTTGTAATATTTTGATGAACTTGAAATCTAAAGACTGTGCCAATCAATTTGGCCTTTCCTATTATTCATTATTTTGATAAGATAATTAGACTATGCATGTATTTTCCTATGATATATGAATGCCTGTTCTTCACCTTTTGTAATCTTCTATATCTTAATGAATACTGATCATGTTTTCGACTCCTTTGTGTTGGTTGAAGTTATAGTAGATTATGTTATGCAGTTAGAAGGTGTTCTTATGTTTTAAAGTGCTTTTGAGAAAGTTTACTTAATAAACAACATTTAGTGGTTTGAGCCGTTGCATCCAGTACAGTGCTCAAATAATTACATTCATGATTTGGCACATTTCCTTTAGTCAAGATTTAACATTTTTAGTTATCTTCCTAACCCTTTACCTCCCCTACTAAAGCAAAGATTTGGCTTTGATAAAACCCCCAGAGGTCACTTAGCTAGCATACTATGTCCCCCAATAGATAAGTTTCCCATGAGAATATTCCTACTTGCAAAATCTTACGTCAACATACACCATTTCGATGAAAAAGGGGGGGGGGGTAGCATTGAAATTGAACATCAAAGGAAGCACTGAGAAAAATTGGTACTTCTAGGGTTTTTAAACAAATGGTAGCAGGGTTTCTCATCACAAGAGGAACACAAATGTCACATAGGATTAGACCTCAACATCTACTCTATAGACCTGATGCTAAAAGTGGCTCATCCACTCGACACCTTGGAAATTCTCCACATTGTGCATCTTCAATAGAAAAATAGTCATTGGTTGATACCACTGACAATGGAATTCTAGGTCCATGGTTTGAAAGTGTGTCAGGGAAATTCAACTAAGGCACTACCTCTATTTTCTACATAGGCCTTTAGATATCCATCACCGATGGGATTCCAAGGCCTAGAATGGCCACTTGAACTATCTCGCCTAGCCCGCCTAGGTATTCTGAATCAAATATAGTGTGGGAAAGCTCAATAATCTAGGGCTTGGAAACATCTAGATTAAGCAATGAAGCCATGAACTAGGAGATGATGTTTGTATTACAATGTAGTTGGTTCTCATTCTTGACATACTCCATTCCCAAGACCCACATAAATGCCACGATAATTAGGTGATTTTTCATATGTAAGAGGTGCTTAATCCTATCATTTTTTACCTCTCCAATGAAATACGCTTGCAACTTTCAGGTCATAAGCCAAATTGGGCTACCAACTACTCATGGTGATAGCTAGAAAAGTTATAGGCTCACAAAGATAGAACACAGTGAAAAGGACTCACCAACTTAATGCCAAATCGATGAATTTTTTGTGAGGAAAAAAATTCTATTTATAGAAAAATATGGATCGGGAAAGATGGAAAAAAATAAAATCTTTCCCATCAAATGGTAATGGAAAATGTGATTCAACGATAAAATTTAAAGGTTAAATATTATGGTGAAGATCTAACAGATCTTTGAGAAGTCAATTCAAGCATTGGGGAGTTAATGGTTATGTATACAGTTTGTCACCATGCGTTTTTCATCTTCATCAATGTCGGCTAGCTCGCCTGTGTGAAAAGATGTTTTTTAGCTAACTCCTTAATTAATGCAAATTTCCCTTCTAAGAACGCTTCCCATTGCTCGAGGTTACCTTTACCTAGGGTTGGAAAAGGGAATGTACTATTTTCACTTTTACATAAAGGATATAATTTTTGAGAAGTATGGCCCCCCCACTCCACACATATCACCTCGCTTGTAGTGCTTAGCAAGTGATCAATAATGAAAAAATATTTACTGCATGTGCATTTAAGGATTGAAGGTGCCAAAATGAAAAAAAATTCCAAGTGTTGAAACCCTCAGATAATGAATTCTCTAAAAAAGTGATTCTACAAATTTCTTTAAGGATACAAAAATGGCTAAAGTGTTATCTTCTAGTTGAAGCACTAGAATCTCATTCACAAAGCTAGGGTTTGTTGACATATTTTGGAATATCTCTTATGCCAATGCCATAGGAGTGAAGCTTTCCACATACCAAAGTCATATACCTAGGAAACCACACCAAAATTGATGCAGTTAAATATTTTACAAACAATATCTTTGACCCCAACTTGCACATAAAACCTAAGGGACTTGGGGAAGGCACAATACAGAGGATGATAACTAGAGGAGCAACCAATGGCTTTACAACATGACTTTAGCATTGTGGTTTACCACAATTTATGCTACCCTCCACACATCCATGCCTAACGCTAGTTTAGGAATGCACAACAAAGCTGGACAAAGCCATCGATGTTATCAATGATAGCAAGTTCAGGTTCATCATCAATGTGGCCTCCATATGAGATATTTATGCATCCACTTCAATTGGGAAGCCAAGGGATTTTTCATAGGAGAATGGAAGATTTCTAGGCATCTAGGGTAAAGCAGTTATAATTCTATATGGATGAGGTCAACAAGGAAATTATCTTCCCTCTATCACACAAAAAAAATCCAGGCAAAAGAAGTTGCAATTCTATATGGATGAGGCGAAAGAGGAACCTGACAACAAGGAAATTATCTTCAATTTATCACACAAAAAATTTCATTTAGATGTAGAAGTCATTTTCTTAGAAACTAGGGAAAAGCAGTTGCAATTCTATATGGACGAGGTGAATGAGGAATCGAAGAACAAGGAAATTGTCTTCCCTCTATCACACAAAAATTCCATTCAGATGTATAGGTCGTTTTATCGATGGTGGCTTTTATATATAGCCATGAAAGTGACGAAAAAGTCTACAATTTTCAAATGGGCTTGGCTTTCATGCTAAAGAAATAAAAGAGTGAGAAGTGGTTTGATTTCATTGAGGTGATCGCAGGAAGGATGCTTAAGCAATTAAAAATTTATGA
Source organism: Sequoiadendron giganteum (assembly GCA_007115665.2). Lineage (NCBI taxonomy): Eukaryota > Viridiplantae > Streptophyta > Pinopsida > Cupressales > Cupressaceae > Sequoiadendron > Sequoiadendron giganteum. The sequence goes on along the minus strand of CM021105.1, from coordinate 231,304,292 downwards.
CAACTCTTTCAAATTTGGTATTCTTCTTTTCTGGTGCACTTAATTGTACATCAAAACCCTGTTTCAACAACCATTTGTTTCTCAATGTGTTTGACACATCTAGGTCATATAAACTAGTTTCAACCTAGATCCATGTGTTTTCAATCACATGGGATTATTATTCATTTGTTGATTATTTTCTACAACTAGTACTTTTGGATTTGTCCTAGCATTCCCTGGGTAGGTTTTTCGTTGAGGTTTTAGACTGGATGAAAAGCCACCTGACCCTAGTTGATTACTTTTTGGGGGTAGATTTTACCTTTATCAGGTCTAAGGGTTTTAATGAGGAGCCCTTTTTTAGTGTAGTAAAATGCATACCCTTCCATTTTCACATTTTTTTGGGCCTTCCTTGCTTTATTTATCCTTCTTTATGGCTAAATTGGCCCTATTTTGTGTTCACATGCCCTATGAATGGCATATTTTTCTTGTTAATCTTGACACTCTCAAATGCATATCTTATCCCCTAGTGACTTTGATTAGTGTGTCCCTAATTTCTAGTTGAGACTAAGATGCTACTAAGGGTGTCTTTGTCCCCCCGAGGTCTTGGGAACCTTATTTTGAGGCATCTATTTTGGGCCATTTTTTGGTGTCTATGCCCCAAGTTTCATCACTTGGGAGTAAGACGCCACCTAGGGCATCTTAGTCCTCCTTGAGTCATTTTTGAGATTTAATTTCAAATGTTGGCAGGATTTAACCTCCTTTATTATTTGAATTCATATGTCGGCTTGGTGTGATATGTTTTCGAAGGATATTAAACATAGACAAGTATAAATACAAGGTTCATTCATTCATTTTCATCCTAGCAACTTGAGTATTCATTCCTAAGGAAAATTTATGAGATTAAGTGCATTCAAGACAAATTCATCAAGAAATTGGAGCCATCATCAAGTTTCAAGCATCATATCAAGGATTGTTCTTGAACCATGTATGTTGTTGTGCTAGTATTTTTTATGTAGGGTTTTTATCTAAGCAAGCATTTCAAGTCAATATCTATCAATAATTTCAAGATCCATATCCATTGCAATCATTACATACAAGTTTTCAACATTTCCAAGGGTTTGGTGAGTTGTTTCATTTAATGTTGTTCATTCACCATTTCCTTCATCATTTCTATTTCATTTCAAGGTTTAATTACCAACAAGGAGTTTGACCAAGGAAAACTCCCATTCACTAATAATCATCAAGTTTTTCCATCTTGTCCATTTGTGTTTGTAGATCTAGGTTTTAGACTTGAAGATCAATTGGACTGAAAAGTTGTCAAAGTTGCATTGTCAAAGTTTCCATCTTTAGGAAAACTCACCTACAGGTCAAATATGGTTGTTCCAGATCTTGAGATCTAAGGAGAAGCAATTGCAGATCTAGGAGCTTAGGACCACATTCACACATTTCAAAAATTTATATTAGGACTAAGATGAGAGTAAAGGAATGTTAGTCATCCAGGTGGAATCTTTCATTGAGTTTTCAAGATTTTGTTTTGTTATCTAAAGATTTTGTGTTTTCCTCAAAAAATAACAACGAGACTAAGATGGGAGTAAAGGTGTGTTAGCCCTCTAAGGCATATTTAAGCAGTCTATTTGCATTTCTAGAATCCTTTTGGCATCTCTAGGCTTCCCAGGTACACATACCCTAACTTGGAGTTGTTCATTTTTAGTATTAGTAAGCCTCATTTTTCTTATTTTAGGTGTTTTGCATATCACAATGTGTTTTCAAACATTATTGTTTCCAAGAATTTTCTTGGTGGTGAATCCCTTAATCTTATAGAAAACCCCATCCTAAGTCCTCATAGTTGTGTATTGACTCACCTTCAATGGTTCATACTCAATCCTATTAGGGTTCTTAGGACATTTGAATGAATGAGGTAGAATAGGAGAAAAAGGGAGTCCTTTCACCCCCCCATATTTTTTTACCAACATTTAGTTTTAGTGAACCTTACTTTGTTTGAGCACTCTTCCATTTCTATTTTGGAGTCCTTTAGAGTCCTAGAATTAGATTGTACTTATTGCATTTTGCATCTAGGGTTTCTTGCATCTTGCATGAGTGAAATTGTATTTAGGGTTTCCTATCTTTGTATTAGTGAAAGTGCATATAGGTTGCTGGTTTCCTTTCTTGCATCATTAAATATCATTAAAAACTGAAAACTACATTTTTCATCATCTTAATTGCATTTAGAAACATTATTCTTGCATTAAAATTTAAAAAATTGTATTTCAAATATTGTATTCAATTGCTTGTTATTCATTGCTTTTCTTTTCATCTATTTACATTGTTTCCCATTTCCAAACATCAAGTCCCTATGTAGGAAACTTGAGAAAGTTGTTTTCTAGACAAAATTTATTAATTCTCTCAAAAAAACCTCTGTGGGGACTAAAATTCCCTTACTTGCATCTTAGTCCCTCTTAGCTTTTTCTTCTCAAAATCATCTCCTTTTTATTTACTTCCTACTTCAGCCTCTGAAACTACCATATCTCATCAAAAGGACTAAAATGCCCTTACTGGCATTTTAGTCCCTGTTCAATTTGACTCTCCAATTTTCAAGGTTTGAAATTGTTGTTCTGTGTTTCTATGGGTTTCTTTTAGTTTGTTGTTTTAGTTTCTAGAATTGTTGTTATTCCAATTTCTTACACTTCAATTGTAATTTCAACCTCATGAGATTGTGTTCACTGAATTTTTCATGGTTTATTCCTTGTATGAGCTTTAGTACTTGGTGTCCTACTGCTAATACTATGGTTAGATGAAGTGCAAGACTCCTGGCATCCTGTGATAAAACACATTGTGGATCTTGGGTTATCAAGTGTTAGAAATTAATGTTGACCTAAAAATAACTCAACTAAATAAAGCTTACTTATTAATTAAGTAAAATAATTATTACCTAAGAAAAACCTAAGTAAAGTTATCCAAGTGTAATTAAATATTAATTACACTAACACCCCCGATAAGTGCAACTTAGGGAGACTAAAAAAGCATGCATCTAAAAATAAGATGAATGCAAGAAAGCATGAATGGGTCCCGACAACAAGGCCTGATTAGGTACCCATGTACAAATGCAACAATGAGGTAGAGAAGGAAAACCCAGTGGGACAAAATCCCCCTACAATGAGATGACTGCTGCAAAGAATCATTGGAAGAACACTATGGAGTAACACTGGAACCACAATCGAGCAAGCAAGGAAAGATACTTATATCTACAAGAAACCATATCAGAATCATAATAATGCAACATCAGACTTGATGCCATAGAGCACTCCAAAACACCAAATGGGAACAACCCTCGAATCTATTAAGCAATAATAGATGATATGAATGATGTGATACTGAAATGAAGTACAAAGATGCAAGTTGCACCCTCCCAACTGCCAAAATATCCAAGTAATCTCCAACCAACCCATCAGGCCAAATCTGGACTAAGCGATCAACCTAGGATAGATATACAAAAATACATGGACAAAAACATAGAGCTCCTCAATACCTTTCCAACGCTGCAAAGATAGTGAAAATTAGACATTGTGGCAAAAATTTATGAGCTCAGAAGCAGAAAATGTACATCTGACTTCAAACAATAATAAATGCAATAAAACAAAAAAATACTGGGAAATAAACTGCACCATAGGAAAGTGCTTGGAACCAATTTCGGCAATATCTCGTTTGCCCAATTTCGATACCGTATGCCCAAGTTATGCCAAAAATTAAAAATTGCTCCTTTAGAGAAAACTAGGGTTAAAAGGGCGCAAAAGAGTCTGTATGGCTGCTGACGTTAGCACTTCACGAACATAATTTTGATGTCCATCTGGCCATCACTGCAAAAATTTGGTACCTTGAAAAAAAAAGTGGGCCCCTGGTCACCCATGTGACCGGGTCAGGGGTTGGAGCTGATCGGGGGCTAGGCGCGGAGCTCCTGGTCCCCCATATGACCACGTAGAGGGAGTGCAAGCCCGTGGGGGCTGAGAGCTGGCCGACTGAGCTGGAGGCAGCTGGGAGGAGGCACCGCCACTGCTAGTGGCCGTCGGGTGGCGCAGCGATGGCACCCAAAATTTTCACCGGTAGCGCAATTTTTTTTTGAAAAAGCATGTTTTTTTGTTGCATTTTTTTTTAAAATCGTGCCTCAAGGAGCGTGCTAGGTTGGTCGTATGGCCTTCTTGGAAAATTTGTTTTGCCTTCTGAACCAATTTCACCAAAATCGATGAAACGAAAGGCGATCTTATGGTTTTTGGGTGTTGTGAATGCGATGACAGTGTCCGTTTTTCTCCAAGATCCTTTGAAAAATAGGCTACCTCCAGAGCTTCCAAAAAATCACCAAGCTTGAAACCCTCATAGATTTCTTTAATGATGACCAAAATCAAAAAAATAAAATTCATTCCCGACTTTTTCTAGTGCTCTGAATCCAATGGAAATGCCCGATTTGATCCAAGATGCTACATAAATGAACTCAAGGCATGGTACCCTCGAGGAACCCTGAACAAACCCTGCAATGATTTTCTCCAAAATTTGCAAAGGGGTTGCATGTCAAGGCTCTGATACCATGTTAGAAACCAAGATCAGGCATGCAAACCTAAACACCTTCCACAAAAGAGAAAAACAATGAAAAAGAAGAGCTTTGCATGAAATGTGCAAATTGATATTATTCAAAATTCAATATTACAATGAGATTATTTTCTTTATAAAAGCAAAATATGCAACCCTAATGTTGACCTAAAAACAACTCAACAAAATAAAGCTCACTTATTAATTAAGAAAACTGATTATTACCTAAGAAAAACCTAAGTAAAGTTATGCAAGTGTAATTAAATATTAATTACACTAACATCAAGCTCTCTTACTTCTGGTATTGGCACTATTTCCCTAGGTATGGACAGGTATGTGCAGGGTCATCATGGAAAAAATAGGCCCTTAAGTGGCAATGAAAACTCAAAAAATCAGAGTTAGGCAACTTGACGTAAAAATTTAAATAAGTTATCTATATTATTTCAAAAACATGTAAAAATAGAATCTGTAGAAAATTGAATGTAGTTTCTAAACTATTAGACATTTATTTTAAAAAAAGGAAATCTATTTGGTCAAAATTTGAAGTTTCAATGCAATAGTATTTAAATTTCAGGGTAAAAATAAGAAGTGTTTGTCTGACCACCCTAACCACAATAAAATGATAATATTTTTTTATAATCTTATAGATATAAGTATATGACTCATGTCTTGATGTGATGCATATTTTTTTATAATTTTTTTCCAAGTTAATAATTAATTATGAATTTTTATTACAACTTTAAAAAGATATAAAAACGCGTCTATCTAACCACCTTAACTTGGTCAAAGCTTCATGAAATTCAATTTAATTTTTTTTTAAATTATAGTATGCAAAGCAGAGAATGTGACACATGTTTTGGATTCAAAAAATGTGATATCATTTGAAAGTTGCAGATTTTTTTCAATCAACCTACCAATCAATACTTTTTTCATAATTCAAATAGAAAATGAATAATAATAATTTATTAAATTCAAAGTAAAGCATAATTTATATGTGTGGAAATACGAGAATCTCCTTTAAAAACCCTTTTCGTTTCATCAATTTTGTGTAAGAAAATGGTCGCCAGCCACATGGGTCATCATATCACTTGCATATCACCACTTTTTGGCCCATCATGATCTTGCACATACCCAGACTATACCTTTGACACCTCCTTTTCCATGCCTACCTTACCTTCAAGTTTTATGCCAAGTATTCAAACAATGGTTGGTCATATTCCTCAAGAAAACATAATGAAAATGCATGAAGACCTAGCTCATTTATAGGATAGTACTAAAAACATTTCCAACACTATTATACCTTCCATAGATAATATCCGCTGCATGATGGAAAGTGATGAAGGATTAGAAGTTTTGTGTAACCTAGCTCATATATTTGGAAAACATCTTCCTTCCACCACTAATGGTGCTCAAACCTCAAACAATATGCAAGGAGGAAATCACACTCCTCCCTCTTTAGCCATAGCATCCATTCCCACCTACACAACTCCTCAAGTGACCATAACAATGCAACCAACTAACAATATTCCCCCTACCTCACACATTTTTACTATTGCTCCTTATACTTATGTGGCATCTAATCTCATACCTCCACCCACAAGCCATCCATTTATTTATCCTTCCAACACATACACACCACCACCATATTCACCTCCATCTCACACCACGAGAAATGATCCTATCATTAACCATCTCTTACAAAGGTTTTCATCCCTTCAACATCAATTTTCTACCATCAATCAAAATCAAAATGGTCTACCTTCATACTATGTCATGAGTAATCCATTATCGTTGGAGATATTGAAAACCTTAATGCCATAAGGTATAAAGATATCTAGATTTTATAAATTTTGAGGAAAGGGAGATCCTACTAATCATGTCAATGCCTTCACTTCTTTGTGTAGTGATTTTATCCTTGAAGACAAACTTTTTGCTAAATTTTTTCCTCGATCCTTGAAATACATGGTCTTAGATTGGTTTTTCGCATTACTAAATAACTCAATGAAATTGTTGAGGCTTTTATTAATCATTTCCAAGTGTACATGGTTCCCGAAATAAAATTGGCTGATTTGATGAGATGTAATCAAAATGAAGATGACAAATTCACTAACTTTATTTCATTGTATTAGTTGTTTTATTCCCAAATCAACATGAAGCTTCCCAATTCTCATCTCCAAAAGATGTTCATAAAAAAATTACACCACAAGATAAGGGAAAATATCACCATGATGAAATTAATTTTCTTTATGCACAAAAACCCAAAACTTCCAATTGAAACACTTACCAACCTTTGAAACGAGAACATAAGAGTTTCCTTCAACTAAATTCCACCTCTCAACCTACCCAACCCATAGATACCCAAATAGCTTCTATAAATCATAGTAATCCATATATATTTGGGGATCTGCAAAGACAATTTACACCTTTACCTAACACCCTTCACAATATCATGACCCAACTCTTAGCCAAAAACATGCTTACCTTACCTCCTTTCTGACCCCTTGACCCTAGAAAACCATTACCTTTGAGCTTTAGACATAATTCCTATTGTTCTTATCACCAACAAAGAGGACATCACACAGAACATTGCAAGCATCTTAAAAATCTTGTGCAAGACCTCATTTATTCCAATCATATCCGAATTGGAGCTGCGAATGCCAAAGGTAATAAGTTTTTAGCTCCTCACAACCAAAACCTACAAATATTTTCCAATCCCATGCCGAACCATAATATTTCATTTCTTAAGGATGGTGAAACTTAGCCTGATGTGATCAATCTTGACACAGATGTTGAATATATGAGCAATCATGAATAAAATCCTATGGATACTGGTGAACAAAGTCCTATTGATACAATGATAGGAGTGGTTGACATCGAGCCTCATAAAAAACAATCCATTGACATTACATTCACTTTGGAAGAAACAATTAAATATGCACCTGATGGTCCTCTTTACATAGTCGATAGAATCAATAATAAGCCCACTCTTGGGATTTTAATTGATATCATCTGTGGAGATAATGTGATCAATAGAAGAACTCTTATATGTGGATGAAATCACTCAAGATAAATATGATAAACCAAAAGCATGGAACAAAATACATGATGGTTTTTCTCATGCTATGATGGGCTTGATCATGCTTCCTTTACAAGTAGGTCCAAAGAAATCAAATTTATCATTCTCTATCATCTCTAATTCAGACCAATTTCATGTGAAGCTAGAATACAAATGGCTTTTCTCATTGAATGTGTTCCCATCTATTATCCATGAGTGCTTAAATTTTCCAGTCAGCAATGAAATATTCATCATGAACAATAGTGGCTTTAGACCCTTGTCTTCCAATGGAAATTTCTCCTTAGACTATTTCTGGATGAAACCCATGGAACCTATAAGACTACGTGAAGAATTATTTTTCCTATCCTACCAAAAATAAAAATAAAAATGTATAGCCAAACTATCTCTTGAGAGCTTACCTCCACCCATGCTTGAACCTCCACCACCTAAAAAAGACAGTCCTAAAATCCTTCCAGCAAACCAAGACATGTCCATAAATACACCCTTACCTATTTCCTACAAGAGACCAAGAGAAAACCAAACAATTATTAAGAAAATTCGTAAAGCCAAAGAGAAAGTGGTCGAACAACCTTCCATGGTTTCTTTCATTCTTCATTCACAAGAAGAAAAGGAACCTATGGTTGATTCACCTACTCCCACACAACATGAAAATCATAATAAAATAAATCAAAATGCTAGAGAGTGTAGATGTAGACATTATGCTATTGCTCGAAAGATGAATAATGAGAACAATATTGAAAATCAAAATCCAAACTTGATAGAAGCAATAAACGATGAGCCTCATCTCTTATTTGAGACTATCAATTTGACACAACAAGGACCAAAACCTTCTATGGATATTATCAGTCTTCCTCTTGTTGTGGTTAACTTGGATGACGATGAATAAATAGTGAAAATCAATTAGGAATTGTATAATTAGTTGAATCTATTATTTTCCTCATCCATGAGCTTAAAAGATAACAACCATGATGATACTCCTAAACTGAGTTATTCACAACATGTTGAACCTAGTACTTCTCCTAGTATTTCACTTGATGTGATCCCTCTCTCTAGTGATTTTCATCCCACATACACTGAACAAGATTGGGATGCAGATGACCTATTGGATGGCTGATCTGTATGTGCCTTACTAGTCTTTTTCTTGTTCCTTTTTCTTCCATCTGCATCTTGTGATCCCTGTGATGTTTTGTTTGATGTTTCACTCTTTGTGCATTCCTTTATTTGTACCTTCATTCTTCCCTATTTTGTAAGCCTTTCACTTTTCATTTATCTTTTCACTTTTTTCTTGCGTTTTCATTTTAGGGATGATACAAGGCATCGAGACACCATATGTCTCTTCCATGTTGACCCAAAATTTTTTTCTTTTCCTTTGGATTTTTGTTGTCTTCCTTTTGGGGATGACACAAGGCATAAAGACACCATATGTCTCTTCCATGTTTATCCAAAAGGATTTTCTTTATTTTTGCTCTGTTTGTCTCAATCTTCCAGTTCTGTGTGTATTTGGGGAATGATGTCAATTTCAATCTCTCTAATATACTTCGGAACAAAGACATATACTAACCCTGAATCCATAGATCCCTTATGTTATTCTTGGGGGAAACCCTCTTTTCCATTTTCTTTTCCATGTTTTTCTACTTTAAAGTAATTTCTCATAGTATGGTGTTAAAAATTTCTTTAAAGTGGGGGCATACATTGGCATTATTTCAACTTGATTTCATTTGCATTTTATTTTCCATGTTCCTTGATGCAATTTTTTTTCTTCATCCATTGCAGTTCCCTTTCCTTTTTCCTTTTTCCTATCTTTGATGGTGTATGTTTGTAATTTGACTTTGGCTTCACATATCATATACAAGCAAGTTCCATTGTGCCTGTGTTGGTTCTCCATAGGATCATGATCCTAGGGGCTTGGCCACCCTCTTGATTGTTGTCGTCCTATCTTACCAACAATGGTACATTTGAAACCCTCTTTATTGTGTGGTTAGCTAATTTAGTGTGAGTTTCTGGAAAGATCATCCTCTCACTAAAGTGGGGGCTAAATGTGGTGTATTAAAATGCATACCTTTGCATTTTCACTCTTGTGTGGGCCTACCTTGCTTTATTTATCCTTATTTATAGCTTAATTGGCCCTATTTTGTGTTCACAAGCCCTATGAATGCCATATTTTTTTGGTTAATCCTAACATTCTCCAATGCATATCTAATTCCCTAGTGACTTTAATTGGTGTGTTCCTAATTTCTGGTCGAGACTAAGATGCCACTAATGGCATATTTGTCCCATGAGGTCCTGGGACCCTAATTTTGAGGCATCTATTTTGGGTCCCTTTTTGATGTTTGTGCCCCAAGTTTCATCACTTGGGATTAAGACACCACCTAGGGCATCTTAGTCCTCATTGAGTCATTTTTTAGGATTTAATTTTAAATCTTGGTGAGATTTAACCTCCTTTATTCTTTCAATTCATATGTCGGCTTGGTGTGATATGATTTCGGGATATTAAGCATAGAAAAGTATAAATACAAAGTTCATTCATTCATTTTCATCCTAGGAACTTGAGTATTCAATCCTAAGGAAAATTTATGAGATCAAGTGCTTTCAAGAGAAATTCATCTAGAAATTGGAGCGATTTTTCGTTTCAAGCATCATATCAAGGATTTTTCTTACATCATGTATGTTGTTGTCCTAACATTTATGATGTAGGGTTTTCATCTAAGTAAGAATTTCAAGTCCATATCTATCAAGCATTTCAAGATCCATATCCATTGCAGCCATTACATACAATTTTGCAACATTTGCAAGGGTTTGGTGAGTTGTAGCATTGCATGTTGTTCATTCACTATTTTCTTCATCATTTCTATTTCATTTCAAGGTTTAAATACCGAAAAGGGGTTTGACCAAGGAAAACCCCCATTCACTAAAAATCATCAATTTTTTCCATTTTATCCATTTATGTTTGTAGATTTATGTTGAAGACTTCAAGATCACTTGGAGTGAAAAGTTGTGAAAGTTGCAAAGTTGAATTGTCAAAGAAGCAATTGTAGATCTGGGAGCTCAGAACCACATTCATGCTTTTCAAAAATTTAGATTGCGACCAAGACAAGATCAAAGGTGTCATAATCCTCCAGGTGGAATCTTTTAGTTATTTTTCAAGATTTTGTGTTTGCCCTAAAAAAGAGGAATGAGACTAAGACGCGAGTAAAGGCATCTTAGTCCTCCAAAGCATATTTCAACATTTTGTTTGCATTTCCAAAATCCTTTTGGCATCTCCAAGCTTCCCAGGTACACATACCCTAACTTGGAGTTGTTCATTTTTAGTATTAGTAAGCCTCATTTTGCTTATTTTAATCGTTTTGCATATCACAGTGTGTTTTCAAACATTATTGTTTCCAAGAATTTGTTTGGTGGTGAACCCCTTAATCTGATAGAGCACCCCCTCCTAGGTCCTCCAATTTGTATATTGAATCACTTTGATGGGTTGATAGACCATCCTATTAGGGTTCTTAGGACATATTTGAATGAACTAGGTAGAATAGGAGGAAAAGGGCATCCTTTCACCCCCCCATATTTTCTCCACATTTCACCTTTAAGCTTCTAAAATTTGTAATTGTCAGGAAACTTGCCTTGTAGGCATGTTGTTAGGAAACAATTATTGACAATGTTTATGTGGTCAAGAGACATAAGAAAGCACTCTACGCACTTCATCTTACCATTGCCAAAGTCTAGGTAACACTCGTGAGGAGAGAAGATCAAAATATGTTAACCAATAAATTGTCCCATCTCTTCCTAGTCCTCATTTGTGAAAAATTTAATTACAATCTCGTTTAGTATCTCTCTTTCAAAAATTAAGAGTGGTTGTATTGGGAAGCAAGGAAAAACCCGACTAAGGAAAGAGTAGAGGTCTACATTCACCTATCTTTCATACTATTTGTGTGACCCCCATGGCTAGATTTCTACCCAAGGGTTGTAGAGCTATGATAAGTCCCTCAGAATATAGTTGAAGAAGTTGGGATGGTCAAAAAGGAAAACAATCAAATTTTTGAGGTATGAATAGGAGACCAATCAACTAAGCGCCCCATTTGAAACGATTAAGAAAATCGATGATCATTTCGAGGAGATATATAATGGGGAGGTGGGATCTAATTCCAACCCAGGGTTTGATTGAAGGTCTGAACAAGAAAATGCACCAATCTTTGATCCACTACCTTAGGCACCCAAAACTGAGAAGGGGAAGGAAAAGAGATCACACCTCAGGGAATCATAAATCTCATCTTTTTTTAGCATCCCGTAAAAGGGGATTGAGGACCCGATGGTCTCCAAGAAAATATTGTGTAGCTCCAAAAGCTGAAGGTTCATTGGATTTATTCATCGGAGAGTTAGAAGCAGCTAGTGCACCCCCCAAAAAGAAAATGAGAGTCTAAGACTTGGGCGAGCCAGGCTCCTTGGGTAAGGGAGAAGAGGAGGTGGAATTTGTTCAACCAACATCTTAAGCCCAAAAAATCCAAGTAATTTTTGCACTCACCATCATTTCTTCTACTTCATCATTGGTTATTTTTCCCCCTATCTACAAGAACAAATCCTCCATCTATGGATTTTGACTTGCTCATTCTTAACACATCCCCGACTATAATTGATAATGAGCCTCATACGGAGACCCCATATGCTAAACTATCATCTTCTACCTCAGTTGTGATTGAAACTCTAATTTACCTAACTAAGGCATAGGTTGTAAACACTAAATCATCCATGTTGTAGGTTTCATCACCCATTCCCACTTCCAGGCATATGCCTCTTTTTTTTTTTTGAATCTGATTTCTGGATTTGATTCTATTTTATAGACTCATAATGAGGAGATTGAGAAACTGTGCTCATAACTTTTGAACAATCTCTAGGAAACAAAGCAATTAAAGGAAATCGTGAGAGCTAAGGAATCCCAATTCTAGCAAGAATTAGTTGTAGGACAAGGATCTAAGATCTTCCCGATACTCAAAGGGATGTTATCCTCCCATTGGGAGAGGATCATTATTGTGGTAGAAGTCTTGAAGCTAGTCTTGAGGTTCCTAATGTATGCACAATAATTGAACACCAAGGTTGGTCTAGTAGTAGAGAAAATTCTACAAATAGTCACCCCTCATTCAAAAGAATCAAGGAGATCAATGACCAAGCTATATAAAGTGACCAAGAAAGCATTGAGAGGCATTGGAACTCCAAATTAAAGGGTGACGACTAGAAAGGTGAATGAATTTATTGCCTACAATCAAGTTTCGAGGAAAGAAAGGCTTGTCAAGTGGCATTGACTAAAAAGGTCATAGCTATCAAGGAAGACTTGCAGGCTCTAATATAGATTTAGTTTCCCCCTTTATTCTTATATGATGGAGGGGCATTGGTAGAAGAGAAAATCATAAAGGCCATTCAGCTTAAACAGAATGATGTCTCTTCACTTCAAGGTCTGAGTCCATCTCCTACGGTTGCCAAAGTCGAGAAGGTGCTCCTCTATTTATCTTGCCTCTACTACCAAATCAGAACTGATGCATCAAAATGGGAAGGAGTTTATTTTAAATAATTTCTTGATCTTGATCAAGCCTATGAGGCACTGTGTGCCCTCATCCTACCCTCCAATGAAGATCAAGATTCTTAGCATGCCTCTTTCCTGAAACTCTGAGGATTATTTCATCTAGGTTCATGCCTCTGCAAGAAAAGGCCCCCTGTGAGTCACCAGAAACTATGGAGTTTTTTTTTCCGTCAATATTTTTCTTTCAATTTTCTGGCCATGACAGTCTTCTTTTTTTCTTCACTTCATTTTTACTTTTTGATGATATCGCACCCTGAAGGCCAAATTTTATTTTTGCACAAAGGTGCGAAATCCACCACATGGTGGATGCACTATTTTTTCTTATATTTTTTCCTTTTGGGCCCGATTCAGGACACATGGCCACATGGTGGGGATTTTCCCCAAGCTGCTCTCACAGATTTGAAAAATGCCTACAAGTTAGCCACGTCACTCAATTCGATTAAGTGGGTTTTTTTTTCCACAGATATATCTCTTTTAGTAGAGTTCATTGGATAGCGTAGCGGAGTTCTGGTCTTCGAGATTGGTCTTATTAAGTAGTGTCATTATTCCTCATGTTGGATAAGATCATGTTTTGCTAGGATATAATAGGATCTTCTCATCCTATGACAGTGTATCTTCTCAAAGCTTCTGCAGCATTTAGAGCCATTAATGAAGCAACTCAATTTTTATTAGAGAATATTGTTTTGATATAATCATAACTTGGATCATATTGTAGTGTATCATATACAGACACTTAGTAGTTTTTCAGCTCTATTGGTTGCAGTGGCGGGTCATCCTTTTGGCTATATAAAGGGGTTTGCAACAAGGAGAAACATGATCAGTTATCAGAAGATCAGTGGAGGGATTATCAGAAAAAAAAGGATTCTTTCTCTCTATTAGGCAATTAAAGTAGGAAGTCAGAGAGATCTTTCCAAATCTCTGTTTCACTCTTTGGCATGTTATATTATTAGGACTATTTATCAGATTGGTATCCAACCTTTGCATTTATATAATTTACTACTAGACAAGTGATAGTAGAAAAAAATATATGAAATTGTGGATCTATATGGCCTCTATTACATGTTTCTTTTCTCTATTTTTTCATATTTTGAATACTCTATGTCAATTTACACGAGTATAGTCTTGGTGATTATTTTATATGCCATTAGCTTTTGTGTATTATGTCATCTTTTAGAAATTGAATCATGTTCATTATACTCTTTCATTTTCTATAGAGATTATGCTAATTTTCACACTATGCAATAAGAGTAGAAGGGTTTTGTAAAGAGATATTTCTAATAGTTTTGGTTTTCTAGCTTTTGTCGAACCTTAATGGATGCTTCCCATAGGAGATTTGAGTAATTTCTCTCTACCCTTTCTAGTCCTTAGTTTATTTTATTCTGAAAGGGATGTAACATTTTGTGTCCATGCCATCAAAAAAGGGAAAATTCTAGGCTTTAAAATGTTGTAAAACCTTTGGCGCATCACCATCTTTTGTTTTTAACATTTCTTCTTCATGTTTTTCCAAACACCCCAAGAAGAATAATCTTCTATAAAAATATCGAAGATTATTCAATGAGGTGAAATCAAGTCCCCCAATAACTAAATTTCCCATAAGGTTTTTTGGAGAGGCACAAGCTTTTATGATCAATAGTACCTTAGCCTGCAATTCTTTGGCAGTGAGCCTAGTAATTGTAATTTTGTTAGCAGTGAGGTTCTACATTATGAGTTAACTCACACCATGGTTTTTCCCTCATTGGGTTTTCCATGTAAATCTAGTGTTACCTTGTGTATGTGTGTTCTTTGTTTCATCTTTTATTGTTGATGATTTGGTTAAGGGTTGAATTGCTAGATCTTTCATTACTAAGGGTTGTTGACCTTGTTAAGAAACTAAATTGCTATTTCTTTCTATGTTACTAATGTATTTAATGGCTTTTTGATCTAGTAAAGGATTTTTGGTTTTCTAAAGGGTTTATGTTTTGAAAATACTAATTCACCCCCTCTCAATCTATGAGTTTGTTCAACAATTGGTATCAGAGCCAAGTTCCTCTAAAGAAGATTAATTTCTTGAGGTAAATTTTCAGGATGGCACATGACGAAGCTTACAAAGGTCCTAGGTTTGATGGGACAAATTACACTTTTTAGAAATTAAGGATGGAAGGCCATCTAAACTATCTTGGGTTTGGTGTTTCAAAATCATTCAAGGATGGTTATACTACTCCTACTAATCCTCCAACAAATCTTGTGAAAATTATGGTGTATGAGAACAATTCCAAGGCTAAGAATGGTACCTTTTGTGGATTTTCTTATCTAGAAATTTTGATGGTGATGAATTTTAATTCTGCTAAGGATGTCTAGAGAAAAATTAGAAACGATTATGAAGGAGATACCAAAGTAAAGCAAGCCAAGAAGTAAATCTTCAAGAGTAGATTTGAGACCCTAAGGATGATAGAGGATGAATACATTGCAAGTTATATGATTTGGGTGCATGAACTAGTTTTTGGCATCACTAGAATTGATGGAAAAGTAAAAGAACATGAAATTGTGAAGAAATTTTTGAGATCTCTCCCTAAATATTTTCCAGTCACCAGTGTTGCAAAGGGGATTTTTTTTAATTGCAAAAGGTTCGTAGTGTTGTTATTTTTCTAGAATGGTCTAGAAAATGCTCCACATTTCTTTGCATTGATTTGTGTGGTCTTGTGGCTTGATGTATTTTCTCTCAATGTCTTTGTAGTGTCTTAGTTCAAATTTCATGTGTTGTTATAGTCAACAATTTGATTTGTTAATGTTCTATCTCATGGTTTTATATTTTGTACTTCTAAAATGAAGTGTTCTACCGTGTATTAGTTTGTGGTAGTTGTTGATGGCATGGAAGTACGAAATAAGTGTCTAATAGCTTTATTGAATGTTCAAGGAATATCTCTTTGTGATCCACACATTAGTGGTTGATCACTTTAGTGATGCATTATGTTTTGTGAACTATTTCTCTTGAATATTTTTGGTTGTTTGGCTGACAGGGCTTGTTATCTTACTTGTGTGATATTTTAAAGTGTTTTCACTAGAATATGAAGATGTGTTAAGATTTATTTGGGTCCTAACCTATACTATTTAGATCTATAGGGTATCAACACAAAGTTGTGTCACACTTTTGGCTAGCTTATCACCATAGGTGAATTTAAGTAATTTTAACTCAATATTAATTTTATTCAAACATATGATCTTGTAAGATTCATTCTAGGAAAGTTATATATGTCCACAACTTTTCTAGCTAAAATTGTTGGATAAATGCATATCTAGCACCGCTTTGAGTCCAAATTAGCCAAAAAAAATGTTATTTTAAAACTTTATATTTCAACAACTTCTACTCATGTAAAAAAAACTCTTAAAAAATTATAAAAATACCCTTTTGTAGATCCATAAGTTTAGTTTTCAAAAATGTATATATTTTAATACTTTAGTTATTATTTATATTTTTCTTTTTATTTTTACTAAATGTAGGTTATCAGCACAAAACATTAGCCTGATTACCATGTTAAGGAAAATAATAAAACTTATTAAAAATCTTTGAAAAAATGATTCCCTAGAATCATATAAGAATCTATATCAATATGGTATATTTTTTTTCTATTTTAGATAAATAATTTATATGAAAGTTGACATTAACTAGAAACAACTAAGTTTTGATAAGCACACCTTTTAATATTTATTTTAAAATATATATTAATTAAAATTGGAAAAAAACATATCCATGCCCTAAATTTTCAAGTTAAAAATACACACGAAAAAATTGAAGGAAAACAAATAAAATTTACTATATAAAGGTTGACGTCTCATAAAACTTCATTTTTCATCCTTTTATCAACAACTAAATTATAGGGTTAATTTATAAAAACCTATAATCAAATATTTTCTTAATTTTTTTCAAAAAAATGCAAACATAAAATACACTAAAAAATATATATTTCATTAGTTTACATCATTTCAAAATTTAGAACATGTATATCACTTTTTAGTGATTCAAATTTAAAAGTTGGATCAGTTTTGGTTGTTTCCTTTATAAAAGTGTGATGCAACTCTATACTTTTACCATACATTGAGTGAATTTAGTTGAAGTTATGTTTCTAGCCCGACTGGTTATGTGTTATATGCTTCCTCTACATGTTTTCGAGTTGATTTGGTGTGTGGCTACATGTGAGTTATTTTAGAATCACATTGGAGGATTTAATAAGGTTGTTTTGCTCCTCTCTATTTCTTGGATTTTACCGCAATATGTTTTTGTGCCTGACTTGTTGAGATTATCGTTTATCTTTTTCTTATCTGACCTAATTTATGTTTTTTTTCTTATGGTGGATATAAATGAAACATCATATCAGTTGCAAAGTGAGCGGGTATGGAATGCATTGAATATCTCATATAAGTAGTTTGAAAGTGTGTGGAAGAAAGATCATGTGTGCGTTAACACTCAGCCAGCAGAGTGTTGTGTTGATGAATATTATAATTTCTATAAGCTTCATGTATCCTACTTTGAGATAGTGAATCACATCAGTTTCGTGTATCTTTCCCTAGACTTGTGCACTTTAGTTCTACAAGTCCCTTGTATCTCTCCCTAAGGTTGTGCACCTTATCCTTCAAGTCTTTGGAAATGATCCTAATTGTAATTTTGTAAGCAATGAGCTTCTATATCGTGAGTTAACTATCACCATTGTCTTTCCCTCACTAGGATTTCCATGTATATTTGGTGTTGTCTTGTATATGTGTGTTCTTTGCTTCATCTTTCATTATTCATGATCTGGTTAAGGGTTGAATTTCTATATCCTTCATTACTGAAGGATTTTTACCTTCTTAAGAAACTAAATTGTTATTTCATTCTTTGTTGCTAATCTATTTGAGGGTTTTTTGATCTAGTAAAGGAGTTTGGATTTTTTGAAGGGTTTATGTTTTAAAAAGAATAACTCACCCCCCCTCTCAATCTCGTGGTGTGTTCAATAATTAGGTAAAGGAAATAATATAAACTAATTAATTATTTGGTTACATGCCTTTATCTTTATGGGTTTTCACATAATCATGCATATGAAGGATGAATAAAATAAAATGGGTATAAAATGAAGTGAAATTAATCCATAAAATTTAATTTTCTAATAAACACATATAAAGAGATATATATTACCTTTATTTCCCTTGAGTTTTGATTGCATCTACCCTTAAATGAAACAAATATCATAATATTATATGTGAACCATGCGATATAAACCTTTGAGAGAGTCATCTCATTACAAGGCAAGAGAATTCATCTCATTAAAATAAACCTACATTATAATAGATAAAATTGTTTAAGAGAACACTTTTATTATTTTTAAAGATTCATTCCCTAATATACCTCTTGTATATTCTTCCATTACTCCTTATAGAATTCTATTTATGATTAGTATATACACCTTGTAATATTTTCCATGTATTCTATGGATGATTTTAAAATTTTCTTACAAACAAGTTTAGAAAAAATAGAGAAGGGGGGTGCAAGATTTTATGGTGAACTCGTCAAAACTCCAAGATCACCTACAATATAAAAATAACTTCCAAAATAGATAAATGGAATAAAATATCATCTTATAATTATGGATGCAATATTTCCAGATTGAATATGGTGATGGTGATATACATATGATGCCTTGCTTATAAACTCAAGTTGTGCGAGAGGATTAGATAGAATATTGACATGTGTCTTAATCATGTACAATGAGACAACTAACTCAACAAATATTAAATCACTTAGGACACAAGAATTAAATGAAAAAACATAAGATAATATGTACTAATAACTAACACTAACTAGAAATATTCCCTCCTACCTAACCTAAGTGGAATTAACATGTAAATAGTATCTAGATAGGTAAAACACCTATTGAAAACAACACCCCCCCTAAAGTACAACTTAGGGACTACTATTATGCAAATGATACAAATATGGGTCCCAATTATGAGGCCATGTTAGGTACCCATGTATATATACAATGTAATCTCTCGCAAATGGAGAAAAGGAGAAAAAATAGTGGGACAAAAATCCTCCCCATAAGAGAGATGAAGATACAAAATACTCTTAATGATGTATGAGAAGGAAATAATCCCATACAAGGAAAAAGACCCCCCCATAAGATAGAAGAAGAGATACCATTCATCCCCCATCACTATAGTGTCCCTTGCAATGATGGTAGATGTATGACAATGAATAGTTGAGATGATCCATGACCATTGAATAGTGTGTTACAAACATAGGTGTTGTTGCGCCAAAAGATCAAACTATTATTGCCTAATACAACTACTAAAGTTAGTGAATCCACGAGAGGTTGTTAAGCCATGTCATGAACAAGAAAATGTTACAAAACACAAGGAGACCAAGGGAACACACCTTGTAACAATCCTCCTAGTGCAAGCGAGGTTTTGGAACCTATGACCCAAGCTTTGATACCAATTTTTGTAAAGAAATTTTTTATTGCACCAAAAGATCAACCTGTTAATGCCTAATACAACCACCAGAGTTAATGAATCCATGGGAGGTGGTTAAGCCATGACACAAACTTGGGCACTATGTTGCACAACACAAGGAGACTAAGGGCAGACACCTTGCAACACAACGTTCCTCCCTTAGGAAGAAACAAGACCAATATAGTATATAGGATGTCTTCCCATTTCTGAAAGGAAAATGTGGGAAGAAATATTATGTGTGATATCTTCGAAGAATTCTCAAGTGTCTCAGTGTTGATTTTGAAAGGTGCCAGACTCCAAAAAGGTATTCTAGGCCACACTACTGAAGAAGACAATCCAAAATATCCTAGAAATGATTGTAGAAAACAATCTAAAGACAAATATATCTCCTATAAAGACAAAGAAGCCTCCTCCAAATTTTATCCAAAAGAATTCACAGTCATGTCAAACTATAAAGGATGATCATGTAGAGAAATATCAAGAGGGTCAAATTTTTCCCTCACAAAAAATAGACAAGGATCATCTCGATCAAAGAGAATATGAATACAATCAATGATGTCTTAGAAATGAAGGAAAATAGGTTTGCTCAAAATGGGGTGATGATCAAGGATATATATATGATGCACCTATTTTCTTTGTTTCATTAGGAAAAGGAGATCCCAAAAGGTAGGATTGACTTTCAACCCTTAGGTGAGTCAAACCTATTGGAGATATTGGATATTTTCCTTATGATAAGATAGGATAAATATGCTTGAAATGTACATTTGGGAGAAAAACCAAAAATACTAAATGAACTCAATTATGCAATTTGAAACATGAATAATCAATTTAAGGCATATTAAAATCAAAAGAAACAAACTTCTAGAAGATCCAAGGAGGGTAAGTTGATGTGTGCCCATCACCAAAAGTTGTGTAGTGTCCTCCTTGGATAGATTTTCCCTAGGGCGAATGGGTCCTACTACAAGCGTTCAAAATTTGATTTCAAAAACCTCTGCTCCTAGATCTGCATTCTTGATTTCTCTAGATCTCACTATCAAAAAGTGAAAATAATTTTTTCAAGTAATATTTTATGGCTTGATAACTTTGATGAAAACTTTGCGAAATTTCCGTTTTGATCAATCTTCAATCATTCTTCACCTATAAATCTGCAAACACACAAAGAGGAGAAAAATTGTTTATTTTTGGTGAATACGGGTTTTCCTTGGTCAAACCTCGTTTTGGTAATTAAACCTTGAAATGAAATAATACTGAAAGAAATGAATGATGAATGAAAACTATCTTGTTGCAACTCACCAAATCCTTTAATGTCTGCCCTTGGAGATTTGAAGTCTAACACCTCACTCCAAGGATTGGATCTTGCATGAAATGGCTTGATTAGATGCTTGATTTGGAACTTTATTTGATTCTTGAAAACTTCAAACATACGTCACAATGTTAGCTCCAGAAACATGCATGCATGAAAATACCTTTGACATGATGCTTGCGACCTTGAATATTGTTATAGATGATTGATAAATATTCTCTTCAATCCTCTTGACAATAATATTTTCTCTTGTGAAAGTTGTCTTAATGCTAGATGTTTTGAATTGGTAAAAAGACCTTGTATTTATAGGTGAATTTATAATTTCCCAACAATTAAACTTCAAAAGTCGACAATTGTAACTTGAATTGGGATCATTAAAATACCAGCAAAACAATATTTTTAATTTGGTTCTAGAATCTAAAGGGGACCCATTAGCCTTTGGGCGAATGGGTCCTAGGACCTCAATCTAGGACACACAATTTTAAAGTTGTTTAATTTGATGTTTGTAAATGTTTAATGTAGGTTCCCCTTTCAGAAAATAGGATTAATTAGGATTTATAAATGCATAATTGGGTCAATTAGATGCTTAATTAAGTCCAATTTAATTAAGGAATCCAAACATAGTGTGAAAATGTAATGGTGTATATTTTTCTAGACTACATTTATCCCCCACTTTAGTGAGAGAATGAACTTGCACTCAAACTCACACTAAAGTAGACAAATATATGTCAAGAGGGGTCCAAATGTACAAATGTTAGTGAGATAGGATGAAAAAGATCAAGGAGGTGGTCAAGCCCACAAGATCCGATGGTAAACCAACATAAGCATAAAGGGACACACACAAATGTATAATATTAAGCAACAAGACAAGATACACAATCATACAAAGCCAAAATTAATGTAAAGAAGAAAGAAAGATGGAATAGAAGGTTGTATTATGCCACACCCATCAAATACACACATAAGGATGTAAAATCACTTATGAATCACATGGTTCCATAGGCAAGCAAGTTGTGTTATGCCTGGTGGCCATGAAAAATATGCTCACAAGGGCTAGTGTATTTTGATATACATTAGGTGATCCCCCAAGATAAGTAGTGATGGGAAAGTCATACTAGGTCTACTGGATCCTATACATCAACCATACCAAAATTTATACTCCCTGATAATTTTGATAAGGTGCCACCACACGATCAATATTCTATGATAATGTTACACTAAATTCAACTTATGTGAACAAAGTGAAGAAAGAAATTATGTCAAAACGTTAATTCCAAAATTAAATAGTGCCAACGTCAATAAAATAATGTGAATTTAATGATCATGCTTTGTAGGGATGTATGATATCATCACTAATAAGGGACATGCAAACAATGAATGGGGTAAAATATGCTCCCCACTTAAAATATCAACATACTTTCTATGTTGGTATTTTTAGCAGAAAGAGAGGAAGGGGGATCCTTGAAAAGAATGCATGGCTCCCAAAAACTAGTTATCCTTGCCCCCAAAGTATAGAGACAAAGACAACCACCAATTACTATCATGTTGCTACCAAGATAAATATGGTTGCACCTAAAATTGTATCACCATGAATGGCATTGAGAAAGAAACATAAAGCTACTAATGCCACATAGTGATGAGCAACATGGTAGGATGAAAATCAATATCAATTAGAGGAAATAGGTGCATCAACACAAACAATATCACCACAATCCTTAAGATATTAAATTTTAATACCCAAAGCCTTACATTCATTAGTTGAATAACCATGCACTCGATGATATGCCCAAAATGAGCTCTTTTTAAAGGATTTATTTTGTGTTCTTGGAGGGAGAGATATCAAGCGAGCTTGGAGAATCCTTGACCATGTATCCTCTTGATCAATGATAGAAGGTTTTCCTTTCTTTTCTTACAAATATATTTATTGCTTACTTAAAGGTGTCATACATACACATGAATCTATAGATTGTGATATTTTGTACTCTTCCTTAAAGGAGGGTGTAAAAACTAATGAACCCCAATCATCACTATGACATGTGTTTGAATATGTCCTAGGAGTGTTTTGTGTTGTGACATTGATATTAAGTGAATGTTTCTTGATGATTTCATTTCTTAAGGGACAATAACCAAGATCCCTAGTTGTTTCTCATGTGTTAGGCTCTATAGGACACAAATACCTTGTTATCAAGAACCAAATACTTTTCCATTATAGCCAAGTTGTTTCAAAATCTCATAACCTCTTCCATAAATATTCTCCATTTTTTTTCATTTGGTGATTTCTCATGATCACACTCATCATTGGTGGATATATAATTTGTGTTTTCATCTTCTTTGCTAAAATTTATGGACCCACATGCTTTTGATGACTCAAATTTTGTGGATATTATGTTGTTTCTTTGTCTTTAATTTTTTTGTATGTAATCTTGTATTCTCCTATGAATTTAGGTGTCAAATCTAATGAACCCCGCTCATCATCCAATAGCTTTGTGACTTCTTCAATATTCTTCTCTTTTCCTTCCTCTTGCATGGGTTCTATTTTTGAAGTTGGTATCAATATTTTAAAAGGACTTTAGTTGTCTTTCAAAGTGTGCAAAAAACTTTCAGGTTAAGGTTCATCCTTGATTGTATAAACCTTGTTATTATAGACACACTTCATTAAACAGTGAAGAGTTGAAGGTACTCCATTCATTTCATGGATCCATGGTCTACCCAAAATCTGTATGAGATATCTTGAGGCATGACATGGATAGGATTTTACAATGTTATCACACCAAGTGGTCATTTTCCCACATTATAAAATCCATGAATAGATAAATAATTAGGTTCAATAATAGTCTTTTCCACCCCAATATTATCTAGAAGTTTCACACTACACATGTTAGGATCCAAACCATTATCAATGAGAGTTCATTTTATCACAAGCTTATTAATTACAACCACTACCATGAAAACTTCATTTCATTTATGTGTTTCCAATGGAGGTAACTCATGTTGATGATGGACAATGTAAATGCTAACTAAATTCATACCTTGAATTAGGGATGCTACATTATTTGGTTGCACACTAGGAGAGACCAATACTTATTTTAAATAACTTTGAAGCATGCTATGATAATTAGGTGAAGCTTGAATAAGGTCCCATAAAGAAATCTTAGCTGGAGTGTTGTGAAGTTGTTCTGCAAGATCATACTCCTTTCCGATAGTGAAAAGTCAAAAGAGGAGCACCAGCCAAGATAGGTTGAGGAAGTGGTAATTAACTAGTTTTGTTTTATGTTTTCCTATTATTTCTTGTATTATATGTGTGTTAAATGGTATTATAACTCAGTTGTTGTGAAACATTGTTACTAGTGAGTTGTCTTGCAAAATTTAAGATATGTATAGTAGGTTTGTGTTTATGTGGTCTTATGATAAGCGTAATACCCCTCCATTTTGCTTCTCATTTCATGTTGTTTTATGCTTTGCTTGGATTGCAGCTACTTTGATACTGGGCACATTTTTTATTATGATGTTTTGATCGCTACTCTTGAGCGACAACTATTATTGTGTGATGTGATTATCTGACTTTATTTCACATGCTTTGATGAATTAATGATGTCAGTAGAATTATCATGTGAATTATTTATGTGAATATTGTTAATGACGTTAGTGTCAGTCTTTGATGAGTGTATTGGTGAAGAAGACGGGTTCGCATCACTCACTTGCAAGCGCCCTGCGAATCCGAGATTTCTTCTTCACGGTGTGAATTATATGCTGGATATATTATATTGTTTACTTGATTTCAGGTTGCAGGTACATGACATCGACTCCACCTGGTTTCACAGGTTTGAGCGTGTCGATCCAACAATTAAGTTAAATGGGAGGTAGTAGCTTGGTAACATGTGTCAGGTCTACACCCTAGCCTTAGTGTGTCATCAATTCTGAGTATTGAGTCATGTTGTCTCTTATTTGATGTTAAATAATGTTTTGAAAAGTGTTGTCTTATTAAATAGGTTCTTTTAGAAAATTGCATTGGCTGGAAGAAATGTTTATTTTTATAGTATATTAATGTTATGCTTATTGGTTATTTTTAAAATGATTATTGAAATTAAAGTTAAATTATTTAATTTATTAAATTTAAATCTCAAGGGATTAAATTTAATTATTAAATAATTGTAGGTAAGTTAATTAAAGTGAAATTATTTAATTTATTAAATTTAAATCTCAAGGGATTAAATTTAATTATTAAATAATTGTAGGTAAGTTATTTAAAGTTAAATTATTTAATTTATTAAATTTAAATCTCAATGGATTGGATTTAGTTATTTAAATAATTTAATAATAATTATGTAAATATATTTGATTGTTAAATTAAATTAAATCAAAAAGGGAATTATGTGAAATTGAAATTTTTCTTTAAAGTCAAATTAGGGTCTTTCAAAGAGGAGAAATGAAATTAACTTTTAAATTCAATTTCTTGTATTGAATGTGAATTAGGGTTGCATTAGGTTATTTTGGAATTTTGAGGAAATGATGTTTTATAAGATTAGGGCAGAAAAATTTGGGGATTCTTCTTCCTTCTTTTTTTCACAGGTATGAGATTTTGGAGAGGGTTTGCACATGAAAGTTTTAAGAATTATTTTCTGTTTGGAGATTTAAATTGAAAGGAGAGAAAATTTTGTGAAGAAGGTGGAGCTATTGGATCAAAGCTTGCTGGAAATTCTTTGCATTGTAGAAAAAGAATTGTGAGGAGCTCAAAGGAAAATCTGCATCAAGAATTTTGGCTATTTCCTATGGCTGCAAATAACCAGGTTTTCTTTTTATTTCTTGCTTTATTATTCCTAGTTTAATCTATTTTCTAAATGATAAGAAATTGCAAATGGGTGATTTTTCTTGAAACCCTAGGTTAAACTTCAACATTTTGGTATTCAGATTTGTTTTTCAAAATGCAAACCCTTTTAGAAAATTTGTGGAAAAACCCTAGATCAATGTATTAGTCTTCTTGTGTTTAAAATTATTTGAAAAACACAAAGAAAAGGGGAGGGTTTCATTTGGTATTCAGAATTTAATCTTTGTTTTTGAAAGGTTTCAATGGTTGCAAAATTTATTACTGGTTGTTAACCTATTTTCTTCGATTTCTCTAGTAGATGAAATTCTGGAAAAAAAATTATATATATGTTAATATACATTACATATACCATATTTTGAATATGATATATATATATATATATAAACATATATATAAATTTTTTATTTTCAATTACTATGTAATGTTCCTTTTGGCCGCTGTACGGGTCTGTGTTAATTCGTACCCTGTGTATGAAATTTTGTTTTTACATTTTTGAATCTAAAGAAAAAAAAAATTAATTTTTTTATGAAGTGGGGGGGGTTCGGCCGCCACTGTGTATTGCATTTACCAGTGGGTACGCAGTACCCACTGGGCAGTGCGCCACCCACGTGGGGGGACGCACTGTCCAATGGGGACTGCGGCCCCCTACTGTTTATGCCGGCCGCTGTACATAGTGTATAGTCAGCGCAGGCGGTTGATGGGATTGCGGACAATCCGCGGGTACCGACGATACCGTCAGTCGGATGAGGTACCGTCCGGACCTGCGTTTTTTGTTTTTTGTTTTTTTTTGTTATCTTAATTAGTTTTAAATTATATTTTATTTTATTTTTATTATTTTATTTTGATTTTGTTTATTTAAATTCGTTTTAAATTTTATTTTTATTTCGATTTGATTTATTTTATAAATGTAATATTTAATTTATATATATATATATATATATATTATATGTATTTTATATTATATATGAATATATATAATATTTAATATATATATATATATATATATATAATGTAATTAATATTATATATATTGTTTATGTAATTGTATTTAAAGTTTTCTTGTATAATCGATTTATTGGATCAAGAAAAATATTGATTTTAATAGTGCATATTAATATGAGGTGCTTTTCTTTGTAAATGTGTGTATTTTATACCTTGTTAAACATAGGAGCATTCAACAACTTAGACAATTAATATTAGTCGAATTTATTATTGCTCATGTTTTGATTTAGTTGTAGAGATTAAGTATTTAATAAAATATTGATTGGTTAATGTAAAGTCTTGAATGAATTATTTTATTTTGCTGCGAAAAGCATTAGATAGGAACATGGTTTTAAGATAACCAAATATAGAACTTTTCATTGTCAATGCATGAGTTCATTTATGTATCCTTTAATGAGTATGTTGTGAATGAGTGTTGAGTAGTTGGGTTGTAAGTCTTCCAGAAAAACGTGGGTCATTCCCTTGTTAAACTATTGTTTTGATTTCCCTTGGGTAGTGTTACAAGTATCTAGTGTCCTCCTAGTGTTGGAGTGGATTTCTTTGTGATTGCCTCCTAGGATAGGAGAAAGCATGTTGGTTCAGTTCTGTAACACTTGAGTAACCCTTGGAGTTAGATTGTGTAGTGTGTTATCCAATTAGAAGAGTGGCTTTTGTTAGGGGCCAGAGCCCAAAGAGGTAAATCGGGTAACTTTCAAAAGTGATTTTAACAACTGAGAACTAAAGTAAATGTACTTAGAGGACTAGGATGTAGTTCACATTAACCAAGATAACTTAACCTCACTCACAGACACAAGGGTTTGTTTAGACTTGGGGTGAGTGAGAAGGCCTGGAATGGCAAGATCACTATCTTGTCCTTATGAGAGGTAGTTGATTCCGCTTGAGTTAGTATGAGTGTCGGGATTCGGTTGAGGCCACAAGGATTTTCGAAGCCTATGAAGAATGCCCAGAGGATATCTCATGACAAACCTTGCGATGACACTCTGTCTAGGATAACACTGTGTTATATTGTGTGTATGGTTTCTTTAGCACACTTGATTATATTATGTCTGGAAGCAATGTAACCATGATTAGAGATAGACTTATATTGTGCTTATGTGTGGTTGAGTCAGCTTGTACTAGTATGAGTCTGCCTTTGGTTTGAGGTAGTAGGTATCTCATCCATGTTACCTTTTTACTATCTCCTAGCATGGGGGGTGGGCCTACGGGTACCACATGGTTGGGTGGAACATGCACCAAAACCATTGGGTCCCCTTGATCTTCAGTACTTGGTGGCGAGACTTCTTGATGGTCATCTCACATTTCTTACTTTTAATCCTTGTACTTTGTATCTCATATTGAAATGATATTGATTTACCCCTCTTGTGTTATGAGGTGGACCTTGTAATGATCATACTTATGTATTTTGACTCATTCTGGGAATGAGGATTGTAATAGATGTATGTAATAGATTTATGTAATGAATGTTTCATTTTTTATCTCATATCTTTTTATGTTATTGAATGTTATTACTTGAGTTATTTACTTTCAATGTATTTTGGATGTTGTTTGTTAATGGGGATTTATGTAATCTCAATTATGTAACCCTAGGGGATGTTGTCAATTATAGTTGAACATGTGGGTTAATTCACTTCTTTTAAAAAAAAATTAGTACGCTTGTTTAGTGAATTGAAACTTCCTCTAGGGTTGCGTGGTGGGACATTACAATAAGAAGTGGCTTAGGAGATGAATTGGGAGGTCCAATAATTAAAGGACTCTTAGGATGTCCAAGAATTAAAGGAGAATGAGGAGGCCCAATAATCAAGGGAGATCTAATGTTTAGAACCTCAATATATTTATCCTCATTTTGATGATCTTTTAATGAATGGGAGTCTAATGCTACCTCATCATCTTCATCTAAGGAAGCCACATTAATATCATTTGAAATAAATGTATCAATGCTATCATCATCTTGCATGATGATATCTTCCCTAGTAGGAGAATTGTTAGGAGAGGGGGAAACAATATTTTTATGAGATTAAATGGTTTCATCCTCTAAAATAACTTCATCACAAGTAGGGAAGGAATCTAGAGAAGAAAAATTATGGTTTTCTTGCTTATCAATGATTGCATACTCTTGTTCAACATCTTCCCAAGTAAGAGAAGCATTGGGAGAGGGAGAAACAAGATTCTCATTGGAACCTTTTAAAATGGAAGAGATTTGTGAGCATTGTGTACTCACACCCGCTTTTTAAGGAGACTCCACTCAAGGATAACCCTAGAGATATCAATGCAAAGGATAGTAAGATCTTGTGATAGGGATATCCTATAGGTTGAATGATATGAAATGAGGGGTTCACCACCAATTTTAAACTTGGAAAAGATAATGCAATGCAAGTTGTAAAAATAACCCAAATCCTAAATGACCCAGAAAGATGAATAAAATGCAATAGAAAGCAATGAAACTAGAAGTGTGCACCTGGGAAACTAAAGAAGGTAGGATGCAGATCTAGATCATTGAAAAATCTATTATTTATGCTGATTGAGACTCATTCACCAAGCTAGAAGAATCAGTCTAGTTTCTAGGAAAATGTGTAGAAACAAGTTTCAACCAAAAGGGTATCCAAATTTGCAAAAATATCTATCAGGCTTGTATAGTGGGACTCATTTGCCAATAGTGGTGAATCAGTCCACTTCTACTTTTTCAAAAGTTCTAAATTAGATTTTGTGTATGTCGGTCTTCTCTACTCTTTTTGACTAGTTTCCAAATCCAAATATGCAAAATACTACATGTGGGTCTTCTCCAAGATTCTCCAAGGCTTGATGACAACTTTGACCACTTTAGAGATATGATAGCTTTTCTCCAACTTGGCTTCTTGACAAATCTGTAACCTAGCCCTACAAATCACACACAAGAAGAGGTAAAAATGTTGTGGGGTTAGAGAATAGGGCCTTGCTTTCATCAAACCCCTTATTGGTAATTAAACCTTGAAATGAAAGCAAATATGAATGGAGAATGATGAATGAACAAATAGAAATAGTGCAACTCACCAAACCCTAGCTATAAGGTGTTGTACACATGTAAGTAGTGGCTCCCACGGTTGTAGACTTGGAATCGTGCTTGATGTAGATAGATCTTTGAATGAAGCACTCACTTGAATCACAAACCCTACATCACAATTGTTAGCTCTAAAACAACACGATGCAAGGAATCTTTGACATGATGATTGACCCTTGAGGAATGCTCTAGAATGCTTGATAATCTTCCTTTGAATGATCTTGTGAATGCTTGAATTGTCTTGTGAACTCAATTATTCTATAAGGATTCTCTCAAAAAAGTCTTAGGTGAAAATGAGTGAAATAATCTTGTATTTATACTCAATTATGCAAGAATTTCTGAAATTATAACACTACAAGCTAACATCAAACCTATGAGAATAAAATCCCACTAGATATTTGAATTAAATTTGAACTTTGGTCACCCTAGACTCATTTACCTAGGGTGGCAAATGATTCCCATCACACATAATGTATGAGACCATAAATGAAAAGTGTTTAGAAATGTGTGAAACTCACATCAAGGCTAGAAAGACCTAGGTGGGACTCATTCACCCAAGGTGGTGAATGAGTCCTAGATACTAAATCTGGGCCACACAATCTAGGAACACTTGAATTATGATTGGTTACTTAATGGTGTTGGTATTATCCTGGAAAACATGCAATAAATGAGGCTTGTGGATGCAAAATAATAGGTCCAATTAAAGAAAAATAAATCCCAATTATTAATAAAAATCCTAGAGGAATGTGAAACTATGTTACAACACTTTACAAGACTCAAAAATAGGAAAGATTAAGATTAATTATGATTAAAATTATGTTTAGCTATTTGATAAAGCCTAGAAAAGCATGAAAGTGTGTTACAACACTTCACAACACTTTTACAAGTCACTATTAAAATCCATTAGTTCACAAGGGCCCAAGACCTAATGTGAATGTGTTATCCACATTACAACACTAAATCAAGGCAACATTAAGCCAAAATAACAAGAAGAGCCCGAACAAGCTACAAAAACTAAAAGGGTTACTTTATCGATGGTCACACTCATAACATTCAATGAGTGGATTTTATAACACCAAAAATATCTTCTTCGTAAATCGGAGAGATATTTGGAGAAGGGAAACTATGATTTCCATGATTATCTATGATTACATCTTCTTTGACTAAAACATTCTCACAAGTTCGAGAGATGCTAGGAGATTAATGGAGTCTAGGCAAGGTGATGTTAAAAAATGTGTCAATGATCTCATTATCTTGCACCATAATGTCCTCCCAAGTGGGTGGGGTAGTTTTGAACACCCTAAATACTAATAGGGGGGTGAATCAGTATTATATTAAACCACTTGTTCATAATCCATCCAATTAATAAAACATATCCACAAGTAATAATGAATGAAAGCATAAGATAGTCACAAGATCACATAACACATGGACACCAATATTTTATGTGGAAAACCTAAAAATGGAAAAACCATAGTGAGGATTAGCTAGCAATATATTATAACTAGTTATAAGATATTACAAAAGGCTCACTACTAGGAAACACTATTCAATAGGGATCACAACCACAAAAAGAAAGATAGATAGAAGATATAATGGCCACACAACCAAGATGTGAACTGATAGAAAATGCACCTTTCTTGTGCTGAATTTAGTTCCTTTAAATATCAATATACTTACTCTACGCACTTTATTAGATACATCATACAAAACACTACTCTACTTTACAGTCGCTTAATATTCACAATATATCTGTTGTTGTTCGGATAATACACATACAAAAATTGCATACTCACATATCATGTTGCTACTTATACAACCTCAACAATTTCCTACATATATACCAAATTCATTTGCATACATCAATTAGGTTGACCTAATTAAATGTAGCCCTAAATTAATTCAAAATTACCTTTTCGACTTCACACTTGAATAAAAAATGCCTTCGTGCTTAAGCCAAAATGTGAAATAATCCATTTAGGTTAGCATGAACCTAAAATATATCTCACTAACATCCACATTACATATTTAATCACCACAACACACACCAAACATTAGGTCAACCAATAAATACACATAATCAAAAAATATGCTAACATATCAACACTAGCGATCAATCTAACCACATAATCATGTGCCATCTATATTATACAATGTGTTGACACTAGGAAGAAATCTCCCAAAATTATAAAATCTAATTATTATCACTGGAGGTAGATAGACCGGTTTACATGTACCAATTCGCACTGTACATAGACAAAAATTGTATGTCAAACTATTGTCACTTATATCTTTCAAAGTACACATCCAAACCAAATAAAATTTTGAACACATATGTAAATTATAGTCAAGAAAAAAATACTATCACAACATAAGTAGATCTTATCATATAATTGAGTGTAGACAATAATCAATGTTGACATCAATGACAACACGTTAAGGGGCTCCTTCTTCATTCTTTCAAACATATCCACCTTTGTCATTGATGGAAATATGTTCCAAAATAAATCCCTAAACTTCTCCAAAAACTCCAAACATCTTCCCCTTTGACATCAAAGATAAAGGGTGTGTCAGTAACACACATGTGAACTCTCCCTCAAACTGCATGTGTATAATGGAAAAAGTAAAAAAATAAAACAATGAAAGAATGAAAGAATATACAAGTAAAAGGATGTTCAACCAAAGGTGGGGGATCCTTCAAGCTCCTTGAGAATAGATTTCTAAGTAGAATTTCCTTCATTCCAAGTTTTCTTGGTTTCTATAAGTGATTTATACAATGATTCCAGCTTGACTATACTCTAAGCCTCTTCCTCTTTTGGAGTATTGGAGTTCAGATTTATCTATGTAAGCTTTCTAATATTAGATAGGGTACTCGATACTAGTATATTCTTGGTTTTCACCAAGTCTCCAAGCTATCCAAACTACCTTATGATATCTTCTTTCTACCTTTGTAATGTGAAGAATCTATCATACAATTCTTTGATGGTAGTCCAAGTTTTGTGATATTTGTCATGTGCCGAGGCTTAGGCACTAGAGGCCTTGTTTATTTGAGACTCAATTGAGTAAATTAGGTCCTTCATGCCCAGAGTGGCATCCAACCACTTCATACAATACAGAAACAAATTCTTCACCTCATCTTCACATTCTTGAACATATTTTTGACATTTCTCCACTTTATTATGTGTTGATGCACATCTCTCTTACTGCCCCAACAACCTCTTCTCTACAAAAATTGTTTCAAATTCATTTTCAACCAATACTTTCAAGTCAAAGGCATCCTCCTTAAGAGAATCTACTATTAATTTAAGATTTTCAATAGAAGATAAGAAATTATGTAATGAAATAACTTGTACAAGAGAAGAATATAATATAGAATATGCTAGAAATACTTGATAATAATATTCCACTTTGAGGGGGCAACCTCCTAATCCACTTCGAGGGGGATACCTCCAATAGTCCTCACTAAGAACACAATACTGAACATGATGAGCAAATAAGACTGACAACCTCCTATATATACCTATTTATGCCTAGGATATCACCTAGGCCGACTTAGATAACCCTATATAAGTCTAAGGCCAACCTAGACAACTAAATAACAATATAATAATGATAATATAACTTAATTAGGAGTTAAGATAGCCACAAGCTAACTATTCATAACCTACTGTACAGCAATATTAAGGGCGTAGCATGCCCCCCTCTTTAAATAAGCATTATTCTCAATGCCAATCAAGTTTGGATTCTTTTGAATGAACTCCTCCTCCCATGTGGCATATTCAACTGGTAAATTCTTCCATTGGATGAGATACTCGGTGAGATTTCTATTCCTCAGCTTCTTCATTCGTGTTTGACGAATGCACTCTAGTTCCAAAATGATTATTCCTTCTTCATTGAGCTTTGGTAGTATTGTTTGAGTTGGAATATTATGCCCAATTACCTTATTCAAATAAGAGACATGAAAAATTGGATGTATCTTTGTTGTTGGTGGCAACTCTAGATTCTAGGCAACACTACCAATCCTTTGCATGATTTCATATGGCCCATAATACCTTGGTGACAATTTATTATTGTTTTCTTGTTGCTTTAGAGAGATTTCTTATAAGGATTCAATCTCATGAAGACCCAATCGCCAACTTCAAAAATTCTTTCATGATGATGCTTGTCGGCCTATTATTTCATTCAATTTTGTGTCATGGCTATATTCTCATTGAGTCTTGAAAGTACCTATTTTTGATCAAGAAAGTCGTCCTCTACGACCTAAACTCTCAGTGACGCCTTTAATGATGATGTGATGGAAGGAGGATGATATCCATAAAGTCCGAAAAATGGAGATATTTTTTATGAGCTATGAAAAAAATGTTATACCAACATTTTGCAAGTGGTAGCCAATCTACCCATTGAGACTATTTATTTGAAGTGAAACAATGTAGATATCCTTCCAAACACTTATTAACAACCTCAGTTTGCCCATTTGATTGAGGGTGGTATGAAGAGCTATGAGCCAATTGAGTACCCAAACATGAGAATAAATCTTTCCAAAAGTGACTAGTAAAGATAGGATCACAATGACTAACAATAACCTTAGGTGTACCATGTAGCTTTTGAATATTCTCCAAAAAACCTTTTTCCACTATACTTGTTGTAAAAGGATGTGATAATGCAATGAAATGAGAATATTTAGTGAGGCGATCCACTACTACCATGATGAAATTATGACCTTTGGATTTGGGAAATCCTATGATGAAGTCCATGGATACCTCTTCCCAATTTTGGCTAGGAATATATAAGGGATACAAGAGACATGGTGTCTCAATTGTCTCCCCTTTATTCCTTTGACAAACCAAATATTCAGCCACAAATTTTTGAGCGTCACATTTTAGGCCTTCCCAAAAAAAATCTTTCTTGACTCAATGATATGTATTTAGAAGTCTTGAATGACCACCAACCAAAGACTCATGTAGTCTTGTAAGAATATTGTGTTTAAGAGTGGAATTATTGCAGAGATACAAGCATTCTTTATACCAATCAATATCTCCCTTCCAGCAAAACTTCTTTGAACTACTAGGATCAATTTTTAATTGTTGGATGAGATTACTTGTCACAACATCATTTTTCCACTCTACTTTGGCTTCTTCCACCCACTTTTCTTGTAATATTGAAAAAGAACACAAAAAGGCTTCATCTTTCTCATCATTCCTAGAAAATGCATATTCCACAATATTTTCCTTCCCTTTCTTATAGACAACCTCAAAGTCATCTCTACATCTTAATGACCCATTTTTTTCTCTCTTCATAAGATAATATTTGTTCCAAAAAATATTTTAGGCTATCATGACCTATCTTAACCTTGAAGTGTCTACCCATTAGATAAGGCCTCTATTGTTTAACTATGTGAAGGATCACTAGCAATTCCTTCTCATAAACAGGTTTTAGATGATTCTTACCCTTTAATTGGTGACTCTCAAAAGAAATTGGTCAACCTTATTGCATGAGAACTACTCCTATACTATTTCCAGAAGTGTCACATTCCATAATGAATTCCTTGGTAAGGTCAAGCGTGACAAGCACTAGAGTTGTAGACATAGCCTCCTCCAATCTCTCAAATTCTGCATTAGCAGACTCATTCCAATGAAAATAATCCTTCTTCAATAGAGTGGTGAGGGGTGCTGCTATACAACCATAATTTTTCACAAATCTTCTGTAGTGCCCTATTAATCCCAAGAAATCCCTCAGTTTCTTAATAGTTTTTGGAATAGTCCATTCCATGATAGCCTTAATTTTGTTAGGGTCCACCTTTACACCTTCTGTACCACCAACCCTAGGAGGAAGTTTCACCACCAAGCTGCATTCACTTTTTTTTTTTAAAAGAAGTGAATTAAACCCACATGTTCAACTAAATTGACAACATCCCCTAGGGTTACATAACTGAGATTACATAAAACCCAATAACATACATCAACAAGAATACATTGAAAGTAAATAACACAAGTAATAACATTCAACATCATAGAAAGAAACGAGATATGATAAAGCATTCATTTACATAAATCAATTACAAAGGATCTATTACAATCCTCATTCTCGGAATGAGTACAAATACATAAGTCTGATTATTACAAGGTCCACCTCATACACAAGAGGGGTAAAACAATATCATTACATTATGAGATACAAAATACAAGAATCCAAAAGTAAGACAAGTGAGATGTCCATCAAGAAGTCTCGCCACCAAGTACTGAAGATCAAGGGGACCCAACGGTTATGGTGCATGTTCCACCCAACCATGTGGTACCCGAAGGACCAGCCCCCATGCTAGGAGATAGTAACCACATAACATGGATGAGAAACCTACCACCTCAAACCAAAGGCAGACTCATACTGATATAGACTGACTCAACCACACATATGCACAATAAAGTCAAGACTCTAATCATGGTTACATTGCTTCCAGACATAATATAATCAAGTGTGCTAAAGAAAACATACGCACAACAAAAACACGGTGTTATCCTAGACAGAGTGTCATCGCAAGGTTTGTCATGAGATATCCTCTGGGCATTCTTCATAGGCTCCGAAAATCCTGGTGACCTCAACCAAATCCCGGCACTCATACTAACTCAAGCAGAATCAACTACCTCTCATAGGGACGAGATAGTGATCTTTCCATTCTAGGCCTTCTCACCCACCCCAAGTCTAAACAAACCCTTGTGCCTGTGAGTGAGGTTAACTTATCTTGGTTATTGTGAACTACATCCTAATATGCTAAGTATATTTACTTTAGTTTTCAGTTGTTAAAATCACTTCTGAAGGTTTCCCGGTTTACCTCTTTGGGCTCCGGCCCCTAACAAAAGCCACTCTTCTAATTGGATAACACACTACAAACTAACTCCAAGGGTTACTCAAGTGCTACATAATTGAACCAATAAACTCTCTCCAATCCTAGGAGGCAACACAAAGAAATCCACTCCAATACTAGGAGGACACAAGATAATTCTAACACTACCCAAGGGAAATCAAAGCAATCTTTGAACAAGGGAATGACCCACGTTTAACTGGAAGACTTCACAACCCAACTTCTCAACAATCATTCACAATTTATCCATTAAAAGATACATCGATGAGCTCATGCATTGGAAATGAAAGTACTACTTTTGGTTATTCTAAAACCATGTTCCTAATCTAATGCTCTTCGCAGCAAAGTAAAATAATTCATTCAAGGCTTTACATCAACCAATCAATATTTTATTAAATACGTAATCACTACAACTAAATCAAATCCTGAGCAATAATGAATTTGACTATAGTTAAATGTCTAAGTTGTTGAATACTCTCATGGTTAATAAGGTATAAAATACACACATTTTCAAAGAAAAACACCTCATAATAATATGCACTATTAAAATCAATATTTCATCTTGATCCAATAAATCGATTATACAAGAATAATCTTTAATTAAAATTACATAAACAATTTATATAATATTTAATTACATACTATATATATATATATATATATATATATATATATTAAATATTATATATATTCATATATAATATAAAACACATATGATATATATATATAAATTAAATATTATATAAATAAAATAAAACAAATCAAAAATAAAATAAAATTTAAAAAGAATTAATTAAACAAAAATCAAATAAAAAAACAAATAAAATAAAATTTAAAAACGAAAATTAAAATAAATATAAAAATTTAAAGAAAGCAAAGTACACGGGTCCGGACGGTACCTCGTCCGACGGACAGTACTGCCGGTACCCGCGGACTGTCCGAAGACTATCGATGCCTGCACCGACTGTACTCTATGTACAGCGGCCGAAAATAGTGAATGGAGGGGGCCGCAGTCCTCATTGGACAGTGTGTCCCCCGTACGGGTGGCGCACTGCCCAGTGGGTACTGCGTACCCACTGTGCATAAATAAAAAAGAGGTGGGGGCCGAACCCCCCCACATACATCACAAATTTTATTAACAAAAAAATTCCACATAGAATAAATTCGTACGTAGGGTACGATTTGTCTCAGGTCCGTACGCGGCCAACACAATAATATAACATAGTAAAAATAAAAGGGTTTATATATATGATAATGTCAATTATATATATCATATTCATAATAGGGTATATGTAATGTATATTATCATATATATAAATTTTTTTCCAGAATTTCTTCAACTAGTGAAATCAAAGAAAAAAAGTTAACAACCAGAAACTAAATTTTGCAACATTGAAACCTTTCAAAACAAAGATTAAATTCAGAATAACAAATGAAACCATTCCCCTTTCTTTGTGTTTTCAAAAATTCTAAACACAAGAAGATTGATACAATGATCTAGGGTTTTTCCACAAATTTTCTAAAAGGGTTTGCATTTTAAAACAAATAAATCTGAATATCAAACTATTGAAGTTTAACCTAGGGTTTCAAGAAAAATCCCCCATTTACAAATTTCTTCTCATTTAAACAAAATAGGTTAAACTAGGAGCAATAAAACAAGGAAATAAAAGAAAACCTGGTTATTTGCAGCCACCAAGTTTCTTGATACAGAATTTCCTTTGAGCTCTTCACAATTCTTTTTCCACAATGCCAAGAATTTCCAGCAAGCTTCTACCCAATAGCTCCACCTTCTTCATAGAATTTTCTCTCCTTTCAATTTAATTCCTCAACCAGAAAATAATTCTCTAAACTTTCATCAAAATTTCTCCAACAAATTTCCTGCCTGTTAAAAAAAATGAAGTAAGAAGAATCCCCAAATTTTTCTGCCCTAAACTTATAAAACAACAATTCCAAAATAACCTAATGTAACCCTAATTCACTTTCAAATGCAAAAGATGAATTTACAAGTTATTTCATTTCCCTTTTATTTGAAAAGGCCCTAATTTGACTTTAAAGTAAAATTTCAATTTCTCAAATTCCCTTTTTGATTTAATTTAATTTTACAATTCAAATACACTTACATAATTACTATTGAATTATCTAATAACTAAATTCAATCACTTGAGATTTAAATTTAATTAAAAAAACAATTTAACTTTAATTAACTTACCCACAAATATTTATTAATTAAATTTAATCCCTTGAGATTTAAATCTAATTAAATAAATATTTTAACTAAACTAACACACTTTCAATTATTTAATAATTAACTTCAATTCCATGAGATTTAAATTTAATAAATAAATTAATTCAACTTTAATAGACCTACTTACAATTATTTAATAATTAAATTTAATCCCTTGAGATTTAAATTTAATTAAATAAATAATTTAAGTTTAATTTCCATAATCAATTTAAATATAACCAATGAGCATAATATAAAAATACTATAAAATAAACATTTCTTCCAGCCAATGCAATTTTCAAAAGATCAATTTAAAGGGTTAACACATTTCAAACATTACAAAAACATCCAATAAGATACAACATGACTCAATCATCAGAACTGACGACACACTAAGGCTAGGGTGTAGACCTGACACATGTTACCAAGCTACTATCTCCCATTCAACTTAACCATTGGATCGACACGCTCAAACCTGTGGAACCAGGTGGAGTCGATGTCATGTACCTGCAACCTGTAATCAAATAATCAACATAATATATGCAGTATATAATTCACACCGTGAAGAAGAAATCTCGGATTCGCAGGGCGCTCGCAAGCGAGTGATGCGAACCCGTCTCCTTCACCAATACACTCATCAAAGACTGACACTAATGTCATAACAATATTTCATAAATAATCACATGATAATTCTACTGTCAGCATTCATTCATCAAAGCATGTAAAATCAAATCAGATAATCACATCACATAATAATAGTTGTCGCTCAAGAGTAGCGATCAAAACATCATAATAAAATGTGTCCAGTATCACAGTAGCTGCAATCCAAGCAAAGCATAAAACAACATGAAACGAGAAAAACGAGGGGTACATGTCCATAACCCAAACACTTCACCTCCTTAAGACCAAAAGAAAACTTGGATGGCTTAGCATAAAGTTTATGATCTTCAAGTATTTGTAATACTTGATCTACATGTTGCAAATGTTCTTCCCAAGTCTTGTTATAAGTCAATATATCATCAAAGAACACTAATACAAACTTTCTCAAGAACTTCTTAAAAATGGAATTCATCAAACTTTGGAATGTAGATGGTGCATTGGTAAGACCAAATGGCATCACCAAAAATTCATAATGAACCTCATGAGTCTGAAATTTTGTATTACCAATATCTTCCTCCTTTATCTAATTTTGGTGATAACTAGATCTAAGATCTAACTTGGTAAAATACATAGCTCCATTCAATTCATCTAGCAAATCATCAATGGATAGAATAGGGAACTTATCTTTCATGGTGTACATGTTCAGAAATCTATAATTTGGACACATGTGCCAAGTTTCATCCTTCTCACGTACGATCACCACCAAAGAGGAGTAAGCACTTTGGCTATGCCTGATAATTCCTTCCTCTAGCATCTCCTCAACAATTTTCTCTATCTCACTTTTTTGTATGTGTGGGTATGTGCAAGGTTTGATGTTTAGTGGTTGGTTCCCTAGAACTAGTTCTATGGCATGATCATGATCCCTCTTAGGAGAAAGTTGTCATGTCCCCGAAATTGTTACACCAAATATGAAGTATCGAGACAAAAATAAATAAACCAAATATCAAAATGATAACTATGTCTCAAATAAATAAATAAATAATAAAATATAAATATATTGGCAATCTTATCGTAATAACAAGCATCAAGATAATGCTACAAATATAAATTAAAGAGATTTCAATTATCATTTATAAGATTAAATTAAATCATGTTATGTGTATCATTGATAATATTATAATATTAAATTAAAATCATGCTAAGAATAACCTTATAATATTATTTTTTTAATATATGTTTTCTTGATTATAACCATATTATTAAATAATAGAATAACTGATATTATAAATAAAAATTAACTAATAAATATAAACATAGAGTATGATTATATCCTAATTACTAACAAGCCACAAAAAGGAGCAATCACAATTTGTAAGGAATCGGCACCACAAAGAAAAAAAAAGTCACACCACATAAGAAGACACAATCCTCCACGCAAGTTGCATCGCTTCTCCAAAGGGGAAGATATATAAGGAAAAACGTGGATAAGAGGAGAGGGAATTTAGGGATTAGGATGAGGAAAGTAGAAATAATAAAGAATAAAATACATATTGCATACTGTCAGGCAGATATTCCTATATTGAGATTTGCTAAAGATATAAATATATTCAGAAATATAGAAGAAGATTTAAAAGAAATATAAAGGAAGATTAAAATGGAGGAATATGTAAATATATTTTAGCAGCAAACCATCATAAGATGAAGAATTTAAGGGAATGCCTTTGTAGAATAAAAAGGATATCATTGGTTGGAAATAAAGGGATAGATAGAGGATCATGGTGGAGGAAGTTGAAGAAAGGCAACTAAGAAATAAGGAAACATGGGAAGATACAATAGATCAGGTGATGTATTCACTTTGCAATAATATTTAGCATATTTTGAATATAGGAAATAGATATTGCTAATCTTATTATTGATATAATGCTTTCTTTAATCTTATCATAACGAGAATCATTCTAGAAAATAATGAAATTAAAGAATCATTGATACACGAAAATATATTTGATTATAGGCATGAAATAGATCTTGGATGAATGGAAATATATCTGATTGTGTAAAGATTGTTTTCTCCTTGATTGGTACCCTCTTAGGCAGGTGAAGTAGAGTCCAAGTGGATAGCCTAAAAACCCCCCTCTCACGTTCATAGGCCAAGGACCGAGTTAGAAATAGAGAGGTGGGGGTCCCACCATAGGAAACTACACTATTATAGGGGTGGTAGGTCGTAGGCCCTTGGATCGTAGGACTTCACCTTGTCCTAATAGGGCAAGTGTCTTTGAGGTACTGTCTTGT
Organism: Sequoiadendron giganteum; assembly: GCA_007115665.2. Classification (NCBI taxonomy): domain Eukaryota; kingdom Viridiplantae; phylum Streptophyta; class Pinopsida; order Cupressales; family Cupressaceae; genus Sequoiadendron; species Sequoiadendron giganteum. The sequence goes on along the minus strand of CM021105.1, from coordinate 231,262,501 downwards.
ATGGGGATATGCAGGGACTAAGCCGCTGGGAAAGGAGGATTGTGAGAGGCAACCTCCCGTGCCCAACACAAAGGCTTCAGGGCAAGATCCATACAAGGTACTCCTCTTGCTTGTTAAAATTGCATTGATGATTACGCTTATATTTTGGATATCTAGATATTAATGCTAATGGATATATGTGTATGTGGAAATGTTGTTAATATGGTGAATGTAGATTTTAAACCAAGATTACTTCATTAAAAAGAACATTTATTTGGAAGGAAGAAACCCTAAACCTAATCAACAAATGGATTTTAGGGCAAGTCCGAGTAAGGGACATTACAATGGTATCCGAGCATTTTTCCTGCCATCTTGTGCATGCTTGAGTTGGTTGCTTGCATGCTTGAGCTACTTGCTTGCCTAGTTAAGCTACTTGCATACTTGCTTGAGCTTATTACTTCCATGCTTGAGCTGGTTTCTTTTGTGCTTGAGCTAGTTGTCTACTTGCTTGAGTTGGTTCATTGTCTGCTTGCGCTACTTGCTTGCCTAATTGAGCTAGATGTCTACTCATTTGAGCTGGTTGCTTATCTATTTGAATCGGTTGTCTACTTACTTGAGCTACTTGCTTACATGCTTGAGCTACCTGCTTGTCTACTTGAGTTGGTTGCCTTCTTGCTTGAGCTACTTTCTTGCGTGCTTGAGCTACTTGCTTGCCTACTTGAGCTAACTGTCTACTTGCTTGAGCTGGTTGCCTACTTGTTTGAGCTACTTGCTTGCATGTTTGAGCTACCTACTTGCCTACTTGAGCTAGTTGAGCCAGTTGCTTGCGTGCTTGAGCTAGATACTTGTGTGATTGAGCTACTTGCTTGTCTACTTGAGCTAGTTGCTTGTGTGTTGGAGCTATCTACTTGTCTACTTGAGCTAGTTGTTTACTTACTTGAGCTACTTGTTTTCTTGCGTGAACTACTTTCCTATGTGCTTGAGCTAGTTTCCTACTTGCTTGAGCTGGTTACTTGCGTGCTTCAGCTACCTACTTGTCTACTTTAGCTAATTGCTTGTATGCTTGAGCTACTGGCCTATGTGGTTGAGCTACTTGCTTGCTTGAGCTCCTTGTTTTCCTGGTCATGCTACTTGTCTACTTGGTTGAGCTACTTGTCTACTTGGCTAAGTGACTTGGTTGTTTGTTTTAATTTATGTGGAGCTCATCATTGTTATGCTTAAAAACTTTAAAAACATTAATGTTGTTTGTCAAAACATTTATGGAGTTGGAAGGCACTAACAAATTAACTTATCTAAGACTGAATTATTATCCAAATGTAATAATAAAGAGTTGTGACTATGTGTGAATCCCTCAAATTGGTGTTACAAAAGGGGGACACTTAAATTAAAGAATCCAATTAAGAATGGAACCTTAGTTAACGTGCATAAGACTTAAATTAAGCTCTTAAAGATAGTGAGGGAGGATGTGACCCCTAATGTAAGAAGTTGTTTGGAATTGTGATTGCTTGAGGACAAGCAATATTGGGTGGGAAGGACTGTCATGTCCCCAAAATTGTTACACCAAATATGAAGTATTGAGACAAAAATAAATAAACCAAATATCAAAATGATAACTATGTCAAAAATAAATAAATAAATAATAAAATATAAATATATTAGCAATATTATCGTAATAACCAACATCAAGATAATGTTACAAATATAAATTAAAGAGATTGAAATTATCATTTATAAGATTAAATTAAATCATGTTATGTGTATCATTGATAATATTATAATATTAAAATTGTATCATATGTATCACTGTTAATATTATAATATTAAATTAAAATCATGCTAAGAATAACCTTATAATATTATTTTTTTAATATATGTTTTCTTGATTATAACCATATTATTAAATAATAGAATAACTGATATTATAAATAAAAAATAACTAATAAATATAAACATAGAGTATGATTATATCCTAATTACTAACAAGCCACAAAAAGGAGCAATCACAATTTGTAAGGAATCGGCACCACAAAGAAAAAAAAAGTCACACCACATAAGAAGACACAATCCTCCACGCAAGTTGCATCGCTTCTCCAAAGGGGAAGATATATAAGGAAAAACGTGGATAAGAGGAGAGGGAAATTAGGGATTAGGATGAGGAAAGTAGAAATAATAAAGAATAAAATACATATTGCATACTGTTAGGCAGATATTCCTATATTGAGATTTGCTAAAGATATAAATATATTTAGAAATATATAAGCAGATTTAAAAGAAATATAAAGGAACATTAAAATGGAGGAATATGTAAATATATTTTAGTAGCAAACCATCATAAGATGAAGAATTTGAGGGAATGCCTCTGTAGAATAAAAAGGATATCACTGGTTGGAAATAAAGGGATAGATAGAGGATCGTGGTGGAGGAAGTTGAAGGAAGGTGACTAAGAAATAAGGAAACATGGGAAGACACAATAGATCAGGTGATGTATTCACTTAGCAATAATATTTAGCATATTTTGAATATAAGAAATAGATATTGCTAATCTGATTATTGATATAATGCTTTCTTTAATCTTATCATAATGAGAATCTTTCTAGGAAATAATGAACTTAAAGAATCATTGATACATGACAATATATTTGATTATAGGCATGAAATAGATCTTGGATGAATGCAAATATATCTGATTGTGTAAAGATTTTTTTCTCCGTGATTGGTACCCTCTTAGGCAGGTGAAGTAGAGTCCAAGTGGATAGCCTAAAAGCCCCCCTCTCATGTTCATAGGCTAAGGAACGGGTTAGACATAGAGAGGTGGGGGCCCCACCATAGGAAACTACACTATTATAGGGGTGGTAGGTCATAGGCCCTTGGATCATAGGACTTCACCTTGTCCTAATAGGGCAAGTGTCTTTGAGGTACTGTCTTGTATGGGGATATGCAGGGACTAAGCCGTTGGGAAAGGAGGATTGTGAGAGGCAATCTCCCATGCCCAACACAAAGGCTTCAAGGCAAGATCCATACAAGGCACTCCTCTTGCTTGTTAAAATTGAATTTATGATTATGCTTATATTTTGGATATCTAGATATTAATGCTAATGGATATATGTGTATGTGGAAATGTTGTTAATATGGTGAATGCACATTTTAAAGCAAGATTACTTCATTAAAAAGAACATTTATTTGGAAGGAAGAAACCCTAAACCTAATCAACAAATGGATTTTAGGGCAAGTCCGGGTAAGGGGCATTATAAAAGTCCTTTTGGAATATCTCTAAGAACAACTAAGTGATGATCAATTACTACTTGTAAATCTAGATGAGTAGGGGAATTAGATTGAGAGACTTCTAGTGAACATAGCTGGACCTCAAATCCATCCACTCCTTTCTTAAGAAAATTTTGCATTTGATGAGAGCTAACCATATTTGGTGACTTTTATTTCAACCCCCTTAGCTCTACTACCTTTCCTTCTGATTGAAATCACATGAATAGTTCTTGGAATTTCATCTCGATTGTTCCCAATGTAGTAAGCCATTGTACTCCGAAAACAATATCTGTTGCACCCATGGATATCACATACATTAGGGTATCAAGTTGATAATATCCCGTGGATAATTTAATGCTATGAAACTTGCCCAAACAACTGATTGTACCACCATCTGCAATGAAAACCTTAAACCCTAGAGATGGATATATAAAACAATTTAAACGAGTAGCCAACTTTTTGTTGATAAAATTATGAGTACTACGTGAGCCAATCAACATTATTAATTTATGCTTCTTTAAGAACCCCACTACCTTGAGAGTTTATGGATCACTAAACCTTTAGAGTGCATGACAAGAAATGATTGGATGAGATTCATTTGATTCCTCATTTGAATCCTTTTCATCCTCTAATATGGTTTGCTCCTCTTCTTCCTCACTTGTCCCTTCAATATAGAATAATTTAATAATTTATTTTCACTACATTTATGTACTTGACTATATTTGCTATCAAAATTGAAACACAACCCTTTTTCTCTTTTATCCTCAATTTATTGTGGATTCTGTAATGATCTAAAATATAATCCAGCAAAATAGATCTTGTTAGAACATGCATGCAATAATAAACAAATCATTCAATGGAATGCAAAGGAAAATATGAAAGAAAATGGAATGAGAATAGAATAGTCTCACCCATTTCTCTCCTCTATGGCTACTTCCATTGTACCTTCTTGAGATTGTTGTGATGAAAATGATGCCCTCAGATTAGAGAGAAAATTCTATAATGCCTAGCCTTAGCAAATACCTTTGAAGGATTTAATAAAATAAACTATGCAAACTAGAAAGTAGAATCTATTATGCAAATTATTAAATAAATATGCCTAATGTGTGATAATGCCTATGAAAATGAATTATTCAAGAGATAATATTGATCGACCCCGAAAATGAGATCAAGATTGTCATTTTATAGAAAATGCAATCTTGAATGAATGGACGAGATGACAGATTGAGAAGTGCCCTAGAATCAAAGGTCAAGATTCAATAAGAAAACTCTCATTTAGGGTTAGGGCAAGATACCCATATGTGTGAATAAGATTTAATTAAATGAATTAAATCAAGACTGAATGTGACAGTTGAGATAAAATTAGTAAAAATTAGAAGACAAGAGGATAAGACTTTAGAAAATCAATAATTATAGAAATTACTTGATTTGTAGAAGAATATTTCCCCTTTTGAATTAAATTAATTAAAAATAAAGATTTGTGAGATAATGAGTAATTGATTTTTGAAATCAATTACTAAAAGAAGAATTAGTTAACTATGTGAAGTCATTTTTAAATAAATTGTTTTATTTAAAAATAGGGAAATGTCACAAAAGGCAATTAAATAATTAATAATAATTATTTAATTTAGAAGAGATAATTACTTAATTAAATAAATAAATGAATTTATTTAATTAAGAGAGGATTTATGAATTAGTGACATATTAAATCAATATATTAAAATATATTAATTTAATAATCAGGAGGACATTAATGATAAGGATTAATTAAATAAATTGATGACTTTATTTAATTATTAGAAGACTTTGAAAATTAGTGACATATTAAAATAAATAAATAAGATTTATTTATTTCATAATCATGAAGAATGAGAGATTATGAGTTAATTAAATAATTATGAATTATTTAATTAATAGTTGAATTTGGGTTAGGGACATAATTCAAATGTTACAATTATGCTAGGATGCAAAGTGGTAAAATAGTGTTTGTAGGCCTAGGTCATTTTTAGGTATCTACAGATTCAACCTAGTAGGTTAAGGAAGAGAAGGTATTGAATATCCTTTCTCTCTTGTCACCTTAGGCCCTTGCTTCTTAGGAATCAAATACTTCTCCTCCACCCTGCATGCTAAGGTAAATGACTCATTAATAGATTTAGGACTAAACATGCATGCCTCATGTTGAATGTGATCCTTGAGACCACCCAATAATAAATCATTTAAGTTCTCCTCTATTATTGTATCCACTCTTAAGGATAGATTTTGGAATTGATGAATGTAATCCTTAACTGATCCTGTTTGTTGAAGTTAATTGCTATATTGTGCTTGCATTTCCTCCATAAAAATTGACCATGAGATAGTGAGACCCTTTTTCCTTAGATGAGTAAAAATAAAATGATAACAAATGAATTGATCTGGTTCTAGATATAGGGAAGCCATTGTGACCTTTTGTCCATTTGGGATTTGATGTACTTAAAAATAAAACTCCATCTGGTTTATCCATGTTAGAGGATCCTTTCTATCAAACTTGCACATATCCACCTTTGGAAACAAATTCCTAGATCCCATAGGAGTATTAAAATTTGTGTCAATATTAGCTGACTTGGAAGTTTCACCTTGGTTGCTTGAGAAATCCTTTCTTGGTTCATTCATATAGGCACTTAACATGCTTCATATATCTAATATATCTCCTCTTAGATCACACATATGCATCTTCGTTGAGGAAATTTCTTCCTTGAAATTACTTATTTCCTCATTAGGATTAATATCCTCTATTGTTACCCCATCCTTATCAGGAATCTTCCCCAGTGTGACAACATTCTTTTTACCTCTTGTTGTAGGTCCCGTCATGATGGGAACAGTTAATTTTGAAATAAATCACACAAATGAGATTTAAATTCTCTTAAGTGTTTACTGTAATGTACTATGGCCAAAATATCTCTCACCTAGAAAACTCCCCAAGAAATAAGTAGATTTGTAGCCTTGAGAGTGATATTTGTGGAAACCATAATTTTTTAATAACTTGCATATTTGTGATCCAATTTCTCCAAAAATATTACTGTGGGATCCTATGGTATGCCTCCAAAAACCCACTAAAAGTAATGCTCCAATTCAAGAGGATTTGAGAGATATGAAGATTCCAAATAAATTTTGTGGAGACCCTAATTCTACAATAATTAACTCAATTCTACTCCAATTCTTATGAAATATGGACTGTAGATTCTTTAATATGTTCTTTAAAAACCATATATAAATAAATAAATAAATCACTAAAATCTGAAAGATATGCTCTTCCTAGAATCACCTTCAATATTAAGAAAAAACCTTGCCTCTATGGTGCCAAGATCATGCTCTGATACCACTTGTAATGAAATAACTTGCACAAGAGAAGAATATAATATGGAATATGCTAAAAATACTTGATAATAATATGCCACTTTGAGGGGGCAACCTCCTAATCCACTTCGAGGGGGATACCTCCAATAGTCTTCACTAAGAACAGAATACTTAACACGATGAGCAAATAAGACTCACAACCTCCTATATATACCTATTTACACCTAGGATATCACCTAGGCCTACTTAGATAACCCTATATAAGTCGAAGGTCAACCTAGACAACTAAATAACAATATACTAATGATAATATGACTTAATTAGGAGTTAAGATAGCCACAAGTTGACTATTCATAACTCGATGTACACCAATATTAAGGGTGTATAAAATTATCAATGGAAGATTCAGGGCTGGCATCCTGCAAGGTTCTTAATTCTTCATTTATCAACTCTATTCCCTTCTAGTGATTTTCAATGATTCAATATCTTCTAGAAGCATGAAAAAAATCTCCAAGACCCAACTTTTGAATAGGTGATATCTTCTCCAGATCTACACTTCCTTGATGCAAAGGAAGTTGAAACAATTGAGGAGGTATAATAGGTTGAAATCTTATTTTCCTCAAAAAAAGACCCTTAAGAGGAGTTTTGAAGGAAGATTCTTCAGAGGGGTTAGTTAAGTCCATTGTCATTTGTACTTCTTCATTATTTTCCTCCTCAAAGTATTCTTCATTCTCTACTTTTTATTCTTCATTATAGGATTTTTCCTTTTGTTTATTTGCATCCTCCTTGTCATAATATTTCTTATCATCCTTCTCTTTCTCTCCTTTCTCTTCTTTAGCATTCTCATTTTTATTTTCTTCATTTTTTCCTACATTCTCATCCTATCTATTAGTGTTTTCCTCAGTGCCATCTACATTAGTCTTTTCCTTTTCTTGCTTTGAACCTTGTTTTCCATCATCACCTATGGGTTTGTCAGTGTCTTTCGAAGGAATAGAGGTCTTTAAGGTAGATTGTGTTTCATTATCAATTATGGGGAGGACACAATCAACATACGAAATTTCTCAATAGTATATTTGACCTTCTCTACAATTTCCTACCTCAGCTTTCCAACCTGATCTTTTTGTTTTCATATAAGAACTGTAAAATGTTGCTTAACTCTAAATTTTCTGGTGTATACTTCTATCAATGTAGCTTTATCATCTTCAGATAAGGACCCAATTTCATCCAAGGAATCATTTTTCATTTTGTCTTCTATTTTAATAGCATCTCAGTGATCTGAACAATAGTTGGGGTAGCCATTGTAACCTCAATCCGAGATCAAATTATTAAGTAAACAATTCTACTTTACACCCACAAAGCACAATAAGCAATAGATACCTCTTTATGCACACAACAAGATCAAGGGTTTAAGTATTTTGTAGCAAATTTTCTTTGAAACACCTTCAAATCTCCTTGAACTCACTTTTCTTTCTTTGAATGTGCAAATGTGATTAAAATCGACTAGTCATCTCATTTTAAATCTTTCCAATCTACCCTAATTCCACATTAAATGCTTCAAATTCCATAAAGATGATAACCTTTTACTAATAAATAGTAAACCCTAAAACACTTTGCATTTCTTCACATTTTCACACTTTTTCTCAGTTTCTTTTTCAAAATCTTAAGCATATAATTTTGCACCACATATCTTTGTGTCACTCCTTGACACCTCATATTTCCAAGGGGTTTTTTGAGTTTTTTGTTATTGCTCCCCCTAAGCCCATGCCTAGGTATAATTTCAAGAGAATTATCTACACTAGAGGGAGCTACAAATCCATTTGTAGTTCCTAACTATTCTTTGTTCTTAGGCTCCTCTATCTTTCTTCAAATATTTTCCATTTCCTTTCATACTTTAGTCAGATCAATTTTCTTCAAAATTCCATTTATCTTTGTTGGATTTGTCTATTTTCCATTCTTACTTCTGTAAAATTTTGAATTGTGTACAGGTTTGTTACAACTGTAGCACACAACATTTTTCTAACTAAACTGACCTCTATTAAATCTGTATCTACATTGGTTAACTTTGTATCCAAATACACTACATGTATAGCAATAACCATTGAAAGATTAAACCATTCTAGAAAAAAATGTATTTATTCATCATTTGATTTCTACACTCAATAGCTCTATGTCAAAATTTCTTGCATGCAAAACATTATTTGAAGAATGATCTAGTGTTATAATTCATTATACTTCTACATTCTATTGGCTTATGTCCAAACTTATTGCAAGAAAATAAAATACCATTAAAATATGCGTACCTTTGATCATTTTCTCGTCTTGTACTAGTGGTATTCTTCTAGCATTGCTTCCTTGATTCCTAATTTGTTTATCATTTCCTTGAGTCTTCTCTTGATTATCAACCTTGTTTGGGGGCCAATTAACCTTTGATATTTCTCCTTCTTCATTTCTCAAACTTCTTTTATCTTTAGATGGTTTCTACCCCCCAATTAGTTCATCAAGCATTGTAGAACTTGTTTTGATTTTGTCCTCATAAACTCTTGATTTTTCCAGATCTGATATCAGAGTTACCACTTCTTGTTCAATTCTTGTGCATTCACCAGTCTTGCTTTTTACTATTCAATTCAAAAATTCATCAATTCTTTTCTTTTCTTCCACTTGCGCTTTCACTCCGATGATGCCTTCATTTTCTTGCCTCAATTATCCATTAACTTCCTTATGTCTTTCTCTAAATTTCTTGATTTGTTTTGTCAAATTTTTGATGCATTCATTTTCTTCCTTGATATTTTCCTTTAGATCTATGTTTTTTCCTTCAAATTTGTTAAGATCTTCAAGAGAAACTTTGAGTTCCTCTTTGTGAGTCATGTAATCACTCTCAGAAATAGGATTTGGAAACTCTTTTTCAACCATGTATTCAATCTCCAAGATCTTACACAAGTTCTTAGGATTCTTAGAAGGAACCTTTCTCTGATACCATTTGTTGAACATGTAGAATAGTGAGAGGGGGGTGATTCAGTATTCCATTAAACCACTTGTTCATAATCCATCCAATTAAAAAATATATCCAATAGTAATAATTAATGAAAGCATGAAACTATCACAATATCACATTATAGTGTAGGAAAAGTATCCCTCTACATTTTTACACTGGTTTGGGCCCTCCCTACTAAAATTGGGCTTCTTTATGCCTTATTTTCTCCTATTTTACATACACGAGCCTTATTTAATGCATTTCTCTTAGGATAATCTCAACATTTATCTAATGACCAATCATAATTTAATGATTTTGGGTTGTTTGTCCCAGATTAGTGATATGGGACTCATATGCAACATTGGGCATATGAGTCCCACCTAAGTTTCGAGGCTTGATCCTAAATTTGGAATATAACTTAATATTTCTTGAAATTTGTGTCTTAAGCCTAGGCTACTAAGACTCATATGCCCCAACTAGAATATGAGTCCCACTTATCTTGGACCTATTTTAAATTCAAATTCTTGGAGGGATTTTATTCTCCTAGATCTAATGTCAGCTTGTAGTGTTGTAATTTTGGGAAATTTGGCATAAACAAGTATAAATACAAAGTTATTTCACATATTTCTCCTAGAAAGATTACAAGTCAACAAGTTATCATAAGAGAACTTTCAAGAGAGTTTACAAGAGAATTCAAGAGAATTCAAGAGATAATTATCTAGCACTTTTAAAAAATCAATTAAAGATTCAAGCATCATGTTAAAGTCGTCATCCATCATGTGTGTTTTTGAGCTAACATTTGTGATGTGGGGTTCCATGATTTAAGTAAGCATTCAAGTCAAGATTCATGGCATAGAATCAAGATTCAAGATCTACATTCATGCTAGCCATTTCACACAATATTCTAGCCTTTTTTCCAAGGGTTTGGTGAGTTGCAACATTACATATTGTTCATTCATCATTCCTTCATTCTATTTGATTTCATTGCAAGGTTTGATTACCAAAATGGGGTTTGACCAAGGAAAACCCCTATCCACTATTTTTTTTTCCCCTCTCTTTGATGTGTGATTTATAGATTTAGGTTGAAGATCCATTGAAGAAAAAGATTGGAGAATGTTGTCAAAGTTGTCACCTTTCTTGCAAGATTACAAAAAGTCACCTACAAATTAGAATTCAGAGTTTTAGACATAGAGATTGGAAAGGAGAGAATCTAAATGAGATTGTGCTAGAGGATATCAAAGTTTTAGATCAACCTTGATACTGGGACTAAATCATCACCTTGGGCATATGAGTCCCAGTATACCACTTTTTCAGTCATTTTCTATAGATCTTGGTTTACTAGTTGTAGATTCCATATTCAACCCAAAACCATAAACTCAGACTAAATCACCTAGCCTTGCGTATGAGTCCCAGTGTGCTTCAAAATTCATAATTTTGGGATTGCATACCTTGTTTCAAGAATCTTCAATTTCTTTAGGTGTCCCTCTATTAATTATCAATTCATTATTCAGATTTTGAGTTTCATTTCCTAGGTTGCATAGCTAGATTTTCATATCATTTACATTTCCTTCTTTCTAGGGCTTTGATTAATGGTGAAACAATTTTTGTCTTTAATCACACCCAAGGGGACCTCCTAGTAATACTTCCCTCAATTGAACCATTAGATTTAGGGATCGCTAGGGTTTCCTTGAATGAATTAGAGAAAATAGGGTCCCCTAAGTTGTCCATTTCTTAAAATATGGGAACACCCTATTTTATTTATTTCACACATAACACATGGACACCAGTATTTTTAAATGGAAAACCCAAAAAAGGAAAAAAAATGTAGAGGATTAATTCACAATATACTATAACCGGCTATAAGATATAACAAAAGGCTCAATCCTAGGAAACAATGTCTAATAGGGATCACAACCATAGAAAGAAAGATAGATAGAAGATAGAATGACCACATAGTTAGGATGTGAACTGATACAAAATGCACCTTTCTTCTGTTGAATTCAATTCTTTTGAAGCTCAATATAGCGACTCTATGCACTTTATCAGATACAAAATACAAAACACTTATTTTCTTTACATGAACTCAGTACTCATAATATATATGTTGTTCAGATCATACACATAAAAAATTTGCATACTCGCATATCATGTTGTTACTTCTAAAACCTCAAAAATTTCTTACATATATACCCAATTAATTTGCATACATCAATTAGGTTGGCCTAATTAAATGTAGCAGTAGGGTATGTGCAGGATCATGATGGGCCAAAAGGTGGCGATATGTAAGTGATATGATGGCCTATGTGGTTGACGACTTTTTTTTTACCCAAAATTAATGAAATGAAAAGAGTTTTTGAAGGAGATTCTCAACTTTCCACCAATATAAATTATGCTTTACTTTGAATTTAATAAATTATTATTATTCATTTTCTATTTGAATTATGACTAAAGTCCTGATTGATAGGTTGATTAAAAAACATCTATAGATTTCAAATGGTATCACATTTTTTGAATCCAAAACATGCATCACATTTTATGCTTCGCATAATATAAGATTAAAAAAAATGAATTTCATGAAGTTTCGACCAAGTTAAGGTGGTCAGACATACGAGTTTTTATATTTTTTAAAAGTTATAATAAAAAAATCATAATTAATTATTTACTTGGAAAAAAATTACAAAAAAATATGCATCACATTGGGACATGAGTCCTCTACTTATATGGGTATGTGCAGGATCATCATGGCAAAAATAGGCCCTTAAGTGGCAAAAAATTTAGAAAGATCAGAGTTAGGCAACTTGACATAAAAATTTGAATAAGTTATCTATATTATTTCAAAAATATGTAAGAATAAAATTTGTAGAAAATTGAATTTAGTTTCTAAATTACTAGGTTTATTTACAAAAAAAAATATCTATTTGGTGAAAATTTGAAATTTCAATACAGTAGTACTTAAATTTCAGGGAGAAAATAAGAAGTAGGTGTCTATCTGACCACCCTTACCACATTAAAATGATAATATTTTTTATAAGATTTTATATATAAGTAGAGGACTCATGTCCCGATGTGATGCATATTTTTTTGTAATTTTTTCCAAGTAAATAATTAATTATAATTTTTTTATGACAACTTTTAAAAAATGACTCGTATGTCTGACCACCTTAACTTGGTCAAAACTTCATGAAATTCATTTTTTTCTTTTTTAATCTTGTAGTATGTGAAGCATATAATTTAATGCATGTTTTGGAATCAAAAAATATTATACCATTTGAAAGCTATAAATGTTTTTCATTCATCCTAAAAATAAAGACTTTAGTCGTAATTCAATAGAAAATGAATAATAATTATTTATTAAATTCAAAGTAAAGCATAATTTATATTGGTGGAAAGTTGAAAATCTCCTTTAAAAACCCTTTTTGTTTCATCAATTTTGGGTAAAAAAAAAGTTGTCAGCCACATACCCATCATATTGCCACTTTTTTGCCCATCATGATCCTACACATACCCATATCTAAAATATTATAAAAAAATATTATCATTGTATTGTGGTTAGGGTGGTCAGACAGACACCTACTTCTTACTTTTTCCCAAAAATTTAAGTACTACTGCATTGAAATTTCAAATTTTCACCAAATAGATTTTAAAAAAATAAAAAACCTAGTAGTTTAGAAACTACATTCAATTTGCTACAGATTCTATTCTTACATATTTTTGAAATAATGTAGATAACTTATTCAATTTTTTACATCAAGTTTTCTAACTCTGATTTTTTTGAATTTTATCACCACTTAAGGGCCTATCTTTTCCATGATGATCCTGCACATACCCACTAAATTAATTCAAAATTGCCTTGTCAGCTTCACGCTTGAATCAAAAACACCTTCATTCTTAAACCAAAATGTACAATATTTTATTTAGGCCAACATGGACCTAAAATAGTTCTCACTAGCATCTGCATTACATATTTAATCACCACAAAACACACCAAACATTAGGTTGGCTAGGAAATAGACCTAATCACAAAATATGCTAATAGATCAACACCAACAATCAATCTGGCTACATAATCATGCACCATTTGGAATATACAATTTGTTGAAACCAATAAGAAACTCCCAAAATTGCAAAATTTGATTCCTATCACCAGAGGAATGCAGATGAATTTACGCATGCCCATTTGCATTGTATATAGCCAAAAACTATATGTTGAACTACTATCCTATCTTTCAAACTATATATCCAAACCAACTAAAATTTTGAGCACAAATGTAAATTATAGTTAGGAACAACATACTATCACTTCATAAGTATATCTTATCATATGAGAGATTGGATACCAAAATATCAGATCAAGTATCTCCATTACTGAATCAGCTTTGTTCATCAAATCAATGTAGGTATCAACAATCAATGTTGACATCAATGACAACACATTAAGGGGCTTCTTCTTCATTTTTTCAATAGGTTAGAGGTACAAACAAGATTCTCATGATGTTCAATAATTGGATATTCTAACACCCAGATACCTTCATCACAAGTAGGAAATCGGTATTAGGAAAAGAACAACTATGGTTATCATAATTATCTATGTTTGCATATTCTTGTATCAAAACATCCCCACAAATAAGAGAGCTATTAGGGGATGAGTGAAGGGTAGGAAATGTGGTATTAAGGAATGGTTCAACAATTGCATTCCTCTCATAACTAGAAAAGATATTGGAAGAATGACTAACATGCTTTTTAATGATCTTTTTCTTGGCATACTTGAAAAAGAAAGATGATAACATTTAGAATTTTGAGTATGTGCCAAAAATGAAAAGTAATATATACCTAAATTATGTAATTTTTCAAATTGAAAGCAGAATAATTTACTAATTATGTTATGAAAAAACCTGAAAATGATGTCTTTTTAATGCCAATTTCATTTTCAAATAATGAACTTAATTTGACCAATTGAACTTAATGCAAAAAAGTACAATTTTTTTGTTTTCTAAAACTAAAACCTAGATCTGATAGTAGAAAAGATTGAAGAAAATGAAGACCAAATAATGCCCAAAATTTTGGAAAAGCACCTCTACATGGACTTATTCGCCCTAGGGTGAATGAGTCCCAGGTTAGGGATCTGAAAAATAAAAGTTTGAATTTTTGAGTTAATGTTTGAATTCCCTATTTTAGGTTACAGACTATGGTTTCAATGATAAATTTTTCTAGATTTATGTGTCCTAATGCAAATGAAATTAGTGAAAAATGATGAATAAAGTGACACTTTTTGGATGCAATTTTGAATTAAATTTATTGATCTAAATGATTGAAAATACACTAATATGCAAGTACTATGCAAAATCAGGGTCATATGTAAGGGTATGTATAGGATCATGATGGGCCAAAAAGTTGCGATATGTAAGTTATATGATGACCCATGTGGCTGACGACTTTTTTTAACCCAAAATTGATGAAATAAAAAGGGTTTTTAAAGGAGATTCTCAGCTTTCCACCAATATAAAAAATGATTTACTTTGAATTTAATAAATAATTAGTATTCATTTTCTATTTGAATTATGACTAAAGTCCTGATTGATAGGCTGATTGAAAAAAGTCTATAGCTTTCAAATGGTATCGCATTTTTTGAATTTGAAACATGTGTCACATTCTATGCTTCACATACTATAGGATTAAAAAAAAAGAGTTGAATTTCAAGATTTTTTGACCAAGTTAAGGTGGTCAGACATACGAGTTTTTATATTTTTTAAAAGTTGTAATAAAAAATTCGTAATTAATTGTTTACTTGGAAAAAAATTACAAAAAAATACGCTTCACATCAGGACATGAGTCCTCTACTTATATCTAAAATATTATAAAAATTATTATCATTTTATTGTGGTTAGGGTGGTTACACAAACACCTACTTCTTATTTTTTACGTAAAATTTAAGTACTACTACATTGAAATTTCAGATTTTCACCAAATAGATTTTTTTATTTTTCAAATAAAAATATTAGTTTAGAAACTAAATTCAATTTTCTACAGATTTTATTGTTACATATTTTTGAGATAATATAGATAACTTATTCAAATTTTTATGTCAAGTTGCCTAACTCTGATTTTTCTAAATTTTATTGCCACTTAAGGGCCTCTTTTTTCCATGATGATCCTGCACATGCCCATAGGAAACCTTTTAGATTTTAAACAATGCAAAATGAAAATTTAAAACCCTAGATGAAATGAAAACTAATGCAATTTTGGCAACCCTAGAGTAAATGCAAAATAATGCAATGCAAAGAAAATCCTAGATCTAGGGTTTTAATGACCTCCAAAATAGAAATTAAGATGTACAAATGTCAAGTTCACCAAAATGAAATGAAGGAAAATTTGTTTTGTCAAAATGGGTGATGAGTGGATATATGATGCACCTATCTTCCTTGTTTCATTAGGAAAGAGAGATCTCCAAATGTAGGATTGAATTTTAACCCTTAGGTGAATCAACCCGATTGGAGATGTTGGCTATTTTCCTTATGATAAGATGGGGTGAATATGCTTGAAAATTTTGTGAGAAAAACCAAAAATACTAAATGAACTCAATTATTCAATGTGAAACTTGAATTATCAATTTAAAGCATAACAAAATAAAAAATATCAGACTTTTGGTAGATCCAAGAAGGGTAAGTTGATGTGTACTAATCACCAAAAGCTATTGTTGAGTGTCCTCCTAGGATAGATTCTCCCTAAGGCTAATGGGCCTTGATACATGGGCCCAAAATCTAATTTCATAGTCCTTTTCTCCTAGATCTTCACTCTCGATTTATTTGAATCTCACTATCGGAGTGTTGGAAATAAATTTTGCAAGTAATATTTTGTGGCTTGACAACTTTGGTGACAATTTTGACAGCTTTGAAAAATTACACTTTTGATCAATCTTCAATCCTTCTTCACCTATAAATTTGCAAGCACACAAAGAGGAGAAAAATTGTTTGTTATTGGTGAATAGGGGTTAGCCTTGGTCAAACCCAATTTTGGTAATTAAACCTTGAAATGAAATAATAATGAAAGAAAGGAATGATGAATGAACACTAGCTTGTTACAACTCACAAAATCCTTTAATGGCTGCCCTTGGAGGACTTAATTCTAACACATCAATCCAAAGATTGGATATTGCATAAAATGGCTAATGTTAGCTCCAAAAACATGCATGAATGCACATAATTTTGACATGATGCTTGAGATCTTAAATGTTATTGTAGATGACTAATAAATTTTCTCTTGAATGCTCTTGACAATAATATTTTCTCTTGTCAAAGTTTACTTAATGCTAAATGTCTTGAATTGATAAAAAGAGCTTGTACTTGTAGGTGATTTTCAAATTTTCAAACAATTAAAGTTCAAAAGTCAACAATTGTAACTTGAATTGGGATCATTAAAATACCACCAAAAATATAAATTTTAAATTGGGTTTTGGAATTTGAAGGGGACCAATTCTCCCTTGGGTTAATGGCTCCTAGGACCTAAATCCAAGACACACAATTTTCAAGGTGTTTAATTTGATGTTTACAATTGTTTAATGTAGGTTCCCCTTTTGGAAAATGGGGTTAATTAGGATTTTAAATACATAATTAGATAAATTAGAGACCTAATTAATTCCAATTTATTTAAGGGGCCAAACATAGTGTGAAAATGTCAATGTGTACATTTTTCTACACTAGAGTCTTCTAAATTTTAAACGTGGTACTCAAAAAACAAACCACCAATGTATACCAAGTACTCATCCTAGGTAGCCACCTCTAGAAGACAATGAATGGCCTATTGTACTGAATTATAAGGAACCAAAACTATGGAATCAAAATAATCATTAGGTAAAAAAATATATGGAGATGAGATCTCGGTACATGTCATTTAACTACACTTATCATCCCCCTTTTTTTCCTCTGCATATGATGAAGTAAGAACACTAGATGAATAAATTGATGTTGGTTTAGAGGAATTAGGAAAATTGATGCCATTGGCAATATGAGATACTACAATTGATGAAGTTAATAAAGAAGTTTCAAATCATCAAGTTCTTTTAGCAATCATTCATCAATTGTATGATTTTTTCCCACAGTAATCACATTTTACTTTCCATGGATTATAAGACATCATTATAACCAAAAAACAAACAAAAGATTACCCTACCCCCAAATTACTCAATCAAGAAACCTTCCAAGCAATATATGAGGTTGTAACTTTATGCTTAGTGTGATTATAGGTTCCACTTGCCAAAAATAGGGAAGTGGACTTGATCTTAGTGCATACATATGCAAAATTTGGCCACAAGCTCAAATCATAATTTTTGCACAAGATGAGATAAATCTAGCCACACCAATACAAATTATACAAAAACTATGCACTTTCAAAAACCAATCACCAAAAAATGTTATCACAGGAGCAAGAATGGAGCCCCAAAAGTTCCCAAAATAAGAATTATTCAACAAAACTTGTGGGAATTTGTAATTTCTAGAAAAATGAGGCATGAAAATCAAAACCCATTTGAACCACTACGAAGAGCATGAAAATATTCCCTATATCAAAAAATTGCTTGAGCAAAGGAGTCTGAATCACTATGTTATGATCATTTAAAACTTTCGCTTCAAAAAAAAAATGCAAATGGTGAGGGGGGAAAAAATCTTTAAGGAGTGTTGATGTCATGTTGAAGTGATGTTGATGTAAATAATCTACTCAATTAAATTTTACATCTTGAAGGTTGTAAAGGATCATAGTTGGGCTTCCAGAATATTCCTCATACAACCAAAATATTCTTCACTTTGACAAAAAATATTTGTTAATGAAATCTCTGAAGGTTTTTCGAGATATTTTGTTGTTTTTCCTACCAGTTTTATTTGTCAGCTTGTAGGGAAAGTGATACAAGTGATCAATAGTAGGGGTTTCACCTATCACACGACATCCATTGGGTAAAAATTGCCTTTCCATAGGAAAAATTACCCTTCAATGGTAGGGTATGTCTGCGAGTAAATCTACATAAATTTTTTAGTTAAAATGTTTGAAAAAAATATTAAAAAATAGATTTTTTTGTTTTAAAAATCCAAAATTTTCTTAAACCTGCAAAAAAAATTGCATGTGACCATATGATATTCATCTAAAATAATGACGGTTAGATGACCATATGGACGATGAAGGAGGGGATTTTTTTTCCTCAAGCTCCTAGTCAAGTTCTCGTATTTTTGTGATTTGATAGTCGATATTGGGGTTTTTGGGCCTTTTGAATGCAAAGATAGGGTTGATTTTGGCCCAAAGTACTCAAAAAATATAGCTACCTCCTAGATTTGGTAACCCTTTCCCAACTTGAAACCCTTATAGATCAAATAAAATATGATGAAATTTGATGAAAAAAAGGAAAACCTAACTCTATTTTACATCCTAGATTACATTATGAGGTCCTTCAAACCTCTACTCACACCCGACAAAATTTTCATGCCAATATTGGTCCCTCAAATTTGGGAAGAAGTTTACAGCTTTGAAGCTTTGGTACCATGTAATAGCTTATGGTGATCTCCTCAACACCCCATGATCAACTGCAAGGCAACAATAACTTCCATAAGAGAAATCATAGAAAATAGCATGCTATGATTATGGATAGAATATTTCCATATTAAATATGACAATATACATATGATTCCTTCCTTATAAAGGAAAGTTGTGAGATACGATTAGACAAGATATTGACATGTTTCTTAATCATGTACAATGAGACAACTACCTCCAAAAATATTAAATGATTTAGGACACAAATATTAAATTCTAGAATATAAGATAAGATCTAGTGACAACTAACACTAACTAAAAAAATTCCCTCCTAGGACCTAAGTGGAATGATCATGTAAATAGGATCTAGATAGGTGAAAATAATATTTACACCAACACCCCCCTTGAGTACAACTTAGGGAGTGTTAATAAGAAAATGACATAAAGATGGGTATCAATTACAAGGCCATGTCAGCTACCCATGTACGAATACAATTTAATCTCTCATAAATGGAGAAAAAGAGAAAACCTAGTGGGATAAAAATCCTCCCCAAAAGAGAGATGAAGATACAAAATACTCTTAATGATGCATGAGGACATAAACCCACACAAGGAAAAATACCCCCCATAAAAAAGAAGAGAAACCATGCAACCCCCCTCAATATAGTGTCTCATGCAATGATGGTAGATGTCTAACAATGAATGTTGAAGATGATCCATGACCGTTGAACAACTTTCCTCCCCTTGGGAAGAATCGAAACCAAGATCTAGTATGTAGGATTTCATCCCATTCCTGAAAGAAAGATGTGGGAATAAATATGATTTGTGATCTCTTCTAAGAATTATCAAGTGTCTTTCTGTTAATGCTAAAAAGTGTCACACTCCAAATAGACATTCTAGGCCACACTATTGAAGAAGAAAATATAAAATCTCCTAGAAAAAATTATAGAACATAATCCAAAGACAAAGATACCTCTTATAAAGACAAAGAATCCATACTCATGTCAAACTACAAAGGATGATCATGTAGAAAATTAAGAACAAGGTCAAAATATTCCTTCACAACAACTAAAGAAGGATCATCTCCATCAAAGACAAGATGAATGTAATTAATGATGTCTCCTAAATCTGAAATGTGGGACTCAAAAGAAAATGTCTAATATCTATCAAGTACTCATCCTAGGTGTAGTGTCTAAAAATGGGTCCTTAGACATTTTCGCACTCATTCGGGTCCTCCTTGTGGATTTTGGCTTAATGTTGCCTTGATTTAGTGTTGTAAGGTGGATAAAACATTCACAGTAGGTCTTGGGCCCTTGTGAGCTAATGTATTTCAATCATTCCTTGCAAAAGTGTTGTGAAGTGTTGGAACACACTTTAACACTTTTCTAGGGTTTTATCAATTAACTAAACATACTAGACATAGTTTTAATCATAATCAACTTTAATATTGACTTATTTGGAGTGTTGTAAAGTGTTGTAACACACGTTCACATTCTTCTAGGATTTTCATTGATAATTGGGAATGCTTATGCTCTAATTGGCCCTATTTTGCATCCACAAACCTCATTTATTGCATCTTTTCAAGGATAATCCTAACACCAATCATTAACCAATCATAATTCAGGTTTTCTTGGCTTGTGTGGCCCAATATTAGTGTCTTTAAATCATTCACCACCTTGGGCGAATGAGTCCCACCTAGGTCTTATTGTCGTTGATGTAGGTTTCAAACATTTCTAAGCACTTTTTATTTTTGGTCCCATACATTATGTGTGGTGGGACTCATTTACCACCTTGGGCGAATGAGTCTCATGTGATTGAAATTCAAATTTAATTAAAATTTCTAGCAGGATTTTATTCTCCTAGATGTGATGTTGGCTTGTAGTGTTGTAATTTAAGGAATTTTTGGATAATTGAGTATAAATACAAGGTTATTTCACTCATTTTCTCCTAACAAGTAGTCAAGTGATCCTTATAGAAAATTGAGTGCACAAGAGCATTTGAGCAAGAGAATTCAAGGCATTCAAGGGAAGATTATCAAGCATTCTAGAGAATTCTTCAAGTGTCAATCATCATTTCAAAGATTGCTTGTATCATGTTCTTTCAGAGCTAACAATTGTGGTGTAGGGTTTTTGATTCAAGAAAGTCCTTCACTCAAAGATATATCAACATCAAGCTAGATTCCAAGTATACATCCATTGGAGCCATTACTTACATGTTTGCATCACCTTATTGCTAGGGTTTGGTGAGTTGCAACATTGTTATTTCTTCAATTATCATTCTCCCTTCATAGTTTCTTTTATTTCAAGGTTTAGTTACCAACAAGGGGTTTGATGAAGGCAGTACCCTATTCTCTAACCCCACAACATTTTCCCCTATTCTTGTGTGTGATTTGTAGGGCTAGGTAGAAAATATTTCAAGAAGCAAAGTTGGAGAAAAGTTGTCAAAGTTGTCATTCAACCTCAGAGAAGCTTGGAGAAGGTCTACAAGTGGTATTTTGCAGATTTAGATCTAGAAACTAGTCAAAAAGAGTAGAGTAGACTGAGAGACATAGAATCTAGTTTAGAACTTTTGAAAAAGTAGAAGTTGACTGATTTTTCAATATTGGTGAATGAGTCCCACCGTATAAACCTGATCAATATTTTTACAGATTTGGATACCCTTTTGGTTGAAACCTACTCCAATTCATTTTTCCTAGAAACAAGACTGATTCTCCAAGCTTGGTGAATGAGTTGTACTCAACTTCAATAGTAGATTTTTCAGTGATCCAAATATCCTTTCTGCCTTATTCAATCTTCTAGGTGCACACTTCAAGTCTCATATCCTTTTACTGCATTTTGTTCATCTTTCTAGGTCACTTTTCATATCACATTATGTTTTACAATTCATTGTCTTTTCCAAGTTTACACTTGGTGGTGAACCCATCATTAGCTATCATTCAATCCCTAGAACAATCCTATTTCCAGATTTCAATCTTCTTTGCATTGAAATATAAAGGGCTTGTTCTTGAGTGAAAAGGAACAAGAAGATTGACCTCTCTCCTTTTACATCCAAAACCCTAGAAGTGAAAGAGAGGCCCCCAATTTTCATCATTTCATTTTGGCGAACTTGCATATAGAGCATCATAATTCTAATTTGGAGTGCATTTACATCCTAGATTTAGTTTGCTTGAACATTGCATTAGATTTTGCATCGGTTAATTTGCATTCTAGGGTTTCAATTTTTTAATTAGTGAAAATATCATTTAGCTTGCATTAGTGCATTTAATTTCATTAAAAATTAGTATAATTCCACATTTGCATCTTAGGTTTCCATCAGAAAACATAAAAAGTATAAAATTCAACTCAAAAATAATGAAAATTTTCAAAAAAATCAGTACTTGGACTCATTTTCCACCTTGGGCGAATCAATCCCTTTGCATATTTTTCATTTCATTTTCTAGCATTTACAGTTTAATTTTTGAGTTTTTGTTTGCTATTTCTACACTTCGGTTTCACTTTCCAAAATTTTAGTTATAATCATTTCATTCTTATTAGTTTACATTTCATTTGCATTCACCCCACATTTAATAGCCTTTGCATGAGTGTTTGGTGTTCTATTTCTAATACATTAGTAAGAAGAATTTTGAGACTCATGTCATTCCATGATAGCACAATCATTGTCAATCCTGGGTTATCTTGAGCTTACACTCCTAGTATTGACATCAGTACACTATGCATGGATAACACCTTTAGTAACTCTTTTCCTTCAAGTAGCATGCATGTTGAACCAATGAATGATAGCATCCCATAAGAAAACATAATCTACATTCATGAGGACCTAGTAAAATTACAACATAAAATAAGCCTTGACAAAATTTCAACTACTGTAATTCCTATTATAGAAAATATTTACCGTATGCTTGAAAGTGAAGATGGCCTTAACCTTGTGAAGAACATAGAGAAAATATTTGGCAAGAATCTTCCCTCAACCACTAGTTGTCCTTTACCCACAAACAATGTTACAATCCAATGAGGAACACAAATTCCTCCTTCCACAACAATAGCCTCAATCCCTACCTATACCACTCCCTAAGTCACAACAACAATGCAACAAGTTAGTAATGTAATTCCTTCCCTGGGTATTCCTACTAGCATCCCTAGTTCATATGTGGCATCGCAAGTTATATCTCCTACCTTACCACCTATAAGTAGTCCATTCACTTGTCCCACAAACACAAACACTCCATAACCACTTTCACTTCCATCTAATAACACAAGCAATGACCCTCTCATAACTCAACTTTTCCAAACCGTGACATCCCTTCAAAAGAAAATTCCAACCATCAACCAAAATAAAAATGGCCCACCCACATATTAAGTCAAAAGTAGTCCATTATCCTTGGAGATATTGTGAACATCAGTTCCACAAGGTGTAGAGGTTCCTAGATTTCAAAAATATGGAGGGAAGGGAGATCCTTCTAACCATGTTAATGCTTACACTACCTTATGTAGTGACTTTTTCCTTGATGATAAACTTTTGGAAAATCTCTTTCCTAGGACCTTAAAAGAACACTAGTAGAATTTGGAAAATAAATTACTAGGTGACTAAAATGTGTAGTCACAACAACAAAAAATGACTAAATTCTTCTCATTTTTTGCAACTCAACTATAAATGAATAAATAAATGACTAATTTGGTCATTCACTAAAAAATGTTTAGTCACATAAATAAGAATGACTAAATAGTTAGTCATCAAATCCAAAGTATACAAAACTTTAAAAAACAATTTGACCAATTATTGGCGTGATGTATCCATGCACGAGATGTATTGGAATGATTATTCACGTTCATTGTAGATTCATTTTGTAGCCTAGCATTGTAGATCTTGACCTCGCTTGACCTCGCTTCATTCATTAGCCTAGCATGAGGCATTTTGATCAGTTATAGGAACTACTTGCATGGGCGATAAGTATTCAGAGAGGACTTGGAGACCTCTAAAAAGGCGGGCAAGGGCAAGGAATGCTGATTTTTTTGCGACGAATTTGAATTCGCTAAGGCCCTTTGTAGCGAAATCCAACTTGGGGATGCCCTCTGTAGTGAATTCGGAAGTAATTCAAAGCCCTCATTACATTAAACACAAATTTAAAATATCATTACAATGTACTACTCTTAGTAATTTTTTACTACTCTTAATAATGTTCTTGTACAATCTTTCCATTGTTCTGCTTCATAATTTGTTTGAGCTAAACATAATAAAATTTGGGTGTCAATGCCAAAATAGAATATTCTCAAACAATTTTGATACATTTTTGCTGCAAGTGGAAACTATCCTTGTGCAAAGTACACATGTCCTAGATTTACCCACACATTAGGCATTTGAACAAAGATTTTTCTTGTAACAACTTCTTGTACCTGTGCAAATATTTCCTTTGCAATATCAAATTGACCCCTTTCAGGTAGCACAATGGCTGCCCCATTTTTAGCATAAACATTTCTTGGTCTCTGTGCCAACACTTTACAATGGCTGCTCCATTTCCAACATAAATTTTTTCACTACAAGCAAAAACTATCCTTGTGCAAAGTAAACATGTGCTAGATTTACCCACACATTGGGAATTTGAACAAAGATGTTTCCTACAGTAGCTTCTTGTACCTATGTAAAAATTTCCTTTGCAACATCAAATTGACCCCTTTCAACTAGGACAATAGCTGCACCATTTATAGCATAAATATTTCTTGGAATTTATGCCAACACTTAAGTGGACCCTTTTATGACATTAATATCCTCTTGAGTTATTATTATACTCCTATTTTCCAAGAGTAAAATCCCTAAGGCCCATGGGAAATGGACGATGAGCATTTGAGTGTGAACCTAGTTTCATTTCAAATAGGGGACATTACATTGTACAAGATTTGTTTGACAACAAAATATTTTAATCCACCTATTTGGGTCTATAAAATAAAATTAGATGAGTTAATCTATTTTTAATTATAGGTTCTTTTAATCTAGAATATTATAGAAAGATAAAGCATAATACATTGAAGGACACAAAAAATATTCTAAAATAAAGACTAAAATAAGTTTCCCATAAAAAAACAAGAAAGAGGAAAAATGAAAAGGTAACATACAAATGATTCATTTTGAGGTTTTTGATAAGATCTCATTAAACTATGTCAAATAGATTTGGAAGGGACAAAGCATATTTGATTGACTAAAATTTTGAGGTATCTTATCCATCATCATTGTTTGCATTATCCTCTCTTGGAATCTATTTCTACAATGAACCAAGCCTAGAATTTATTGGGGATGCACTTAAGGTGGATAAAAACTCATCAAATACTTTATGTATGTTTGGAAACATGGAACTGAAAATAGATGACACACTTAAAGAAAAAGAAAAAATTAGAGTAGCATGCCAACTTTTCTTGGTTAATGAAGCAAAAAGAAAAGCTGATGAAGAATGAAGGATTCAAATGGAATTGAGAAAGAAAGAGGAAGAACTTTGGTGAGTGATGTAACAAGAGGAGAAATTTGAACATTTTAAGAAATTATGGAAGAGTAACCATAATGATAGGGATGATGACGATGATGAGGCTCATCAGTCTAAGAAGAAATAAATGAAGGAAAAGAAGAAAAAGAAGAAGGATAAGGACCACAAGGCTTATGATTATTATATGGAGGAACCTAAAGTTTCCATGGAAGATGAGGAAAAATATATGAGTGATAAGGAACAAGATGATGTAGAAAATTCCCAATGTCTTCTTCCAGCTATAGGTCTAGAAGACTTTGATGATGATGAGACAAATTCTCTAGTTTCAACAAAATCATGAAGGAGACATGGATACTTTGATTTTGAAGATGATGAACCATTGCATAAATAGAGTCCAAGATAAGATCATCCATATGATGATGATATCTAGGATTTATGAGCTCTAACCAAACCTAGATACTATTTTCCAAGAGAAAAATCCCCAACACCCATGGAAAATGTATGATGAGCATTTGAGTTTCAACTAATTCCAAGAGAATATGATGCATACAATGATGATGGATAAGCTACATTAAAATTTTACTCAATAAAATATTCTTTTTCTCTTCCAAATCCATTTGACATACTTAAATGAGATCTTATCAAAAACCTCAAGTGAATCATTTGTATGTTATCTTTTCATTTTCCCTCTTTCTTGTTTTTTATGGGCAGCCTATTTTAGTTTGTTGAAACTGAAAAGCTCATCATTCATTTCCCATGGGCCTTGGGGATTTTTGCTTGGAAAATATGAGCTATGTTTGGTTAAAGCTCAGGAAGCCTAGACATCATCATCATATGGATCTTCTCTTAGACTCTGTTTTTCAATGATTCATCATCTTCAAAATCTGAGTATGCATGTCTCCCTCACAATTTTATTGAAACTAGAGAATTCGTCTTGCCATCATCAGAGTCTTCTAGACCTACAATTGCAAGGATATCTTGGGAATTTTTTGCATCATCATATGCCTTATCACTCATATAATTTTCCTTATCTTCCATGGAAACATCCGGTTCCTTCATATAAGAATCATAAGCCTTGTGGTCCTTATCATTCTTTTTCTTCTTTCCCTTGTTTTGTTTCTTCTTAGATTGACTAGCCTCATCATCGTCATCATCCTCGTCCTTACACTTACTCTTCCATAATTCCTTAACATGTTCAAATTTCTCCACTTGTTGTATCACCAACCAAAGTTCTTCCTCTTGCTTTCTCTTTTCCATTTGATTCCTTCATTCTTCATCAGATTTTTGTTTTGATTCATTATCCAAGACAAGTTGGTGTGATACTTTAATTGATTATTTTTCTTTATCCTAGTCATATGTTTTCAATTCCATGTTGCCAAGCATACATAAAGAATTGGATGAGTCTTTATACCTTAAGTTCATCCCCAAGATCAATTCTAGGATTATTTGGATCTCATTCTGAGCTTGAGCCATGGATACAATATGTAGATATGAATCCATATAGTTAGGAAACTTGAATAATTTTGGGTTGTATAAGAGATTTGATTTTTCAGTATCATGTGTTGCAAATATGAATGTGTACGGTGGTGTTGTCATTAATGTTTTCACTGATGTTAACACAATATAGGTTGTTTTAGAGAATGGAATCAAGTGATTGTAGGTGGTACATGTATGGTTGAGATACTATAGACATGTTGTAAGTACATGGAGCTATCTTTATGGTGTTGCAGGTGTGTTGATATCAAGTTATTTTGAGAAAATTAATAAACAGTCAAGACAAAGTTGTGTGTGTGTTCTGAATGTGCTCTAAATTTATTCTATGTTGATCCTATGCTTGTTTGGATCTATAGTGGTGTTTATGAGCATCCTTGGATAATATATCTCAAGTTATAGCTTTTAGGTTGATGAAGAGTGAAAGTTGTGTTCACCGGTTTGTGAACTGGTTTGGCAGAATTTTTTGTCTATGGACTGGGAGAGACATTTCTGCTTTGTAGTCCTCTATTAGTTTTTTTTAGGTTTTTTGGATCTAGAATAAGGTTGATAATGTTTTTATCTATTTTCTATAAAATGCACTCGTGGTTTGGTGCTCTGAAATACTTGCTCGAGAGCTACTGTGTGTGTCTGCATTGTCTAGTTGGATTGTTGGAAAGAGTTATGTACATGAAGATTTTTGTAGTTGTTGTGGATGTATCTAAAGCCTTCTAAGAGGTGTTCTAGCATCTAGTGAAGTGTGTCAGACCCACATGTTATTATCTTGTTGTGGATGCGTGTACTTCAAAGTTCATTGGTGTTTTCGTTAGGTTTGGTCGACCTAGTGTCTACAAGTTACATGAAGGATAAGCATAAATTAAGGAAGTGATTGATTGATCCAAGATTTTTTGCGGGTCCTGATTATGTATGTATTTGGTCCACTTTGATTCTTGTCCACTACATAAATGTTGAGTCATTGACCTAATTTGAATTTATAAAATAAAGAATGTGTAGCCGACCTTGGATAAAGTTACTAAGATCAAATATGGTATAAATAAAAGTCAAGATGTTAATTATGTATGTGTGAAGTGTGACTAGTGCGAAAAAAGTGTGAAAATTAGAGTGTGCGAAAGCAAATCAAGGTAGCAGTACTTTAATGTGTTAGATTCTTGAAAGGAGTGAGCTCATGGTGTCTGCAATTCTTTGATCAAGGCTAAAAATCTGTGAGACTTGTTGTGGTGGATTTTCTATTATCTTTCTCTGTCTATAGGTAGTGATTCTCCTTTTGGACAGTGAGTCCTATCTATAGGTAGTGAGCCTTCATATTTGGATAGTGAGTCTTTTCTGGGTAGTGAGCCCTCTGGCAATGAGCCTTTATATCTGGTTTTTCATTACTATTATATTGTGTGTTAATCCTCACCGTGGTTTCTCCCTCATTTGTTTTTCCATGTAAACTTAATGTCTCTAGTTTTTTCTTTTTCATATCTACATTTCATGTTTATAATTAATAATAGATTAAAGTGAATATGGAGTTAATTAAGATTAGAAGTGAAAGTAATTAGATACAACTGATTCACCCCCGCCTCTTAGTTGTCTTGTGCATTTCAACAATTGGTATCAGATCTTAACCGCTTGAGGTAGATTAGATGTCACACAAGTTGCAAATCCCTATGTTTGATGGAGCTGACTACAGTGAATAGAAAGTGCAAATGAGAGGTTACCTGATCTCTCTTTGTTTCAATACTTGGAAAGTTGTTGAGACAAAATATTTTGAGCCAACAAGTTCTCCTTTTTCTGCAAATGATATTTTTTCCTATGAGAAAAATGAAAAAGAAAGGTATTCTATCTTTAGTGCTTTATCTAAGACTGATCGAACAAAATTTATTTCTTTAAGCACTACTTATGAAGTATGGGAAAAGTTGAAAGATATCTATGAAGGAAATGATAGAGCCAAATTTTCAAAGAAGCTAACAACAAAGAGAAAATATGAGAACTTGAAAATGGAAGAAGGTGAAGACATTGCAATCTACTTTTAGAGGGTTCAAATTGCAGCAAATGAAGTCAAAAATCAAGGGGTTACTCTGGAAGATGAAAAAATAATAGAGAAGATCTTGATGAACCTACCAGAGAATTATAGTGACAAGGTCTCTATCATTGAAGAAATAAATGATCCAAAGAAATTCACTAAAGAATAGCTATTTGGAACCTTGACTGCATTTGAGATGAGGAAGTTTGGAAAATAAAAGGAGAAAATAGAAATGCCCTTCAAAGTGACTAAGACAAAAGATGATTTAGATAGTGATGGTTCATAGGAGTTGGAAGCAAACTTTACAAGGAAGTTGAAGAAAGGTACCGGTAAGTACAAAGGCATGTTACCGTTTAAATGTTTCAGTTGTGGAAATATTGGTCACTATGCTTCAAGATGTCCAAATAGAGTTGTACACAAAAATAACTAAGATAATAAAGACAAAAAGGATAAAAGGTTCAAGAAATTGTATTATGTTAGAGAAGATGCTAGATTTTCTGATGACGAGTCCGACTTTGAGGATGATAAAGATGAATGCTTGTTTCTAGCCTTGGAGAATAGATTTGTGTCTACTAATCATGGAACATGTGCAAGGGAATGTGGTCTAGAGAACAAGAAGGATGAGATGGAAGGTACTCTAGTTAGTTCCTTTCATGCCAGACAAGATGAAGACTATTGAGTAATTGATAGTGGATGTTCAAATGATATGACCGAAGACAAAATTAAGTTCATTATACTTGAAAAGTATGATGGAGGATTAGTCATGTTTGGAGATGATTCTAGTGAAAAGATTGTTGGAAAAGGAACATTTAGCCTCGATGGAAAACATAGTACTGGTGATGTCTACTATGTTAAAGGATTAAGGCATAATATATTGAGTGCCAGATAAATATTTGTAGCAAAGGATTCAAGCTTGTGTTTTAGGATAATACTTGTCAGATCAGTAAAGGGTTCAGCTTTTTGGTAGTTGTAGGAAAATGAATATATGGAAACATCTATCAATTTAAGAGTGGTTATGGTCATTTTTTTGTTTCTCAAGTTAATGAAAGCTGCCTATGGCACTAGAGGATGGGACATGTAAAATTTGACAATTTTATTAGGATCAGTTCAAGAAAAGTTGTTAGGGATCTTCCTACAGTCACAAATCCTACCAATACCAGTTGCAGAAGCTATCAATTGGGAAAACAAACAAGATGCGGTTTTAAAGGAAAAGAACAGTCATCTATCAGAATGTTGGAAATTGATTCATATAGAACTTTGTGGTCCCACAAGAATAGGAAGCCTTATTGGTGACATGCATTTTATGCTTTTGATTGATGTTTACTTGGGTTACTTTTCTTACGGAGAAAGCTCAAGCTCTAGATGGATTCAAATTATTCAAGGAAAGGGTAGAGAATTAAGTGAACCTGAGAATCAAATGTTTACGGTCTGACAAAGGTGGATAATTCACTTATGGTGAGTTTAATGCATTTTGTGAAGAGCATGGTATAAAGAGACATTTTTCTACTCCTAGAACTCCTCAGTAGAATGGAGTTGTGGAAAGGAAGAACCGAATTGTTCAAGAGGCTACATGGACTATGATAAAAGAGGAAAATGTTCTTGATATATATTGGAGAGAAGCAATCCATACTATTGTTTATATTATTGACAGATTTTATATTAGAGGTAATAACACAAAGACCGCTTATGAACTATGGACTGGTAAGATTCCTACTGTTAAGTACTTTAAGTTGTTTGGAAGAAGATGTTACATTAAAAGAGATGATTAGAAACTTGTAAAGTTTGATGCAAGATGTGATGAAGGTATTTTCCTTGGATATTCAACTAACAGAAAATCATATAAATGCTCCAATAAAAGACAGAGGAAGATAGTTGAAAGTGAAAATGTAAAAATTGATGAAGATATGCATAGACTAGTTGAAATAAGTGAAGTTGAACTAGAGGAACCTATTTCTAGACAAATACAATAATATGATAAGGAAGAAAAATAAAATATTGAAGAAGAAGAGACTTCGGAACCTACTCCTAAGACTCTTAAGTATGTACATAAAAATCATCTGGAAGAATATATAATTGGAGATAAAAGTGAAGGTGTAAAGACAAGAATTAAAGTGGTACCAACAAAGGTAATTTTGTGTTTACTTTCTAAGATAGAACCTAACATGATATGTGGAGCATGCAAAGATGAGAATTGGGTTAGAGAAATGAAAGAAGAATTGCAATAGATAGAGAATAATCAAGCATGGGAACTAGTTCCTAGATCGGTAAACAAGAATGTAATTGGTACAAAATGGGTGTTAAAGAATAAGCTGAATGAATATGGTGAAATAATAAGAAAAAAAGCAAGGATTTTATGAAAAGGTTATTCACAGGTTGAAGGAGTAGACTCTGAGGAGATATTTGCCCCGGTGGCGAGAGTGGAGGCCATCTAGATGTTTTTGGAATTTTTTGATCACAAAGATTTCAAGGTATACCGGATGGATGTTAAGTCTACATTCCTAAATGGAGAAATGGAAGAAGAGGTGTACATGGAACAACCGGAAGGAATTTAGTTATCAGATAAACTGGACATGGTTTGTAAGCTGAAAAAGGCATTATATGGACTTAAATAGGCTCCCAGAGCATGGTATGCAAGGTTGGAAAGATATTTGACACATCAAGGGTTCAACAAAGGCTTCGTAGATAGTAATCTCTATTTCAAAGTTGAAGGAAAAATAATGTTAATGGTGGTTGTGTATGTTGATGATATTATCTTTGGAGGAAATGAGGGTATGTGCAAAAAATTTTTAGAGGAGATGCAAAAAGAGTTTGAGATGTCTATGATTGGTGAGTTGAATTTCTTTCTTGGATTTCAAGTGAATCAAACTGATAAGGGCATAGTCATTTCACAATCTAAGTATATTAAAGAATTTTTGAAGTTTGGAATGGATGATTCCAAATTGGTTTGTACCCCTATGGTGACTAGATGCAAACTGAGTAAGGATGACGATTCTCCTAAAATGCATACTAGACTGAATATGCATACTATTAATCTTATTGCTACTAGATCGGATATCATGCATGCAATATGTTTGGTTGCCATATTTCAAATAGAACCTAAGGAAGCACATGCTATAGCTATGAAGATGATATTTAGATATCTAAAGGGAACTATGGATTATGGCTTGTGGTATCCTAAAGATATTGATTTCACCTTGAATGCTTATACTGATGCAGATTGGGTTCGTTGTGTAGATGACCGAAAGAGTATAAGTGGTGGTGCATTATTTCTTGGAGGAACATTGGTTTCATGGTTAAGCAATAAATAGGATTCGGTTTCTTTATCTATTGTAGCAACATCTTGTTGTACACAAGTAATATAGATGAAACAAACATTGAAGGATATACCTGTAATGTGTTATGAGCCTTGTTAGAGTAATTGGACATTTACTTTATTAATTAAACAATATTTGTTTAATTACGTAAAGTTTCCTTTTAACTCTTTTTCACTTA
Source organism: Sequoiadendron giganteum (assembly GCA_007115665.2). Lineage (NCBI taxonomy): Eukaryota > Viridiplantae > Streptophyta > Pinopsida > Cupressales > Cupressaceae > Sequoiadendron > Sequoiadendron giganteum. The sequence continues at coordinate 231,229,987 of CM021105.1, read as the reverse complement.
AGCTAACATTAGGTACATAATAATTGATTACTTTATTAATTATTATTGTGCAAGCCTAGGGTTTTCCTTTTAGGGTTTTCATCTATATGAAGTTGAAAACTATCTTTTGTATCATAATTCATTTTACATTTTCAGGTGAATACATTGCTCCACATTCTTAAGCATTTCCTTTGTTGCTTCTCTTTGTTTCTCCTTGTAACAGGTTATTTGCTTGCAAAGATCTTTTGGGCTTCTGTGGTGTTGTATCTTCTCAACTCCAACATGGTATTAGAGCTTCAAATTGCAGCTGCTTGTTCTTGTTTTGAGATTTTGCATTGGAAGCAAATCTAGGGTTCTAAAGTTTTTTTTGGGTGGATTCAGCATACTCCTTTTTTTTGGGTTCACTTTGGGCTCAAATGGACAGTGCCATTGGATTTGTAGCACCCAAAAACCCCTAAATTGGCTGTCAAATCGTCGATTTTGGTTATAGTCAATTTGGAAGGCAAAATTTTTTTGCCCTAGGGCCGTACGGAGCAAAAATCGCAAAAAATATTAAAAAAAAAAAAAAGGAACAAAGGTTTTTATGATAAATTTGTGCGCAGCTAGTTAAAGTTATTTCACCGCCTGGCAGCCACCCCAGCGCCACCAAGCGGCCACCAGCTCCAGCTCCACCGAGCTCATCGGCCGCCTAGCTCATTCTGCCGATTCCAGACTCTGCCGGCCTTGCCGACTCCAACTGTCGCTGCTGACACTGCACTCCACTGTGCCTGCTCCCTAGCTCTGTCGGCTTTGCCAAGCTCACCCACATGCCGCCAACTCCATTTTGGCTGCCCCGCCGAGCTCAGCTCACCTCGCCGACACGAGCTCGCCACCGGGCTCGCCGACACGAGCTCGCCACCGGGCTCGCCGACACGAGCTCGCCACCGGGCTCGCCGACCCAAGTCGGTCGTGCCAGCCCCTGCGGGCCTCCAAACCCCCATCGCCCGGTCACATGGGTGACCATGGGCTACACCCAGCCACCAGCCCCTTGGTCGTCCACATGACCAGGGGCCACAGACTTTAGCCCTCAAGGGCTGCAAACAATATTTTTTTTGCAAATTGGAGTAGCTTGCGCTAAATCGAGCGTAGAATGGGCAATTTTTCTCGCTTTTTCACAAAGGAGATATCGTCGGAAAGCTGGTTCCAGCACTGTTCTAGTGGTACTAGTAATTTTTCCTTATTTTGTAGTTTTTCTATGTTTTTTTCCAGTCAAAGTCAGAACTTGGTTTTTTCACTCCAAGGGGCGTATCTTTTGCGTCCGAACTCCGTTTTGTACAAACGAATAGGCGTTGGAAAGGCGTTACAGTGCTCTTTCCAGATTTATAGTCTATCTTACTAGTTTGTTTACCAAGTATTTTTTATTCAGATTTGTGTGTTTTTACACTTTCCTCAATTACTTGGTCCTTTTGGCTCCTACATGAGTTTTGTTTGCGTGGGATGGGTTATATTCATTTCATCTAAATGTTGTAAGGTCAGATTTCTTAGTTTGTTTTTCATTTGAAGAGTTATCATGGGTTTCTCTACTCACCCTTCAGTTGTTCTTCTGGAACGGGGTAATTATGAGTCATGGGCAAAGGGTATACTTACACATTGTAGGTGGCTTAATATTTTGCCTTATTTGTATGATCTCATACCTAAACCAACAACTTTAGAGGGTAGATTAGAATGGGATATTATTAGAAATCACATTGCAGGAGTTATATTGTCTAGTGTTGATCATGACACTATGTTGGTTATATCAGACATTGATTGTCCTCACCCACTTTGGACATGTCTTTGGGAGATCTATGGAGACCCTATTCTATCTCCATTCCCAGAGGATCCTGCTTCAGATTGTCTCATACCCATTGCTTGGAGAGAGAATACACCATTTGATCATGATACTTTAGAGGAGCTTGAGTATTTAGACACCCTTACATATTCCGATGGATCAGAGGTTTGTCTCACAGTTCCTACTCTTCAAACTGAGACTTCATTAGCATCTCTTGTTGTTCTTGATTCAGTACAACAGGGAATCATACATCTTCCAGACATAGCTACTTTGGACTCTTATGTTGCAGACATATCTTTCTTGTTTGTTGAGTCCTATATTACAGATTTGGAGGATTACTTTGAGGATATTCATCTCCTCTACCTTGACAGTCAGGTTTTCATTGTTCGCCCACCATTATCCGTGCATTCAGAGGTTGCATTTCAGTATTCTCCACATCAATTTGGATTTGGCATTATTTGTTTCCATTCAGACAATGAGACTCTTCAGCATCCTATCATGGCACACATCTTGAGATAGATTGGTTCTTCCTTCTTCACAGGGTTTCTTCGGTACAGGTCCATGGATCTGTTTCTTCCCAAGGGGAGGAATATCATTTGCCACTTCAGGATCTCTTTTTGGATTCTACATCAAGCATCTACCATTGTGATAGGAGTTTCTTCATTGCGGGGGGGCCTTCTTCTCTGTTTTTATATCTCCTATGGAGATCATTGTACATGTATTTATATGATAGAAGTTGTCTATGGGGGGTATTATGTTATCCACCCCCTATCCTTCTTTCATTAGTGCATTGCATTTCTTCCTTGCATTCTATTTTGGGGAGGAGTTTTGTTCCCATTGGGTTTTCTCTTTTACCCCATTTTATTTAGTTTGCATTGATTTTATACATGGGTACCTAATCTGGCCTTGTTGCTGGGACCCATTGCTTTTGCTTTCAGTAGCTTCTTCTAGGTTTTAGCTTCTCCCTATGTCTATCTTAAGGGGGGGTGTTAGAGTAATTAGACATTTACTTTATTAATTAAACAATATTTGTTTAATTACGTAAAGTTTCCTTTTAACTCTTTTTCACTTAAGCTAACATTAGGTACATAATAATTAATTACTTTATTAATTATTATTGTGCAAGCCTAGGGTTTTCCTCTTTAGGGTTTTCATCTATATGTAGTTGAAAACTATCTTTTGTATCATAATTCATTTTACATTTTCAGGTGAATACATTTCTCCACATTCTTGAGCATTTCCTTTGTTGATTCTCTTTGTTTCTCCTTGTAACAGGTTATTTGCTTGTAAAGATCTTTTGGGCTTCTGTGGTGTTGTATCTTCTCAACTCCAACAAGCTTATCCCTATTTTCTATGATAATACAAGTGCAATAAATATTTCAAAGAATCTGATAATGCATTCTAGGACAAATAATATATCTATCATATATCATTTCTTGAGGGAGAAGGTGTTGTAAAATTAAGTCAAGCTTGAATATGTGTCTTCTAAGGAATAGATTGCATATATATTTACTAACGTTCTTTCAAAGGATACATTTGAGTATCTTAGGGAGAAGTTAGGGGTTACTTCCCCTCCTTCCTTGAACTAGGTGAACATGGAGGTGCATTAGTCCAGTGGATTTATAGATTCTTCATTTGATTGGATTGATGATTGTGATCTACTCATCATGGGGAGTAGAGAGTATCATTGTTACAGTATGAGATGTGGGTTTGCTCTTAAGGGGGAGTGATCAAAATTTTATGGCTGAAGATTCATGCAAAAAAAATTATTTTCCATTGATGTCAAAGGGGAGAGAGAATCATGCAAAAAATCCTATCTATATCTATGATAAAGCTGAAAGGGAGAGAGAATCTTTGTAAGGAGACGTGACTGAAAAAACATTGTCTAGGTTGTCTAATCTAGAAAAAGAGGAAGAAGAAGCAGGAGCGTGTGTATGCTATCTTTGATGGTTTTTCACATCATGTGTTTCCATCAATGATAATGGGGGAGATTGTTGCAAGTATGAATGTGTTTGGTGGTGTTGTCATTAATGCTGTCATTGATGTCAACATAGTTTAGGTTTTTTGAGAGAAAGGAATAAAGTGATTGCAGGTGGTATATGTATGGTTCAAATACTATAGAAATGTTGTGAGTACATGAAGCCATCTTTATGATGTTTTAGGTGTTCTGATATCAAGTGCTTTTGAGAAAATTAATAAACAATGAGGATAGAGTTGTGTGTGTGTTTTGAATGTGTTCCTCTAATGTGCTCTACATTTCTTCTATGTTGATCATATGCTTGTGTGGATCTGTAGTGTTATTTATGAGCATCCTTGGATAATATATCCTAAGTTATGACTTCTGGCTTGATGAAGAGTGAAAGTTGTGTTCATTGATTTGTGAACTGGTTTCATAGAACTATTTTTCGAAGGATTGGGAGAGATGTTTCTGCTTTGTAGTCCTCAGCCAATTTGTTTTAGGTCACGTAGATCTCGAATAAGGTTGATAATGGTGTTATCTATGTTTTGGTAAACACACTCATGGTTTGGTGCTTTGGAAGACTTGCTACAGAGCTATTGTGTGTGTCTACATGGTCTGGTTCCACTGAAGGAAAGATTTTTGTATATGAATATTTTTGTAGTTGTTGTGGATGTATCTGAAGGCTTCTAAGAGGTGTTCCAGTGTCTGGTGAAGCATGCTATGTGATCCAGTTTTTATCATATTTTTGTGGATGTACGTACTTAAAATTTCATTGTTGTTTTCATTAGGTTTGGTCAACCTAGTGTCTACATGTTACATGGAGGATAAGCATTAATTAAGGAAGTGTGTGATTGATCCAATATGTTTTTTGAGTCCTCATTATGTATGTATTTGGTCCAGTCTCATTCGTATCCACCATGAGAATTTTGAGTCATCGACCTAATTTGAATTTTTTAAATGAAGAATGTGTAGTTGACCTTGGAGAACATTTCTAAGATCGAAGATGGTATAAATGAAAGTCAAGATGTTGTGAATTACAAGTGTGAAGTTTGAAAAGTGTGATACAAGTGTGAAAATTAGAGTGTGTGAATTTGAATCAAGGAAATAGTATTTTAATGTGTTAGATTCCTGAAAGTAGTGAGTTGATGGTTTCTATAATTCTTTGATCAAGGCTACGAATGTGTGAAAACTGTTGTGGTGGATTTTCTATTATCTTTCTTTGTCTTTAGGCAGTGAGCCACCTTTTAGATAGTGAGTCCTATTTGTAGGAATTGAGCCTTCATATTCGGATAGTGAGTCCTTTCTGGGTAGCGAGCCCTCTAGCAGTGAGCCTTTGTATCTATTTTTGCATTACTATTATATTCTGAGTTAATCCTCGTCATGGTTTTTCCCCCATTGGGCTTTCCACATAAATTTGGTGTCTCTGGTATTAAGATCAAAAGTTAAAGTAATTAGATACAACAGATTCACCCCCCTCTCAATTGTCTTGTGCATTTCAAAATCATGTAGCTATTTAAAACACCTAGAAAGATTAAATAGTTTTGTGAATTTATCCCATGGTAACTCAAGTGAAACACCACCTTCTTCTATTCAATGGAAGAATTCCATATCCTTAAAGCGCACAAAAAGACCACATAATTGGCACTAGGGATTTTATTTATGAATTCAACACAAATTCCATTTCCTAATGCCTCCATAAAAATTTTTTGAGTCATCTCTAGCTCATCACGCTCAAAATGCAGAACCTTAGTGTCTTTTAACAATTCAATGGGTACTTCTTCTTTTCTCTTCTTCAAAAGAGACTTTGTTATCTTAAGAGAATCTAAGGCTACACTAGGGTCTGTCAATATTAATAACTCACCCATCTTGATAAATGCATGGGTATCATGTGGATCTATGTGAGTTGCCTTTCTTAAAATTCCCAAAGCCTTCCCTACCTACCCTTTCTGATCATATATATTTCCTATAGATTTTAAGCTCTCACACTTCTTAGGGTGGACCTCTAGAACCTTTCCAAAATTTGAAAGAGAACTCTTAAGATCTCCCAGTTTCAATTGAACCTGTCCACAAAATCTTATGGCCTTTATTTTTCCTTGACTGATGCCATGTAGTAGTAGCCAGTGGTGTCATAATCACCTTTACTATGATAATATTGTGCAAGATTATAATATGAATGATATTTCATGAGAGGGTGGTCAGTTGAAATAAGAGCTATCTTAGTAAACTATTCCACAAGAAAATATTGCCCTGTGAAGAAAAAACTATTTGCTAAATGATTCAATGCCATTGCACAGTATGAGGATAATTCAAAGGCTCTATGCATCTTTTCCATTCCTTCATGAACACTACCTTTTGGGTATGTGCAAGATCATCATGGAAAAAACAGGCCCTTAAGTGGCAAAAAATTCAAAAAAATTGAAGTTAGGCAACTTGACGTAAATCTTTGAATAAGTTATCTATATTATTTCAAAAATATATAAGAATAGAATCTATAGAAAATTAAATTTAGTTTCTAAACTACTAGGTATGTTTTCAAAAAAATAAAAATCTATTTGGTGAAAATTTGAAATTTCAATGCAATAGTACTTAAATTTGAAGGAAAAAATAAGAAGTAGTTTGTCTGACCACCCTAACCACAATAAAATGATAAAAAAAAATTATAATATTTTATATATAAGTAGAGGACTCATGTCCCAATGTGATGCATACTTTTTTCTAATTTTTTTCCAAGTAAATAATTAATTATGAATTTTTTATTATGAATTTTAAAAAATATAAAAACTTGTATGTCTGGCCACCTTAACTTGGTTAAAACTTCATGAAATTCAATTTTCTATTTTTTAATCCTATAGTATGCAAAGCATATAATGTGACACATGTTTTGGATTCAAAAAATGTGATACCATTTAAAATCTATAGATGTTTTTCAATCAGCCTATCAATAAGGACTTTATTTGTGATTGAAATAGAAAATGAATAATAATTATTTATTAAACTCAAAGTAAAGCATAATTTATATTGGTGGAATGCTGAGAATATCCTTTAAAAATGCTTTTTGTTTCATCAATTTTGGGTTAAAAAAAGTCATCAGCCACATACCCATCATATCGCAACTTTTCAGCCCACCATGATCCTACACATACCATTTTTCACTAATTGTGAGAATCCTACAATTAAAAAATGCACAAAACTAACCATAGATATTTTTCCCCATTTCAAACAACAAAATTTCAAAAAAAAATTATTTAAAACCTACAACAAAATGCAAATAAAATCACGCTGATTATTGCGCCAAAAAAACCATGAGACTATAGCTTTTTTCTTACTATTATTCTTTGATAGTGTTTTTCCAAGCATCCATAGCTTGTTTAAAATCACCTATTTTTGGCTTTTAGCCATAGCAGCAAGGTAGTCATCTGCTTGATAATATTCTTTGGTAGACATGTATGAAAAATGTGGTAGCATAGACAAGGTAATTAACTTTGGAAAAAAATGTCTCAAATAAATGTGGTCTCATGGTGATGGAATTCCATGATGAATTCCATGACAAGCGAATTGTTATGGATTTTCATGGCATTCAATCACCATGAGACCACATTTCTTCGAGACATTTTTTCAACCTATTCACTACCTTGTCTATGCTATTGCTTACTATTATGCTTTGATAGATTTTTTCCAAGAATCCATAGCTTGTTTGAAAGAACTTGTTTTAGGATTTTAGCCATAGCAACAAGGTAGTGAATTTTTTGATAAAATAATTTGGTAGACAATATATATGAAAAAAGTGGTAGCATAGACAAGATAGTGAACTATTTAAAAAAAATGCCTCAAAGAAATGTGGTCTCATGGAATTCCATGACAATAAAATGTAATTGGTAGATACTCCTAGTTATTAGTTATGCAAGGTGAAGTAATTGCGTAATAGCTTAGGTTGACTTTGTAGAAACTATTGTAATTGAAATTTTGTCATCAGTCAACATCTAGTTATTAGTTATGGAATGTGAAGTAATGCTTTGAGTTTGAAAGATATGCAATTTAATGTAATAAAAAATGTAGATGATTGTGAACAAATAATTGATACCAATTCATAATATACCCCTATATTCTAACCTAAAATACATAAAAAATCCAATCATACAGAGTATTATCAATAAATAATTGAGACCATAATTCAAGAACCAAATTAAATCTTCTTGCCCATTGATTGCTTCAAATAGATATTACAATATAGCATAAGTCTCCTCATATATGTTTATATAAATGCCTATGATGATTATATCAAAATTCAGCCTTGGTTTCTATTTTATAAGAGAAGCAACAAGCTTCAGACCATTACAAAATATGGCATCTTTTCAAAATTCATGCCTGTTCATATAAACTAGACTAAACATTACTTTTTCTTAAAACATAAAATAAAGAAACTAGATAACTAATGAAGTCCACAACACTCATGACACCATATTCTGTTAATATCCATAAGGCACCTATGATCACTGAAGATCTATTGAAGGTCCTTTCTCCATATTAGTGTATCTAAATGTGTGGTTCTTCCACTATGATAGCCCCAAGCCCTACTATTCAGGGGGACAACCCATATACCTCTGATCCCACTCATACACTATATAATCATGTGGTCATTTTTATTATTGAATTTTCAATATATTTGCAAGGTGAATCTTCCATCGGTTGTCTAGTAACACCTTTTCGTCCATGATAAACTTAGAATATCCAACATCTAAGGCTATTTCTCCATCCATGATTAAGTTGAACCTGTCAAGACTCAACTCACCGTCCTTTTGTATGTGAGTGATGCACTATGGAAAAATCTAGCCAAATTCACTCTTCCATTCATTGAGTTCCTTCAAGTGGTCATCATCTTTCAATATTTTTGGCATAAACCACTGATTCAAAGTAAAAAAAAAAAAATCCATTTTTGTTTTGATCTTTTGGTCCTCTCCTTGCATATATTTGAATTCATCTATAACTATTTTGGCCATCTTCTCTATAGGTTTTAATGTTTTAGGATCCTCAATAATCCTCTGTAAGACTCTACAGAAGGTTACCAATGTGTGGTATATGGGCTTCTAGTTCTTAAAAAGGGGATCCAGTATGGGTAGATGTGTTTTCATCTAATCAATTGTCTGTGTCAGTGAGTTGTAGCAATCATACATACTTTCCAACTTATCCAAAATTAGATGTATCCTATGCTTGAGGACCTTCTCTAAGACATTGCATACTTTCTTATTCAGTCCTTCCCTGCCCTCATTGTTGGTTTTCTTTAACTCTTCAATCTCCTATCTAAGAATGCTCACTTGCTCAGTAGAAGCACTTTCTATATCAACTAGTGGAGTAGGAGGATGCTAGTACAACATTATTTCCTTGTTCTACGAGGGGCCTACTGCTTTCAATTCTTCCTTCAACTTCACATTTTCCATGAACAATTTATTGACTTCATCATTTAAAAACTTTTGTTCCTTTTCATAATCTCCCAATCCAACTTCTATCTCCTTAATTGCAGCTCAGGTGAACATAGATGAATGAATTTTAATGGTTGTAGCTTCTCGAGGAGAAGTATCCTTTAATGTTCTCACCATACTTGTCCCTTTCATTTATTGCACTACATCTAGTAACCTTGGTTTTTGTGTACTCTTTTTTTGGGTCTAGAATGCCAAGGTTTCAATCTTAGGGTTATACCCAATGCCACTTACCCATTCATCTAAGTCAAACTCAACAATCAACATTGGGTTCTCCTATGTTCTCACTTGAACAAGTAAAAATTGTAATAAGGGAAAATAAATAGGAATAATGAAAGTATAACAATGACAACAATCACAAATTGCCTAGATCATACAAAGATCGCCAAATTGGTAATGAAATGCAATGCAACAAAGGAAATCCATTAAACAAGAAATGTATCACCTAATTCCCATGCTTGCTTAACTCATCTCCATTATTCTTCTCAACTTTCCTTTGAATTTCTCAATGCCCTCAGATCATGAGTATGCAATATTAGCTTGTAAGTATTTTTACAACAAAAATTTGAAGATTGTGATTATTGGAAATAGAATTGGAAAGCTTCTTTTGTACAAGCTTCACAGATTGGACGGTTGAGATTGATTTGAATTCAAATGGTCTAGATCAAGTGTGAGGATTTGATTACATAGTTAACTGACTTAATTGATTGGATTGATTGAATAGTTAAGAGAATTGATTGATTAGTTCAAGAGGTGTAACTGAGAGAGAGTTTTTTTTAAAAGGAGGTGACAGATCAATCAGGCGAGTGAACTGAAAGAAAGTGTTAGTTATAAGGAGGTGAAAAATCAATTAGGTGAGTGAAATGAGAGAGAGTGTTAGTCAAAAGTAGAGAAAATTATAGATGAGATATTTACTTGAAAATGTAGGAGACATGTGCTCAAATAGAAGAACTAATTATTAAATTAATTCCTTTATTTTGTGGATGGAGTGTGTGTACGTTATTAAATAGTTGAATGAACTAATTAATTTATGGAGGCACTTTAGGTGAGAGGATAAAATAATTAATTAAACAAATAATCATTTATTTAATTAAATGTGGGAGAATATGAATTAATTAGATGTGTAATTAAATAAATTTAGAAAAATTATTTAATTAATTCAAAGAAAAGATTAGAATTAAATGACATAATTAAATAAATTTATGAAACTGATTAAACTAATTAAAAGAAGATATTAGAATTAATTAGTGATGTAATTAAGATAAATTAATGTAATTTACTTAATTAATCAATTTTAGAAGAATAATGAAATGAATTAATTAAATGGTTAAAAATATTTAATTAATTAGAGGAATTAGGATGTTAAGTTATAACTAGATGATAAAATCATTTAATCATTTTGTGGGTATCTTGAATTGATAATGAAAAATGCAGTCGTGGGCCTAAGCCATTTTTTAGTGTCTACAATTTGCCCCTCTTTGACATAATATCATTTCAGCATTTGTGTCAAGGAATAAATAATAACATGCCCCAGTCATGCCTCGGTATGAAATAGGTAAAGGTATGCTGCCCCCTTAGGAAAATTGATGAATATTTGAAAAATTAAAAAAAAAAGGGAAATTGTCTTGATTAGGTAATTAGATAGCCAGAAGTTTGATGGTGGTGAAATAAATCAGTTTTGGAAAGCTTGAGTTGGTGAAATAGTCATTGGAAGTGTCAAAATAGTGTCCAATATATTAGGGTTCCAAGAAAACCCTAAAAAACCCTAGGTATAAATACAAATTGGGTAAAAATGAATTCATTTTCACGCTTAAATATTGAAAACTTGTGATTTTACTCTAGAGCCACCTTGAAAAATGTCTCTTATTCCCTACTCCGAGCATCATGGATATCACATCTGGATCTTCTGATGGCCAACTGACTTAGGAGAGCTAGTATGTACCCCAAACCCAAATTTTGAAATTTTAATTTTCATGATTTTCTAGGCTTATAAATTTTTGTTTTTATATGCATCATTTCCTATGCATGAAAAATGCATTCATATGTGATGCATTTGTCTGTGATACAACACATTTTTGAAAACATGTGGGGGGGTGGTTTTTTGTTTTCTGTAAATCAACACATATTCCTATTTGTGAACCACATTTGTTTTAGTAGATCCCATATGCTAGAGATAATGGCCCATGTGATATTTTGGTTCGCATTTGAATGTCATGTGATGCATTTGCATGGTGAGTTTCATTTTCTAAATAGTGTGATGCATGTGTTTTACGTGATGCATTTGCTAAATGGAATGACGTATTCGTATTATGCACTACATTTGTGAAAAAAAATGACACATCTATCTATCAAATTTTTTGAGCTTATGACCTATAAAATTTTCTTTGTCCTTTGAATGATGCACTTTTATTAGCCTCATTTTTCTGATGCAAGATATTGTGTTGTTCTTTTGTAGGTTGTTTTGGATCCGATATACACTCAGGAGTCTAGACTAGCCACTTATGGATTGTGATACCAATTGTCTAGTGTAGAGAAACATTTGATATGGCATCTTAGACTTCACAATGTGAAATTTATGCCGAACATCTGGGCAAACCAAGGGATTCTCACTACACTCGCTGAGCGATGGAGTTCAGAGACTTCGTCTTTCCATTTTCCAACAAGAGAGGCAAAAGTTACATTGCAGGATGTACATAGGATACTCAGATTACTGATCAAAGGTGAGAGGGTTCAATATGATACTCAGAGGGGTTACGGTGAGATCACCCGATAGTATGTGTACAAGGATGTTAGAAACCTTGGTATCGAGCACTATGAGATCATACAACATGTGCTTGTAGAGAGATATGAGAAGATTGATTGTGTGTTGTGTACTCTTATCATTGGGATTATATTTCTAGACGGCCATGGGCATGGATTTCCTATGGGTTGGGGAGAGATGTTAGTGGGGATGTTGGAGAAATAGGTTGTGTATGCATTGGGCCCTTGTCTACTGGTGATGTTGTACTTCCATTTGCATGACATAGCTTATAGGGAAGCTTAGTCCATGAGCTATGGGACCACTTTGTTGATGATCTAGGCATGGGAGCACGTCATTGGTTTTCATCCACCAGTTGTACATCAACTAGATGACTGATCACCATATGTATTTTGGTATGCCGAGACCATTACAAAGTCACATGTTGGAGATACTGGATATTGTAGACATGTGATTGACACTCTTGTGTAGTTTATTTGGAGGCCATACATGGACTGTGTGCAATGGTAGGATAAGGATCAACCAGGTAAAACTGTAAGGAACACCCCCCTCAGCGAAGGTGTTAAATATTGGCAAATCTTGTATACTTCCCTCTAAAAATATTATTTTTATTGGTGAATTTTTTCATTTTTCGGCAAAACAAATAATCCCAAGTGGTGAATCTTTTATAATCACTAGAAGACTATGGAAAATCATAGCGAATTGTAATTTTTTTAAATGAATAAAATATTTTTCATTTGTGATTAAATCCCTTTTCAAACCAATTTTTTTTTTCCATTTGCTTATTAATCTTGTTTTCAAAACAGAAAAAAACATTGTTCGCAATTAAAACCTTTTTTGAAAGAAAAACCAATATTTTCATTGGTGAATTACACATAATCTCAAATTAATAAAAAAAATCAGTGGTGATATAAATGGATATGCCAATAAAAAATCATAGTGTGGTTGGTGAAATTATCAAATTCTGGGATAAATTTTCTGCACATTCAAATTCCTTCATAAACAGTCTGAAATATGGACAAGTGTTAACACATTTATTATTTCTGAAGCTAGATGTTAGTGCAAATTAATATAATCCATGACCGTTCGATGATTTTTTGATGGATGACTATAGTTGCATTTTGGAAGTAAATCTCTGAAGCACTAGACTTACAAATTCAAACCTCTAGAATAACACTAGATGTAGACACATGGTGAGATCATAACCCACCATTCCTTTTCCTTTATATCACTCATCAATGAAAATAGACAACAAAATATGTGTATGCATAAAGTTTGTTTTAAAAGAGGGACCGCCTAGGAAGAACGTAGGACTAGGGCTTAAAAACTTAAGGTTTTACACAAAGGATGTAAAGGAAAAACTAGGCCGAATTATCAATATCAACCTTACAAAATAATATGAGTTTTTTATGACATTGTGGCTTCCGTAAGTTTTATAACCTAGTCACAGCTCTACCAAATTTACTAACCAAGATGCCAAGTTCTAAAGTTTCAAAACTGCCCGACCACCAGACCTATATGTAACTTTCAAGTCTTATCCAATCATGTCCTATGTAGTTTAAATATCAGAAATTATTAAAACTTTAGAACTCTCGATAGACTGTTATAGAGTTTTGTTTCTCAGCGATGGGATGACCACAATGGGATGCACAACTTTTGACGTGTCAGCTCATTTAATAAATTGTATGGTGTCATCAAGGGATGTCTTCTCAAATTCTTTGAAACACCAACTTGAGGTTTAACATAATATTTTAAATCCTCTAAAAGGACAACTCTTAAATAAGGAGGTTGGAAAAATGGATTTAGTAGAAAATTGGCATGTTTTTCTTGGCAAATAAATGGTTATTTTGATAGCTTGTCAGCTTGAGGTATAGTTGGTATGTAGCCAAGTGTCAATCAAATTAAAAAAATTAATTGTACATGTAAAACTTAAGTTACAAGAATCGATTAAGTTACTTTTTTGGTTTACGCAAATCACGATTATCATTATACCCAACCTCACATGGATGAAAACACGAGTTAGAAGTAAACAAGCATTAGGAAGGTAGCAGAACTGGTGGCCCATAAATAGGTATTATGATAGTGGATAGTGACATAAGGGTTTTCATTTTCTAGGGTTAATAAGGATTCATGAAGAAGATGTGGTATTATTGGGGATACTGTAAATTCTATTGCCTCTAGTTATGTAGATACAAAGTAAAAGACCAATTTCCTTCAAGTTTAGAGAATCAGAATGGGTGGAATTGGATAGAAGTTGATTTGGTTAACGTGACTTCTCAAACAGGTTTTAAACTAGGATGATCAGCTCTAATGGAGATAAGTGTTATCCTAGTCCATTGAGGCTATAGGTAAAATATGGGAGTAGTTTTACAACCCCTCATCTTCTACATGACTCTCGTTCTCAAAGGGGATAAGTAAATTTTGTATCTTCGTGCAACTCCCTTTTCCCCAGCATGATTGGAGATGCCTTTTCCTCTGTGTGGTTGGCAAATCCCTTGCATTTATTTTCATACACAAATTTTTATTACACTGTCACCAACAGAAGCTTGGAATCATGCATTTATGTTTAGAGTCACTTTTGTATTAAGTTGTCAATAGTAGAAGCTTGGAAATTGGAATCAATTTGCAATCCATTGTCATGAGCAACAACTTGGAATAAATTGTGTCTATGTAAAGTGACATATGTTATTTATAAAAAACACGAGCTTGCCTGTTCTACAACTACTCATCTTTAAAATTTTTTGAAATAATGTGACATTGTAATTCAGTTATAATAAAATAAAAAAGAAAGTTTCCATCAAATTGACAAAAAAATTTATAAACACTAAAATTTGTCAATCTTGTTAGGGTTTACCGAAATTTTATTGATTTCTAAATTTCTAATTTTTCGTTGACCTGCTCCCTCGATTTCCAATATCATTATTCATTTTTTTAAGTCCTTTGCAATGTTAAGTTACTAGCCCCTTGGCCCTGATGTCAATACTAGCACACTAAAGTTTAAAACAACTATAAAAGTAAAACACATGTTTATTGTTTTATGTTCATATCATAAATTAATCAAGTTTCAACTGTTTGATGAACATTTGATGTATGGTTTTAGTTGCATTCCAAAATGAAATGCCCAAAGCAATAGGCTTGCGAACTTAACCCTCCAGAATCACCTTATAACCATTAAATTTAGAAAGATCAACGGTTTATAAATTGCAATGTTCATGTAGACCTAAGACATTTCATTCACTTTAATGTTCCAATTTCGAGAAAAAAGAACTTTGTATTGCTAAGTGTGAAGTGATTTTTTTTAAGTCTACAGATTTCTCATTATAGTTCACCACACTATTTTGGGTTCCATAGTTCCACTTCCAGTTTTTCAACAAACTACAAAGCCATTCCAATTTCCATGACTTTCAACATTAATCTTTTGAAGAGTCAGAATTTGGGTAAGTGAAATAATTCAGGCAGCTACATTTCAATGTTCATGATTTGACATTTCTTAAAATCTTATTTTGTCAAACCTTGAAGTTTGGGACCTAGGTTTAGGGTCTAGATACTTAAGAATGAAGATAAATTATGCAAAATTGCTTAAAACCTCAGGTTTCATTGATGGGTACCATGATATTTATGATCTTGAAATATATCATAGGCATACCTCAGAACATAGATTTTCATCTCAGAATAAGGCTACAAAGCAAATGCAAGTTAATAGTATCAGTGCACTATGGGTAACTGGATTAGGGTGCATGATGTTACATGAGGTTTTCCCTTGCCCAAAATTTATCACAGTCTGTGCCCAAAATTATGATGACAACAAAAGAGAAATTGTAATAAAGATAGAAAAGAATAATTGTTATCCATTAATGGAGAAGAAGCTGGAAAAGTGTTGGGGTTTACAACTGAAGAATTTGGAAACATCCACATTGACCTAGAAAAGATTGCTATTAATTATGAAGCAGTGGAAGAAATGGAGAAAATGCTTTCTTAAATAAAATAGTTTAGGATAGAAACAAATTGAAAGGTGATCATAAGCCTCCTTATGATTTGGATATTTTTAAACCATGGGTTCAAGATAATATTTCCATGCTAGCATTTTTCCTCAGTTTGGATAGCGATTTGGAAGTGGGTGCAAGCCTCCTTAAAATGGTATATAATATCCATTATGGTGTTCAGCATGTCAAATATAATTTTATTTAGCACATTTCAGAATCCATGCATAAATTTTTTTTAATGATTAAAGAAGGTTCCACACAAGACATTTAGGTTCACAACCTACTTGTGTTATCTTTTTCTATTCAAATTTATAGGAATGTTTCAGACCAACAAGCTTCAAATTCATCCCTATAGTAATGCTGAGGAAAAGAAAATGGCTCCAACATATGAATGGACCACTGAGATAAGGATGCATGATTCTTGAAGGAACTACAGTAATTTTGTAGACTATTTTTTGGCTCCATTGCATCAAGAAATTACAAATACTCCAATGCCTAGATTGCCTATGTCATGTAGAAACTGTATTCAACTAGGAAAAGAAATACAATTGGCTGATTGGTACTTAATTGAAGAATATACCATGCTAGATAAAAAGGGTTTTTACATTGGAATATGTAAGGGAGATGCAGAGTGCTAATGAACTACACTTTCTCAGTAAAAAAAAGACCTTATTTCTTTCTTTACCTTTTCCATGTGGAGGGTTCACATTTGAGAGAAAATTATTTAGTGTGGCACATAATCATTTGAATTTTATTGATTTTGATGCTATCTGTCACTGGTAGTATGATCCATGCAACATCATTAAATCAATGATTGTGGCCAATAAGAATGTTGCAAGTATAATTCAACATCAAAGTAAACCCTTCCTTGAAAACTTGAGAAACAAGGATTCTTGGGATGAGGTCAAAATAATAATGGAGAAAATTACTATTGAGAATGGTTTTTCTTTTGAAAAATTCTTAGCATAAATTATGGCATTGCACCAAAAGACAATCAGGACATAAAACATTTTTTATGAAAAAAGTGGCAAACCAACTAATAGAGTAAAAATTCCAAGCTCTCTAGAAAAGGAAGTTACAGATTAAAATTGGTCACGATAAAAAACTACTGCCTTTTGGTCTATGAGGAAGGAGCTAGGTGATCAAAGAGCTCTTGCAAAGTATGGAGATAATGAAGAAGATCTTAAGTTTAGAAAACTGTGGAATATAGAGCATCCTGATGAACATGGAAACAAAGAATTTGATGATGAATCTAATGATGATAGGGAAGAACTAGAACAAATCCATATCAAAGCTAGTTGAAGTGAGGCCATAAAAGAAGCATATACTTCAGGAGCAACCATAGCTAAATAAATGGGTTATGAAGGTGGTGGTTTGGGGTCCCAAGGATAAGGAACTCCTACAGTAATAGATGTACAACATAGAAAACCAATTGATAGATTTGGCCTTGGAGCTAATACAGTACACCAAGGGCATACAAGTAGAGCTGAAACAATTCAATTTGTTAGAGCTTATAATCCTCATCCTCATGGTCAGATACAATCACAACTAGGACATGCCCATGGTGCAGAGCTTAGTGCAACTGGTACTACCTCTGGTGGTGATGGTATGGGTAGTAATACTAGTAGTGGTCAACATGTGCTATAACAAAAAAAATACACACAAGAGGAAAACAATACAAGATACCACAAAAATACCAAGTGATCAAGGCATACAAAAGAGGCAAAGGATTTTGACAGGTCCAAGTCACACTATCAGTGGATCCACCACAAAGGAGTTATTTCCATGCACTCCCCCACTAACAGTTAGTGTGGCTATGACATCATTAGCAAAAAAAAGTACTCCTATTCCTTCGCCATTCAAGCATTTCATTGTTCCTCTATCCCCGGGTTATGATTTCATTGAAGAGTTTAAAAAGAAATCAGACTTGTATAAAAAAGAAAAGAAGCAACTAATGGAAAGTATGTCTACTATAACTTTAGAGCCTACAACAACCATGGTATTACCCATTTATTTGACACAAATAAAGAAATAATTGAGAACAAATTTTTTATTCCCACAGTTCAAAACAAACCAACAAATTAGATGGATCGATCTGAATACCAGGTGACCAATTTTCAATTGGATTTTTTTGGACACAAAAATACTAACAAAATTAATGTATCAAAGAAGAAAAATGAATTGGTGTACACATCATTGCTAAAGCAAGATAGAGAGAAGAAAAGGTTGTAGACCCAAATAGAAAAGTTATAGGAAGACCTAGTAAGTGAGAAATCAATGAGGAAAGCAACAGATAACAAGAGAAATTAATTAGAAAAAAGAATAAAAAAATCTACCTCTACATCAACAAGAAAAGAGGATAAAAAAAATGAGAGAAATGAATGACCTGAAGCAAAGGCTATATGAGAGAAACAAGAAATATGATGAGGAAAAATTCACTTCAGAAAAATTAAGACCAAGCATTGCAAATGGAAATACACAGTGGGAACAAAAATTGGAGAAAGAGAGAAAAATAAATGAAAGATTGGAGGCAGAGCTAATGGAAGCAAAAAAAGAACTTAACTCTTGTCAAAATAAGTTATTTGCATTTTGTAGAGAAATAATGAGGCATATGAAACAAAAAATATGGGATGAAATAATGCAGAGGATTGATCATTTGTGTGACATGTTTCAATTGGTTGATGCTATCAGACAAAATTATAAGAAGCTCAAAAAATATTTAGTGGACAACAAAAATGTGCTAGCATTAGAGAAATCTACAAATCAAGTTCTACAAAAAATCTACAAAGCCAATGACAATGATTTGAAATCAAAAGGGATTACTAATCAGATTGCTACCTCAATGAATTTGCCATCTATCATTGAAAATAGTTTGAGAATGTGTAAAATAAAGGAATATTTACATTTGGCTACATACACGATGAAGAAGGTGGATGAAAAGGTAAGGAACTTCATAGAGCTTGGTTTTCTAGAGGATTTTGACATAAATGAGTGATTCATTAGAAAGGATGATTTTAGAGAGAAGATGGAGGGTGCAAGGGAGATAGATTTGGACCAGTTTCCTCAAAACCTAGATGTGGTGAACTATTTGGATTCCACCAGAACACTGATAAATTTGAATGCAAAATTGACTAAAGAATTCAGGACACGTTCCAGTTACAATCATGAAATGTTAACAAAACTTCAAGTCAAACAACATCAATTAGAACAAATGGCAATTCTGCCACCTAAAGAGTGGAAGTTGCTAGAAAAGGTGATACAGTGATAAATTTTTTGAATCTTTGATAATATGAGTTTCCAAGTTCCAACTCAGCTCTATGCAGAGTTATCTTTGGGCAATATTTTGCATTGCGAATGCCAAGATGTACTCTTTCATGTGAAAATCAATAAAAAAACTCAAATTATCTATATTATTTATTTATCATTTGAAGAAAAAATTTGTGGTTTCAAATACTAGATACACATTAAATGATTAATGATGCTCATTGTTGTATATGGTACTAATGTTAGAGTAATAATTTATTACGCTTAATTAATTATATCATACTAGTTAATTAATTAAGTCACTTATTCCTCTAGTTGCTTAAGCTAAACTTAGGCACATTAATAATTGATTAATTATTAAGTGTGCACACTAGGGTTTCATTTAGGGTTTCCCTTTTAGGGTTTCTTGATCTCCTTCATAAGGATTGATCTCTTTGTAATAATAAGATTCTCATAATGCATTTTACACTTTGAGGTTTGCAGAACATCTTGTTGGTTTTGCATGTCTTTTGCATGTGATAGGTATCCATTTGCATGCAGGTGATCTTGGATTCTAACATGGTATCAGAGCTCCAGACCTGCCGCTGCCTGTTCGTGATCTGAAGATATGGCTTCTCAGTGAGTTTCAAGTGCAAGGGTTTCCACAGGCATCTTTTTTTGCAAGATCTGGGGGTAGCCAAATTTTCGGGACACTATGGGCTCAAACGGACGTCGCCATCGCGTTCGCAGCGCCCCAAAACCCTAGAAACGCCTGTCAAATCATCCATTTTCGAGCAGTTGGTTTCTGAGGCAAAAATTTTTTGCCAGGGAAGCCGTACGGCCTCCCCAGCATGCATTCCGAGGCACAAAAATAGAAAAAAAAAAAAAAAAGGCCGATCTCGGGTTTGTGCCAGCGCCTCCAGTGCAAACGGCTCCCACCGGCCCGCCACGGCCACCAACCCACCACCGCCACCGGCATCCTCCGCCAATCGGCTGCCGACTCCTTCAGCCCCTGGCCCTCCCCTGCTCGCCGAGGTCATATGGATGACCAGGTGCTCGCGCCCGGCCCCCCGGCCCACTCCAGCCCCCTTGGCTTAGCCCGCGGTCATATGGTGACCAACGGCCTAAAAATTTTTTGCAGGGAGTGATTTTTTGCAGCGACGGCTGCAAGCCGTCAAATTTATGCCCGTGAACCGCTGATGTCAGCATGATCAGCGTCTACGGTGGTGTTTGTCCCCTCCTAACCCTAGTTTTCTCTAAAGAAGCAATTTTTTTCTTTTTTGTATAACTTGGGCATACGGTATTGAAATTGGGCAAATGAGATATCGCCGGAAAGCTGGTTCTGAGCACTATCCTGTGGTGTAGTTTATTTTTCAGTATTTTCTGTTTTACTGCATTTATTGCTGGTTGAAGTCAGATGTACTTTTTATGCTTCCGAGCTCATAACTTTTTGCCACGATCTCCGATTTTCGCTATCTTTGCGGCGTTGGAAAGGTATTGAGGAGCTCTATGTTGCTGTCCATGCACTTTTTTCTGTATCTATCCCAGGTTTTTAGTTAATCCAGATTTGGCCCGATGGGTGTTTTGGAGATTACCTGGATATTTTGGCAGTTGGGAGAGTGCATCTTGCATCTTTGCACTTCGTTTCAGTGATACATCATTTAATAATCGACTGCTGCTTCATAGATTCCAGCGTTGTTCCCATTTGGAGTTTTCGAGTGTTCTGTGGCATCGGGTCTACTGTTGCATCATTATGATTCCGATATGGTTTCGTGTAGACAGAAGTATCTTTCCTTGCTTGCCAAATTCTGGTTCCAGTGTTACTCTACAGTGTTCTTCCAGTGCTTCTTTGCAGCATGTCATATCATTGTAGGGGGGTTTTGTCCCACTGGGTTTTCCTCCTCTACCTCTTTCTTGCATTTGTAAATGGGTACCTGATCAGGCCTAGTTGTCGGGACCCATCTTTTCTTGCATGCATCTTATTCTAGTGTTTTAGCTTCTTCCTAAGTTCATCTTAAGGGGGGGTGTTAGAGTAATAATTTATTACGCTTAATTAATTATATCATACTGGTTAATTAATTAAGTCACTTATTCCTCTAGTTTCTTAAGCTAAACTTAGGCACATTAATAATTGATTAATTATTAAGTGTGCACACTAGGGTTTCTTGATCTCCTTCATAAGGATTGATCTCTTTGTAATAATTGTGATTCTCATAATGCATTTTACACTTTGAGATTTGCAGAACATCTTGTTGGTTTTGCATGTCTTTTGCATGTGACAGGTATCCATTTGCATGCAGGTGATCTTGGATTCTAACAACTAATACTATTATTAATATGTTATTAAGCATTGATTTGAGTGATGAATAACTGAGTACATGTTCAATTTTTACTATTAACACAATTAAAATATGAACTATAAGGTGATTCATTGATTTTAATTCCAAGCATCCATAATCGTAGTGAAATTGCATTACAATTCACACATCAATACTCAAACTCCATGACTACTTAATAATTTATCGGATCCACTAAAAATTTATATGAATTCATACTTTATCAAGGTACTTTAATGGGTTCATTAAACCAGAGCCAACATTCAAGTTCAACAACCTTTTGTTGACTCTTATTATATTCATCAATAAGCTCATTATATTTACTTCTTGTTATCCATAACTTTTAAACTAGTGTGAACAATTTTAAACTTCCCCTCCTTTGGTCTTTTGGGTCTTTTACCTCATTCATTTTCAATGCCTTTCTATTTATTTCTCTTGGAGAATGCTCAAAGTCATGGTTTTTGTGCTTTTCCTAACCTTAGTCACTAGTCCTCAGAGTTTTATAACCTTGTGGTGGAGTTCTAAATTTTGAAAACTTCCATATTTCCGCCTTGGTTCACTTTGTTGAACAAGTCATGGTTTTTCTTCTTTTCCTAACCTTATTCACTAGTCCTTAGAGTTTTATAACCTTGTCACAGAGTTCTAAAGTTTCAAAACTTCCAGATTCCCTAACTTGGCTCACTTTGTTGAACAATTCACAGTTTTTCTACTTTTCCTAACCTTAGTTGCTACTCCTCAGAGTTTTATAACCTTGTCGCAGAGTTCTAAATTTTCATAAATTTTAGATTCCTCAACTTGGTTCACTTTGTTGAGTTGCAAGTCCTTGTTGGTCAAAGACATCTTGATTCTCTGTAGTCAGTGAGTCAGAGGTTTCCAAAAGTTCCAAACTTCTAAGTTTGGTTATAAGGTTCCAAGTTTTCATGACCAGGCGACATTATGGACTTATCTTGGGTTTGAAAGGCATCACCATCTCATTGAGTGCTATCTATGGTTTAACCTTGAGTTTTCTTTTTAGGAATTTCAAAAATAATTCAAGTTTATAGGCTATCTTTTCGAGGAATGAAATTGAATGTCACATTAAATGCATGTCCTATCAAAATTAACGACATAAGTGTTAGTGGGTGGCGAAGTTTTACTTTGACATGCCATTTAGTGTGCATTCTCGCTCTTTTCCAATGCTAGTACTTCTCAATTGCAAACATTTCATCTCAACAAATTTATGCTCATGTAGAGCCAAAGTGGAAATCAAAATCACCGGTCTGGCGTGAGGGACACTGAAATTGCCCACCTCAATTTGGAGGAGTTTTTGGTGCGCTTGGAGCAAAGGAAGAGAACAACAGTGGAAGATAAATTTATGTAGAGTGGTTTGGTGCACGTGATAGGTTTTCTTGAGGTTGTACAAAGCATCAACTTTGTGATTGCATGCGGAAGGGGATACATTCCAGAGACTCAAGAAATTAGAGCTGTGGATGGGTAAGTCATTGCAAAAATTACACTTGAACTCTTTCCTCGCACATTAAGCATTCTAGAGAGGGAAACTGTAGAGGAAATATTTATAGCTTTTGGTGAAGATTTTTTCAGAGTGAATGAGGAATGGTCCAAAATTTCCATTGCGAAGAATTGGTTAAAGTCAGAGAAAAAGGGTAAATCTTTGTTGCCCTTAAAGCTTAAAAGTGTTCATTTTAAGGATGAAATTTCAGATGCTATCAGGTTGCTACATCATGTGGTTAGTAATGCATATTCAGACTCTTTTGAATTTTTGATGTGTCATTTTATTTTGGTGATTTGTAGTGAAAAGAGTTCCATTGACTAGGCTGAGATTATTAGTTATCATTTAAATGAGCAATTGATAAATTTATGGCAATTTGTTGCCTTCCACATGTGCTCATACCTAGTTTACATTCTAGCTAGTCAAGAGGCTATCTGGGCAGGGTTGGAACCGCAAAGGTCTCTGACACTAAACATGCCTATGTATAGAAGGTTTCTAGATCTCACTAAGTAGGTTGGAATGAGGAAATTTTTTTGCATTAAGTACACTTTTTTTATGGAAATTGTGAGAATAATTCATGGAAAACTTGAGTTGAGGGTTTCACTTGAAGCGGCTACTCTGGTATTGAGGTTTAGAAGTTTATACATTCAGTTCAATAGATTCACTTATCTTAGAATTGGAGGTTTTGAGAAGGCTCCAATGAAATTTCCCTATTACCCAAGTGATTTCTTGGTTTTTTATGAAGTTTTCTAGTAGATGGCCATTGAAAATGTTAAATATTCAAACATGGGAAAGAAGGGTTATGCTTTTCCATTGTCCACACCTTCATTTTCTTACAAAAGTAATAATATTGCTAGGGGTGTGTAGAAAGCCCTAAATGAATTCAATTTTCAGTGATTTTCTATGAGAATTAATTTTGATAGCAAGGGTTGTGTTGATAAAAAATTGTATGGAGCTAGTAGCTATGAACATCGCCCTCATATTGAAGATTTTTGGGAAGACTATACAGATGAAGGCGAGGTCCATAGGATAAATTTCATGAGATTGACCCTAAGGGAAATATAAGATTCTGGTATTTATTTTGATATTCCAAAAGATGCACAAGAAGACTCGGTGATCAATGATACCGAATATCGGCCACCTACTGCTAAGCCCTTGTACAAAATTAATTGGTCAAAGGATGAAGTTTCAGAAATAATGGTCCTTTCTGCCCATGTTTTGAGAAGAAATTTAGACTAGTTGAATAGAAAATGGCACCAAAGTGTGGGTTCTCCCCATGAGAAAAGAGTTTCATAGAGAAGAGAGAAAGGGACTATACAGGTCTCTGGCATAAATATATCAACTAGAAATTAGTCAATTAGGCCATCTAGAACTAGCACACAGTTAGGAGGAGATGGCAAGAAGCCAGGAGATACTGGGGCCAAGCTAAAATCAATTTGTGAATAGGATAGTGTAGTTGTACCCTCGGTACCTAAGAAAAAGGCTAGTCAAGAAAAGACAGTGCCTACAAACTCTGATGGAATTTTTGAACAAATAATTGATGCTAATTATTTTCCCACATTCTTTGAAGATAAAGCTTCTGCAGTATGAGATACTTTTGTTTCACTTTCTATTCAATCAACTATAAATAAATAAAATATAAGTGTTGAAAGTAGAGACACTGGATTAGTGGCATCTTCCCCAAAATGGTTAAAGAAAGTAGTCAAGAAGAAAAGAAAGAATATTCCTGAAATGATAGTTGAAGTAGATACAGTTGCCATGTTGCTACAAGGTCAATAGAAGCCCAAAAAGGCTAAGAGGATGCCATGAATTATCACCAATTCCACTTCTGGGCATCAACTGTTGGATATTATTGATCTAGAAAAGGACCTAAATGACAATGAGATAACAAAATCCAACTACAAGGTTAATCATGTTGATATGGGGCCATCTACTTTAGAAGGTGATGTTAATGCATTGATCAAAAGAGAAAAATAACAGAAAAAGGAGAACCTTCAGTTGCCATCTAATATTCTTACTTTAATTTATTTTATTTTATCATTTGTGAATCCAGCCACTATCGAAGCCTCAAGCTCAAATTCTCAAGGTATTGATTTTGACATTGTGTAAACGGTCAAGAAAAAATTAGGTTATGCTAAAGCTGCCAACAAATGGATAGAAGGGCTTTATCAGGATGGCCTTTTTCTGCATTTGTAAATTTATTCAATTCTATTTTAATGTGTCTGATAAAATAAAGGAACTAGTAGATGAGCTCCAATAGATGAGGAGAGAACATGGTAGCACTTTTTTTCTTTCAAGGGAAATTGTAGAATTACTCTCCATCGAGCACATTTTTTTAATAAAAGAAAAATTGGTGGATGACCCTAAATAAATTGATCCTAGTTGGTTTGATTCCTTGGAATGGAAATTGTTAGTATATGAAGATTATATCAAGGAAATCAATAAAGTGTTAGAAAAACACTTTGACATATTTGTGAAGATCAAGAAGAACTTAAATTCTCTTGAAGTGGATTTCATAGATGAGTTTGATGATAAGGTATTGGATGTTGCAGACGTAATGAGGGAATTTAAAGAGGTGCATCATAGAGAAGTAGTTGATCCTAAGACAAATACTAGAGAATCATTCAGAAAATTGAGTTACTTGTAGACCTATTTGAATTCATTTAAGATGGAAACTAACAACTTCTATGAAATGATAGCTGAGTTAGACCATGTACTTTCAAAATGGAGGACAAGGCTGAAAATCACCACAACTCCACAAAGCAAAAACATCACCGCAATTGTCACCAAGTAGAGGGAATACATGCAAAGAGTAAAGGCACAGGAGGTGTTACTAGAGGAGGAGGAGGTGGAAAGAATTGGAAGCGAAGGAGTTAGTGTTGTGACCTAATTAGTTTTTAGTTTTTATGTTATTTTCTTTAATTTGTCTCTATTGATACTTCAAGTTCAAAGACATTTTATTTTAATTTCTAAAATGGTTGTCTTAAACCATTATCAAGTCTTCTATTTTTACTACTTTTCTGTTATTTCAATATAGAAAGACAATGGTGAAGTTCATGCATGCGTAATATTTGAGTTATGGTGTGTGGATTTATTTTTTCTTTTGCTGAGTAGTTTTCTAGTGGATTATCTATTATTGGAATGATAGATGTTTGGTTTGTTTTATTGTTGTGGAATATTTATCTGTGAATAAAGATTTTATGGTGATGGATGCATAAGGATTCCTCAGAGTAATTTAGGTGATTTGGTAGTTTAAAATTTTCTTGCTTAAGTTATGTGGATGTCTTTCAAATATTTTTGGTTAAAAACTTAAAAGAATTTCCTAAGTTCCTTTCATTTGCTTTTTGGTTAAAAGTGATATTAGTTAAAAATCATTCATTGAAAATCTGAAGAAGGTAGTTGCCACCTTTTAAAATAAGAAGATAATCAGTCTGAAATACTATTATGGTTGATTCAACTATTGTTACATATGTCATCTTCATGTGCATAAGAATATAGATTTAGGTGACAAATATGTTAACCAACACTTCTATGCATGTCTTTATCTTTAGTAAGGCTCTCAGCTATTGCTTTTGTTAGCTTAGCAACGTTTATAAATTATGGTCATGCCAGCTGCTTCTAATACTAGAGTATCATAAACTCTTTTTATAATCAGTTTGGTAGAGATTCTAACTTATAATTTATGGATTTTGAACTCTTATCTTATATTCAAGGAATATAAGCATATACCTTTCAGTTATTTATCAAAGATTGTGTGAATGGAAAATTGGAAAGGCAATAGTAATTTATAAGTAGTGTGATAAGTGTTGTTCTTTACTTCTTTAAAAATGATGCAGAATCACATATCAAATTCAATACTATGGAATACAATAAGAAATATAAAATACCATAATTTCATGGAATACAATATATTTGAATATAAAATATCACAATTACAATATAAAATATCATCAACTATAGTTTGGAATATGATTCATGAAGTGCAATATAAAATAAAATATCATGAAGTGAGATGATTCACAATTTCATGGAATACAATATAGAATATCATCAACTATAGTTTGGACTTTGGAATAATGGAACCTGATTCATGAAGTGAAGTATAATTACCTAAAAGATTCTAATTCTCTTCCATATCCCAAATGGAGTCAGGGTCCTCAAATTGATGCTCATCTTGAGATAAAGTAAAAGATTCATCTTGATTCTGAGTCTGCTCTTCATTTTCTTCAAATTGTGTCTCAAATTCAACATCAGCATTCATTGTGTGATTTGTGTCACTATTAATGGAATATGTCCCACTCCCACTACCACTATCAGTGCCACTTGTACGAGCATTTGGAATTGGAGTGTTAGTGTCTTTGTTTCTCAACTCGACCTATCTTCTTTCACATGTGGACCTCCAGATTGTGAGTGCCCTTTGAAAAGGAAAATCTTTGACATCATACATAGTTCCTTCAATCCTCAAGCAATTTTCCAAATTCTTGTCTAGTTTGTCTCTTAAATTTGATTTCAAAAACCCCAATGTACTAAAAACTCTCTCATCCTCCACTGACCCCAATATCAGTGTTTGACATAAATCAGCAAGTTTGAAATATTTTGATATCAAACCACACAATATTTCACTTTGACCTAATCTTGTCCAAACCTTTTATATTGATCCTGATTCAAAGGACTTATCCATTCCCATGGATTTATATTGGTCCTTCATAGTTGTTGCAAAACTCCTAAATTGTTGTCTAAGCTTATTTGGATTTAAAATTCCTTCTATTGTCTACTCATTGTATGTTACCTTTTTTTTAAAAAAAATCGATCAAGATTTTTACTTGATCATGAAAATATTTTGGGTTATCTTAGTTTACCCAAAATTGAGGATACACAATACCCATGGCTTCAAGTATTTCATGTTGAAGGAATCTTTCATGAATCTTCGAGGAAAGATATTTTGCAATTTCCTTCAAATTATCACTAACAGATTTAACAATGTCATTAAAATCTTCCTCGTTAATAGCTACTTATCTACTAGAGCTCCTGGTTTTCTTACAAGGGTACATTGGTATCTCATATCCACTTACACAGATACATAAGTGCCCGCTTGCATTAAATTGTAAATAATTATCAAGATTATTCAAATCAGTAATATTCCACCACATGAAATAGTTTGTGCCTTGTTGTGTTAGATCTAGATATAGATAATTGAGGGCCAAGCATGTAAGTTTACATAGATTGGCATATTCATAAATATACACAGTTCTATCTTGGGATTTCTTCACAAGATTGTTCATCACATCTAGCATGGGGAGAACACTAGCTAAAGTCAAGAGTCTGTCTATATCGCTTAACCTATGTAAGAGGTTAGGAGCTTTGTCTACTATGATGTGATGCTCGCACAACACTCTAATCAAGGATTGATATTTTTAAAGAACCTGTTGTGCTGGTCCATGTAGGGACATCCATGTAGTATCGACATCCTTGAGAAGCTTGTTTCTTGATGTTATTCCATTAGAAAAATTTTGAAATTCTTGGAAACATTTTGGACTTCAACAAAAGTATGTGTGGATCTCACGAACTAGATTTTCAACTTTTGATACTATAGGAAACTTTCTTACAATTTTGAATGCTAAATTCATTATGTGGGCCATGTAGTGAATTTCAAGCATGTATGGTGTACAAGTAGTTTGTAACTTTGTGTAAACACCACTCCTTTGACCTTGCATCACTACAGCTCCATTGGCTCCTACACACACCAACTTTTCAGCAATTGTCAACTCATCCATACCTGCAATTTCATTCAAAGATTTCTTGACTAGTTCAAATAGATTTTGCGATGTTGAATTGTCCTTCATTTTATGAACACAAAGAAGATGAGCTTGGAAAACATGTTGTTCTATAGTATACAAATGCATACAGACCCAAGAAGTATTGTCTACTATAGTAACTTCATCTAAAGAGAGTGCAATGAAATTTGACTCTTTTACTTTCTCCTTTAAATCTTCTTTTTCCACTATAGCAAGATAGTTTTCCCATTCCCATGCAATGTTTATGGAACAATGTGAGAAGGGAAAGTGAGGAACACTCAAATAAGATAATAAACTAGAATATTCTAGGTAGTCTGTCATAGGACGCCCTCTGGAAAAATATGAAAAATAACACTCATTTGAATAGTTTTTGATAGATTTAGTGCTGCCATTGCTTTTCCAAAATGAGCCTCAAGTGTACCTTGACATTTATCAAGCTTATACATTCTATTGTTATGCTCTTCATAATCCATGACATACTTAACATGAAGACATTCTTCCTTTGATTTCCATTGTATGACTAATTGTTCCTTTCTGTCTATGATTTGTTTTCGTGAACTTTATCGATATAATTTTCTATAGTGTTAAGCTTTAGCTACAACATCTTGTCTCTCCAACATTTCCAGCTACAAATTGTACATTTTACCTCTATTGCACTTTCAATCTCATTTTCGTTTGCTTCCCTCACTGGTACAATGAATGAGTACTTTGACAACCAACCAAGTTGGAAATTCCTTGTCATTTCCCACTCGCGCCCCAATTTTGATTTTCCTTTCCTTGCTACCAACATCATCGTCATCTAAGTCAATTATCTCATTCTGGCTAACTAGGGTATCCCTTAGAACATATTCTGTAGTATTTCCATCCTCATTTGATACCTTTTGATTTAACTCAATGACAATCTCACCTTGACCTTCCTATGGTAGTGGAAGAGTTGATGATGTAGCTCCATCTTGATTTGATGGATCAAAAGATTTTCCAATTCCAAACTAAGACTATATGGTACCTTTACATTTTGGGCATTTTGATGGCCTCCCAGTCTCTTCACTACCCTGAGGATTCTTATCATTGTTGCTCAACATATTGATCTCTCACTTCGAATAAAAGCTAGAAAAATATGTCTTCTTGTTTAAGAAGGAAAAAGAATATAGATCCCTTTCCCTACTCAAAATCATCTTTAAGACTGAAGCAAGAATAGAAAAGAGATAAAGAAATCTTATTATTATAAATAATAACATTATGAAGAAATGATCACTCACCTTTAATTCTATAGTTTTGGCTTTCGTGACTTCCAAATCAAGAAGTAGAACCTCATAACTGAAAAAAATGTGTAAGAATAAATGACAATTTCGATTGTATTTATCTCAATCCATATTTCGTGAATTCTGTGAGATTTTTAAATTGTATATTAAAAATTTGGTGAATCTCACATGCTTATACAATGATACATTGTAATTTTCAAGGTGACATGTGTCCCCAAATGTAATTATTTTTAAATGTTATTGGCGAAATAGGTCCTCATAAGAAACTATTTATAAATTTTCATTGGCAAAATGGGTCTTCACAAGAAACTATTTGTAAGTTTTAATTAGCGAAATGGAATTTTGTTTTAATAGTATTGGTGAATACGTAGGTGTTTTATTAAATGCTCCTAAGATTCTAGGCAAAAATATTAATTGGTCCATTCGAGATGTGTAGTTTGTTATGGAAAATTTATTGGTTAAACATGCCTCATAAAAAAAAAGTGTTAGGGAATGGACATGCATTGGACCAATGGCTCATGAAATCTAGGTGATTTCGACACCCTATTGGGTATGATTAATTCACCAATTTTGACTTCCCAATTCCTAGAATTCTCCAATTGGTGAAGATTCGCCACTAAATTTTTCCCTGGGATCGACACTTTCCTTTTTGTCAATAGACACACTATCTGATTCGGGGGACTATTTCCAATGTACATATCATAGAGAGACATTTACCAGACAAAGTGCTCCAGTAGTTTGGTGAGATTCAGGATGAGCCACATAGCCAAGCCGAGTTTTCCAGATCTTTGAGGGAGGTTCCTCTATGGGGAACATGATTCATGAAGCGATGACAGAGGAAGATATTGAAACATTGTAGCTAGTGCAGTGGGCATAGAGGGGGAGGTGAGTGGATTGTGGTACAAGTACAACCTATGAGACTTGGTGGGAACATTGTAGACCTATGCCTTATACAAATCCTAATCAGCGAGTGCCTATAAAGCACTGAGGTATAGGCCTACAGGGTTGGCATGGTGGAAATGGTGGTGGTCAAAGTGGTAGAGGTGGAGGAGATGATGGGAGAGGAATAGAAGGAGGAGGAGGCAAGAGGTGTGGCCAATGAGGTGGCAGAGTCTGGGGTAGAGTATTGTCACCCATTCATGAGGTTGAGGGAGAGGGAGAGGAAGAGGTTGTTGGTGAGGATGTGGTCAGGGAGGAGGTCATTGGGGATTCCCTAGAGTTATTATAGGCTAGATACTATGATGTGGAGGAAATTCTCAAGAAGGAGATGGGAGACAAGGAGAGAGAGATTTGAGATTATATCATGGAGGAGTGGGATGTGGATGAGGGGGAGAGACTCGTATAGGAGGAGGGTCCCATAGATAAATGGTTGATTGATTTGAGGGCTAGGGTAGCATCTCTGGAGGAGTAGGTTAGGGCTATATCCATGGAGAGACATGAGATACATTTGGAAAGGGATAGTTCCTATTTGGAGAGAGATCAGGTGGTTTCATAGAGGTAGGAGATAGAGCAGATATTTCTAGAGTTCTCCTCTGTTTGTAGTGGATCAATTGTAGATATGGCTTGGAAGTTGGTCAAAGTTGGTGTGTGAGAGAAATAATACAAGGATTTTTATGAGTAGAAGGTAACCCTTGAGAGATAGGCTCCCAGTGCTTCTCAGGCACTTAGCAGTAGATCCCACAATAGATCCCACAAAAAATCCCATAGAAGATCCCAAAGTAGTTGTGGTGTCCTAGGACCTTATGATAGGCCTTCATTCACATAACAATATTCAAGCACTCCCTACCAGTCACCTCCTCATTCTCTGCATCAGAGTAGTGGGAGTTCAACATAGGGACACGTTCTTATAGTGTAGACACTATATTATTATTATAGAGCCTGTAAGCTCCATTATTTTAATCTACATCTTGGATATTATACTATGACACATTTTGATATATATATGAGATGCATTTCTGGCAGCAATTTATATGATGTGTTGGTTTATGTAATACACTAATGATTCATTTATGGTTCATTCTTATTTGATGATGATGATGTATGCTTTTAATTATGATTCATGCACATGATCTATGATGTAATGGATGCATGTGAGTTATGATATATAGTATTGTATGCATTGTGTTATATATATATATATCATGTTATGCAAATGCATATGATAATGTTTTGATGTTTTTATTTCCTTATGCAAAATGGATGTAAGATGTATGTTTCTCTAATGTTGTAATGAATGCAAGTGATTATTGTGTATCACAGTACACCATTCCGATGCGATGGAAGAAGAATGTTAGCTTGAATATGATTTATGTTAGTGTGAAAGAAAGATATCTCATCACTTTGTTGTCATTAAACTACGCATTTGCATTTTAGTCATCATTGGGTGGTTTATTACAACATACAAGAAACACCATAATATGAGGTAGACCAATGGTGTGTAATATCATGATTTTTTCTTTAAAAAAATAGTCACAGACAAGGATTTTCATGACTCATACTTAGGAACCCAATTGTTCCCAATCTTTTTATCGAGAAAAACCATAGACAACAATCCAAAGAAAATGTCTCATGAAACATCATTTCTCCTCTAAATCCTATTACCAAGACATCCTTGAGGTGGCTAGTGACATTACAACTATATAAAATATAAGACAATCATCATGAGACATCGTTGCTCCTCTAAATATTGTTGCCAAGACATCCTTGAGGTGGCTAGTGACATGACAATTTCAAAAAGATAAGACAATCACTCAAAAAGAAAGATATGCTCATGTAACATTGTCAATCCTCTAAATTCGTCATAGGACATCATCAAGGTGGCTAGATACATGGTCATATAAAATCATTGAAAAATAAATAAAAAATGCTTGTTAAGATGTGTGTGTTAGATCCTTGTTTATTTTCCAAGGTTAACTTAGTGATGACAAGGTTGATGGACCATTCTTTAGGAAGGACTCATCCTAAAGAATATTGAAATTTCAAGTTTGATTATTGCTAGGTTTGGGATTTAGGAAGGACACATCCTAAATAGATGACATGATAGGCTCTAAAGTCAAGAAGGACACATCTTCAAGACCCATAGTTGACATGAAAGAGTCTGACATCAAGGACTCATCTTGAAGACTCTTAAACATTTAACTTGATAAACTTGATGTTGATTCAGGAAAGACATATCTTGAATAAAATGGTTTGAAAAAAAAAATTCTAACATCAAGGACATATCTTGAAGACCCTTAGATGATTGATTTGATACATTTGATGTTGATTCAGGAAAGACTCATCCTGAATAAATTTTTTGATAAAAAAGAGACTGGCATCAAGGAAACATCTTGAAGATCCTTAAATGATTGATTTGATAGAGTTGATGTTCAACCAATTTTTGACTAGTTCGATTGTGTGTCATTTTTGTCCTTGTGTTCGAGTTGTTCATTGTATAACCAATGTTTTTGATATGTTTAACAAATGTTTTAGTTTTTAAATTCTCTAATATTTTCATTTTTTTTTGAGATTTTGACCAAGAACCTAACCTAAGGACCTATCCTAGGGACCTCAGGGCTGATCAAGTATTAGCCTTGCCTACGTTATACATGTAGAGACCTCGTAGTTTGACATGAATTTGATCGACAAGAATGACTTAAAAGGAAAAAAATCATTGGAAGACATTTGACGTGAGTGATAGTGAATGTGATGAACCCTAAAGGATTGACCTAGTGTAGCCTTAGGGGCTCATCGATTCATGGCCTTGCCTACATTATACACCCAAAGACTTTGTAGTTTGATAGAACCTCAATTTTCTTTATTCGACAAAGAGTAAGTCATGCTTTAATTATGTTTTTTTTGACAAACCTAGAAAGAACTAACCTAATGCCTCAAAGGCACATCAACTGATGGCCTTACCTATGTCCAATCGTAGAGGCAATGTAGTTCACCAATGAAAAAGACTAACATGATAGACACTGAATTAATATTTTTATTTGTACTTTTCTTATTGTTTGGATGTTTTTGGGATTTTGAATTTTTATTTATTTATTTTTGAATGTTTCGGTGTTTTTGACATGTTTTTTTGAATGTTTTTTGTGTTTCTGACATGTTTTTTGAATGTTTTTATCTTTTCCTAGTGTTTTAGGTCCTGAAGATCTAGAGGTTTATTCCACCAGGAATGGGTGTTAGGTATTTTCCCCCAGTCACGTACTGCGTGATATTGGATGGTAAGAGGGATTTTGGGCAGTACATTGTGAGAGTTAATTGATCTCAAGCCATAGGACTAGCAAGTACTCTTATTTTGGGTGTCATGGAATGAAGGAGGGATAGTTATATGAATATGGGTGAAGTTGAAATGACAATGTGAAGTGATAATAGATGACAAAGCAAAGATTTTCTACACATGGTGCACGTTTGCCAAGTTTTGACCATGGTACTTATCCAAAGTGGCATTGAGATGGTTTTCACTATTGGATTCTAAAGCTCAAAAAACACACATTCCAAATAAATAATTTCATGGTCATTGCACATTACAAGTAAGGAAAAGGAGATAACGTGTATAACATTAATATCCATAGGTGCTCAAAGGAAAGTTCATTAAAGAATTACAAATTACATACACCAAAAAAGGTGTTACAAATCATCTATTTCAATGATACATAAACAAGTTTACATCATTAATTACATCCATGAAGTAGAGTTACATTTCACAAATTGGATATGCAAGCCATACAAAAGTGATATAAAAAGTACATCCATGGAAAATAGAACCGCTAATCCTCATCCACCTTGACACCACTGTTCTTTTTGCATTGAGGACAAGAGTGTGGTTTAGGTGCCTTTTCCACCCAACCATGAAGGACATGACTTCTTTAGGTTTCTTCATAACTTGAAGAAATCCCTAACCCTACACGAGGAGCCTAGCAACCTAGAACAATAAAGTAGGAGAGAACTATCGATGCATGCTTGATGCCTATATGCATTCCTATACTAGAATAACATAATTCATGCATGGAAGATGTGGCAGAGACATATATATCATAAAATTATAGGCTTTTTATCCATCTATTTCAATGGTTCATTATCTTTTCCAAGCATTCAAAAATAAATGGTAGTTTAAGAAAAGGTTAACTACCATCTCTACGAGAACACATTCGACATCTTGTCTTAGAAGTTTCTCATAAAGGAGTAAATATTGCATAGTTCTTACAAGTTTCATAAATTTAAATCATGTATAGATTCAGACATTCATTCAAGAAACACATCTTATATTCCCAGTTCACTATTTGATTTCATAAGAAAATCATTCACAATAAATAAATACTACCTCTAGTTTTACATTTCACATTGATTTGGTTTAGGTAATATCTATCATTCACATGGTTAATAGAAACTTCATGCATAGCATACTTTTATATTGCTAACAAAGTATTCAATAATCCATTTGTAATTTAATTTATTGAATCTAAAGAAATAATAGGATTTCATATATTTGAACGACGATCTTTCAATCAACAACGCATATATTAATATTTAGTGACAACTAACAAATTTCTCATTCAACAATACTTGTATGTGTATATATATATTCATAAACATATATATATATATATATGTACACTTATTCATTTACATATTTATACAAATATTTATAAATAAATCTAATACTAAAATATGTCAATTTAAAATAGAATATCACTCATTTCCAAAATAGATTTTGATATTTATTATTTTTCGATATTTTAATCTTTCTCTCACACATAATGTATTTATATTCATGTTTATTCATATGTTCATATACATACATAAATATATGTATTTATTTATATACATAGGTAGGTATACAAAAAAACTCTTTCTGAGTTGAAGTAATTTTGCTTCTGATACAGTTACAGGCATGATTTCAACTACCTTTTAATGAAAAGATAAATTTAATTATATATATATATGTATATATGTATATATATATGTATAGATATATGTGTATATATATATATATGTATATATATATGTATATATATATGAATATATATACTTTCAAAATATACATATGCAGACGAAAAAGGTATATATACATCTATAGCTATATATATTCTTGTAAAATTTTAAATTGGTATATATATTGGGTATATTTATATATATTCATATACTTATATATAAATGTGTTTATGCAACCGAATTATCAAAGTATGGCGCAGAGAAAACAAAGTTTACATCAAGTTTTTAAGAGGTGTGGCCTTTGGGATAGGCTGATGACCTTCCCATTGAGGAGGAACACTTCCTATGGAAGGAAAGGCCCTCTCCACAAGCCATGTCCTATGGATGGGCAACTGCCTCCACAGGAAACCTTCCCCTTAATGGGAGGTGTGGCTAGGGGAGGCTTAAAGTCTTTCCCCCCCAAATCAAATGTAAACCCATACTCGAAATAAATCCAACACTTCAGGAAAATGCATTCAACTCAGAAGCTTAATCCATCACAATGAAATTTAAATACATTATAATAATAATATTATATATCTTTCTACATATATATATATATACACAGTTTGATATATATATATGTAAATATGTAGCATTACCAAAATCTAGTTTGCAATTTGAACTTTGAGTTTATAGTAGCTATGTTCATATATGTATAATATTATATATATCTATATATATCCAAATATATAAATATATATAGTTTTATATAAAAGGAAGAAGAAAAATACAAATTATACAACCAAGAATCTGAATTTCACACGAATTAAATAAAAAATTGCTATAGTATTGCACAATTCTATAAATGGTTTTATTTAAAACTTGGATTTCTGAAAGAGAGGAAAATATTTTCAAGGCAAACATCAATTTTTCACTTTTGAAACTAAAATACATTGGAAAGAGGATTCAAAAACCTAGAAAATGCTTTCCGATTGAATTTCCACTTCTAGTTCCTCTCCTACTTGTTCTTGATTGTTGGAAATCTCTTGCTATACATTTTCCTCTTTGCCCTTGTATTATTTTCTCCTCTTCTTTCCACCATTCTGGATTGTCGTGTTATAGAAACCCTCCTCCCAACATCAAATTTTTAGTTATATTTTTGCAGAGCAATAATGAAATATTATGAAAAACAATTGTATGCTTTCATTATTCTTTTCCCTTCTTTTAAAATTTTCTGTTAGTTTTCCAAAAACCTAATCTTGAAAATAAAAATAATAAATTTCATTTTCCATGCACAATATTTATCCTTAGCTATTAATAAAATACCATTTTTTAATTAAAAATTGAATATCTATTCCAAGTAAATAATAACAAAATATCTTTTATTGGCAATTCAAATATTTATTCAAAATAATTAGCAAAGATGCGACATTTAGTTGCAGTTAAAAATAATTATTCTAAATAACAACTCATTATCATTTATTTGCAAAATAAATTCACTAATTAGAATATAATTAATTATTTTATTACTTTACACTGTTATTTCTTTATAAATTAATTTAATTAAACATTATAAAATTGTGAACAATAAAAGAGTCAACTAAATGTATCTACATGATTATAAGTGCTCGTGTCTGATTGAGAGAACCATTCCTCCTTTACACTTCCTGGAAGCTAACTTCCTCTACGTTAGCCACACCCTTGATATTTGAGAGTCATGTAGCTCAATTACACTTAGAAACCCATTAATAGATTAGTATCCAGGTAAAATACATCTCAAAGCAATATAATGCTTTAATCCAAATAACACTATTCTATTTTGTAGCACTTTCAAAATTAAATTAAATTCAATACATTTCAAAATTTCAAAATTAAAGCATGCATTTTCTTATTTTATCACTCAAAATGAAATATGATTTATTATTTACTCTACCACACACATATATTCATATATCAATCCATATAGATAAAAAATAAACTGCATCATAGTTTGAGATGTGACATCCTTCCCCACTTGGAAGAGACATTGTATCGATGTCTAATTACAAAACATCCACACAATAGAGTCTTAAACATTAAATGTATCATAAGTCATAATATGTAGGAAATAAAAAGTATTCTAGAATCTCAGATGCGGAAAGGCTCTGACAATATAAAATGCATTCTCCTATGTGGCACTATCCTCTGAATGCTAGTCCCACTGGACCCTATATTGCACAATATCATGGTTCCACAAATTAATGTTGCACCTTTCCATAATCTTGATGGGATTCACTAGCACCACCCCTAGATCATGCACCTACAATGCATGCTAGTCAAGAATATGAGTAACATCTAGATGGTATGGAAAATAGACAGAAACATGGAAGACATTATGTATATGAGATAGATTTGGTGGCATAGCAAGCCTATATGCAACAAGATTAATAAATTCCAAAACCTCAAAAGACCCAACATATCTAGGGAAAAGATTAGAGCTCTTGCCGAAAGAGATTGAACTCTTCTATGGTTGAAATCTCAAGAAGACCTTATCTCCCACTAAAAACTATCTAAGAGTTTTATTCCTATTAGAAAAACTCTTCTAATGATCTGAAGCTTGTTTCAAATTTTCCTTGATTAGCTTCATCTGATCCTCCATCTCTCTCAACATTTCAAGACCAATGACAATCATGTCTTCCACCATGTACCAACTGATAGATGTATGACATTTGTGGCCATACAAAGCCTCGAAAGGTGTCATTCCTAAGGAGGCATGATATAAGTTATTATATGCAAGCTCCACTAAATGTAGGCAATCCTCCCACTTATGTTGTTCCATATAGTACATCCTGATGAGATCCTCTACTACTTGGTTTACCCTCTCCATCTGACTATCGGTCTAAGGATGATAGGCTGATTTAAAGTTCAATTTGGTTCCCAAGGAAGAACTCAATATAGTTTAGAACCTAGAGGTCATCTAAGTGTCACGATCTGAGATGATCATCTCTGGAGCTTGGTGCAACTAGACAATCTCTTGTATGAACTTCTTCGTTAAAATGAAGAATCCATCCTTAAGATTCTCAAGAATGAATTGAGCTATTTTCATCAATTTATCTACCACAACCAAGATTACATCATGTCAATTCTTGGTAATAGGAAACCCATGAATAAAATCTATAGTGATTACCTACCATTTATACTCTAGCACTCTATGTGGATATATAAGTCCCACTGGACGCACATGCTCAGCCTTAACTCTTTGGAATTCTAAACATCAAGCTATAAAAGCAGTAACATCTCTCTTAATTCCTTGCTATAAATACAATGGTCTGAGTCCCTCTACCATATTTTTCATACTAGGGTGCCTTGAATATGGCACATTATGAAATTCTTCTAGCACTAGCTCCCTCAATCCTATTGTATTAGGAACATACATTTGTCCCTTGAATCTCAAGAGTCCATTAGTCTCAAAGATATATCTAGCATATATATGATCTAAAGGATCCTGCTCTAGGGCTTGTTTCACCCTTTCATGATGCTCATCCCCTATCAAAGCTTGAATCACCTACTATCTAAAATTTTTCCTTATGGTGACCATACTTGCAAGATGTCTCGTCCTACTTAAGGCATATGCTACTCTTTTTTCTTTTCCTTTAATATACTCAATGCCAAAATCATACTCACTCAAAAAATCCAACCATCGTCTCTAACAAGCATTCAAGCTGGGTTGAGTAAAGTTATACTACAATCCTGAATGATCTATTTTCAGTTCGAAAGGCTTCCCCAAAAGGTAGTGCCTCCATATTTGAAGAGAATGCACTATGGAAGCCAACTCCAAGTCATGTGGTGCATAGTTCAATTCACGTTGTTTCAATTTTTTGGATTCATATGCCACCACCTGTCCATCTTGCATAAGGACTACTACTACACCCTCTCCTAAAGCATTTGTTATCACTATAAAGTGCCCATTTGGATCTGGACCAATCAAGATAGGTGCAAAATTAAGTTAATCCTTCAACAACTAAAAATCCTTCTCACACTTGTCACTCTATTCAGATTACTTTTTTTCTTTGGAGTGCAATGATCAGTGTTGTGATTTTTGAGAACCCTTGGAAAAGCATCTTGTAATAGCCAACAAGTCCCATAAAGCTCTAGAATTCTAAAAAATTTTGTGGTGTTTCCAACTCCATTATTTCCTTAATATTATATGGATCCACTACCATCCCCTCAGTTGAAATAACATGTCCCAAATAGTGCACCTCAGTTTGGTAGAAAGTGCATTTAGAAATCGTCCCGTAAAGCTTATGATCCCTCAATCATTGCAACACTATCCTCAGATGTTTGTCATGCTCTTCCTCGGATTTAGAATATATTAGGATATCATCCTCGAAAACAAAGAAAAATTCATCCAAGCAATCTCATAAGACATTGTTCATGAAATTCATAAAAGTTGTAGGGGCATTGGTTAGCCCAAATGGTAACACCATGAATTCATATTGCCCATATCTCATTCTGAAAGTAGTTTTGAAAATATCTTCATCTTTTATCTTCAGTTGATGGTATCTTGACCTCAAATCAATATTCGAGAATACCTTATCCCATTTCATCTGATCAAACAAATCATCAATCCTAGGGAGTGGATATTTATTTTGAATGGTAACCTTGTTAAGCATTCTGTAAGTAATGCCCAACCTTAAGGTACCATCCATCTTCTTCAAAAATATTACAGGTGATCCCCATGAAGACACACTAGGCCTTATAAAACCTTGGTCAAGAAACTCTTGTAATTGGTCCTTCAACTCCTGCAATTCAATAGTGTTCATCCTATATGTTTCCTTAGACTGAGGCTCAGCTCCAGGCATCAAGTCTATTGAGAAATAAAATACTTTTTTAGGAGGTATTTTAGTTAGCTCCTTAGGAAAAACATCTTGGAATTCCTTCAAAATAGGATGGTCATTAGCTGCCAATTCTGAACTATCAAGATCCATGACATTTATTGTATAAATAGCACACCCTTTTTTGTGAGCCTTTTTTAGCTGCATGGCAGAGATATGCCTGAGTTCTAAAGGCCTTTTTGAACCATTAAATTCAACACGATTATCCTGATCATCAAAACACCTCATTTTTTTCTCTTCACAATCATTGAGGGCCTTATGTTCAGTAAGCCAATTTATTCCCAAGATTATGTCATATGACCCCAGAGGTGCTACATACAAATTGATCTTCATCTCAAAGCTAGGAAGTTCAAGTTCACTACAAGCTAGACATTGCTCCACAATTCTCTCTACCCAATTTCCATATTTAACCTTCCATGAATTAGCCATATATCTTGTCTTAACAAATAATCTAGAAATAACATGAGGATCTACAAAAACACTCAGTGGATCCAGTATCAATTAAGATAGAAACAAGACATCTAAAAAGCTTACCCGAGAGATGGATTGGTGTAGCCTAGTAATCAACTTGGTGATTATCAACTGTCACATGGATGTGATGTTGATTCTTTCTCTTCGGATTATTCACTCTCTATGGGCACACATTAGCATAGTGCTCACCACCGCGT
This sequence comes from Sequoiadendron giganteum, assembly GCA_007115665.2. Taxonomy (NCBI): domain Eukaryota; kingdom Viridiplantae; phylum Streptophyta; class Pinopsida; order Cupressales; family Cupressaceae; genus Sequoiadendron; species Sequoiadendron giganteum. Next base: position 231,188,455 of record CM021105.1, on the reverse strand, counting down.
GTATAACAACCTCCATGGGGTGCTCTGTGTATATCATTAACATATCTCTTATTACTATTGTTGTTATTATAATTTTCTCTCTTATTGTTGTTCTAATTTCCATCATGGTGATCATAAGAGTTGTTAACCCTCTTGAGATACTTAATTTGCCTATTATTATTACTACCCTAATTGTATTGATTATGATTACTATTATTCTGATTGTTTCCCTGAGACTTCCTGTTACCATACTTAGCATCTCTGCTCCTCCTATAATTTACAACTTGTTGTAACTTCTATTCTTGCTTAGTTGCCTTTTCAAAAGCTTCATCCATGGTGGAATTTTTATGAATATCCACTTCAACTCCAATTTGAGCCCTAAGCCTCAAAATAAATTTATGAACCCAAAACCTCTCATCAAGCTAGTACTAGGGTACATACTTGAGAAGGTGGGAAAATATTCCTAAATACTGAGTTACTATTATTCCCCCTTGAGTAAGAGTCTGGAATTTGGTCATCTTTTTGTCAAAATATGATTGTGGTAGCCACCTTTTCCTGAACAACTATAGAAATTGTTCCCAAGTCACCTTGTCATTTTAATTTATTTTCTACCTTTTCATTCTCCCACCAAGTGGTAGCTTCACTAGAGATTTTATATGATCCCCATTTAGCCTTAGTCTCATTAGAAAAAATCCGTAGGAAAAAATGCTTCTCCATCTCAATCACCCATGCTTTTTCCCCATCCCCAAATGTTTTACCATCAAATTTTAGTGAGGCGACCTTTTTAAGGTCCTTTCCCAGCTCCTCAACCACTTTTCCTAGCTTATTTGGGTTTCCTTTAGTCTCAGGCTATTCTTCATTTCTATTTCCTTCATTTCCACTAGAATTTTTCCCTTATGGACCTATGTGCCTTTCTTGCTCTAGGTTGTCAATCCTACCTCCTACCGATACAATAGGGCTAGAATATGATCCAACCTATCATTTGTATCACCATGAGATCCACCTCCATGATTATCATGATGAAAAGTCCTAATATCCATCAGAGTTACTCTATAGCACATAACATTAAGGATAATTAGGCATAACTCCTAGAGTTTAACCTAGACGCTCTGATACCAAAATATAAAGCTCAAAAAATACACATTCCAAATAAATAATTTCATGATCATTGCACATTATAAGTAATGAAAAAGAGATAACATGTATAATATTAATATCCATATGTGCTCAAAGGAAAGTTCGTTAAAGAATTAAAAATTACATACACCAAAAAGGGTGTTACAAATCATCTATTTCAATGATATATAAACAAGTTTACATTAGTAATTACATCCATGAAGTAGAGTTAAATTTCAAAAATTACTTATGCAAGCCATAGAAAACTGATATAAAAAGTACATACATAGCAAATAGAACCTCTGATCCTCATTTTACTTGACACCACTAATCTTCTTGCACTAAGGCCAAGAGTGTGGTTAAGGTGCATTTTCCACCCAACCACAAAGCACATAACTTCCCTGGGTTTCTTCCTAACTCAAAGAAATCCCCAACCCTACACGAGGAGCCTAGCAACTTGGAATAGTAAAGCACGAGGGAACTCTCGATACATGTTTGATGCCTATATGAATTCCTATACTATGAAAACATATTTTGTGTATGCAGGGTGTGGCAAAGACATATAACATAAAATTCTAGGATATTTATCCATCTATTTCAATGGTTCATTAGCTTGGCCAAGCATTCAAAAATAAATGGTAGTTTAAGAAAAGGTTAACTACCATCTCTGGGAGCCCACATTAAACTTCTTCTCTAGAAAGTTTCTCATAAAGGAGTAAATATTGCATAGTTCTTACAAGCTGCACAAAGTTCAATCATTTACACATTCAAACATTCATTCAAGAAAAACATCTTATATTCCCAAGTTCACTATTTGATTTCATAAGAAAATCATTCACAAGAAATAGATACTACATCTAGTTTTACATTTCACATTTATCTGGTTTAGTCAATATCTATCATTCCTATGGTTAATAGCAACTTCATGCATAGTGTACTTTTCTATTGTTGACAAAGTATTCAATACTTCCTTTGCAATTTAATTGATGCAATCTAAAGAAATAACAGGATTGCATATATTTGAATGAAAATCTTTCAATCAACAATGTATATATTAATGTTTAGTGAAAAGAAGAAAATTTCTCATTCATCAATACTCATATGTGTATATATATGTACACTTATTCATTTACATATTTTTACAAATATTCAAAAATAAATCTAACTAATACTGAAATATGTCAATTTAAAATAGAATATCAATCATTCTAAAATAGATTTTGATATTTACTCTTTTCAATATTTTAATCTTGCTCTCACACATAATGTATTTATATTCATGTTTATTGATATGTTTATATCTATATATGTGTGTGTGTGTACTTATTTATATATATATAGGTAGATATATAAAAAATCTCATTCTCAACTTAAGTAATTTATTTTCTGATACAATTACAAGCATGCTTTCAACTACCTTCTAACAAAAAGATCAATTTAAATACATATATTTATTAAGCATGTATATATATACTTTCAAAAACTACATATGCAGATGAAAAAGGTATATATACATCTACAATTGTATATATTCTTTTAAAATTCTAAATTGTTATATGATAGGGCGAGGATTGGATTGAGATAATCAAAATCTCAATGCTCTAGGTCTCCAATAGATAAACCCTTGGTGTTTCACTCCACCAATCAACCTATAGGTCCTAAAGGTATTTAGGCACCCCTGGTCACTTGCCAACCCTACTATCAATTTCAGTTTGCTGCTACCAAGCTGTTCTTGTTGCTTTTCCTCACTTTCTCCATCTAGCCCTTAATCCCTTTAAAGACTAGAAAACCTCTAAAATCCTCCTAACAATGTTGTAGAGGTGTGCATAGGTTTTCTTGACTTCAAAATAGTCTAGGAATGGCCCTTGTCCAAGCTCAACTCACCTTTCTTCTATCACTACCATCATACCCTAGGTTAGGGTTTTAGGTGGATTACTAGGATTAGACCTCCTCACACAAGAAAAATGCTTATCACTCCTCTCCTTCACCTTATCAGGCCAAACTTGCTTCTATCACCCTTGCTCAAATTTGGAGCACTAACAGATTTTCAAGGTCTTGGACTATTTTCTATCCATACATATGGTGTACCCTATTCTTGCAAGAACTAGGGTCTCCTTGGCTTCTTTCTTGGACTGTTCAGTTTGTTCCAACCTCCAAAAGACCAAACAAAGGATTTTCCTTCTTGACCACCATGTTGAAGGTCCCTGCAACCACTACACACATTTTTTTCATGAATATACAGCACCCCTACAATGTTAGGACTGATTTCCAACCACCTTTTCCAAACCGAGCATCATAAGCTCGCCTAGGAAAAGATTATAACCTTGCTTCCAGTACTCACAAAGGCACTTATATTTACATTATTTACAAGGATGGAGTTTTTCCTTGCTTCCAAAATTCCCATACTTCTTGGTACGGATAGGAAACAAACTCAAAACTCCATTTTCTGGAATTTACCAATCAAGTCAGCAAACAGAAATAACATTGTATTCACAAAACAAAAAGAAGAAAGCGATGGAATTTATAACTATAGGACTAGATAAAATGCTTAAAAAGGCTTTAATACATGTTATTCCATACAACAAAAGCTTTATTTAATTCATTTCTTGTAGCTGTCACACGCAAGAACAGAAAAAAATAGATTTTTCAACATAAAATCACTGTTTCCTTATTTGTTTTCTAAAAACTGCCAACATACAAAGCTTCCAACCCCTTCAAAAAGTCGAGAGCTCACTTTTACCAACCATTGGGAATGGTTAGGTTTTCATTCTTATCCTAATAATGGCTAAAAGATTGCTTTTGTTTGCTGTTGGAAAACACAGTGTGTTTAGCAATCTTTTACAAAAGCTTAGGAAACGATCACAAAATGATTTCCCAATTTATTCAACTTTTACCTATGAACCAAAAATGTCCTCAAACACAATACAAAAGGTGTTAAAGACCTTACACAACAAAATGAAAAGGATCTTTAAAACAAGACCTCAAAATATGCTTGCACCTTGGCCCCTGAGCAGGTGCTCCTGCACCATTATAAATATATTATGTATATTTATATATATATACTTATACTTATATGTATGTATATATATATAAATAAATATATATATATGTTTGTTTATGCAACCGAATTATCGAAGTATCGTGCAAAGAAAATAAAGTTTACAATGAAGTTTTAAGAGGCGTGGCCTTCGGGATAGGCCAACAACCTTCCCATTGGGGAGGAATGCAACCTATGGAAGGCAGTGCCCTTTCCATAGGCCATGGCCAATGGAGGGGTGCCTGCCTCCACAAGAATCCTTATCCTCAATGGGAGGCATGGCTAGGGGAGGCTTAAAGACTTTCCCCCCCAAATCAAATCTAAACCCCTACTCAACATAAATCCAACACTTCAGGAAAATTCATTCGACTCAGAAGCTTAAGTCCATACAATGAAATGTAAATATATTATAATAATAATAGTATATATGTGTTTACATATATATACATAGTTTGGTATATATATGTAAATATTTAGCATTATCATAATCTGGTTTACAATTCAACTCTAAATTTATAGTAGCTATGTTCATATATATATAATATTATATATATTTATATATACACAAATATATAAATATATATAGTTTTATATAAAAGGAAGAGGAAAAATATAGATTATACAGCCAAGAATTTGAATTTCACACACAACAAATAAAACATTGCTACAGTATTACACAATTCTGTTAATGATTTCATTTAAAAAGAGTTTACAAAAGAGAAGAAAATATTTCCAAGGAAATCATCAATTTTTCACTTCTGAATCTAAAATACATTGGAAAGAGGATTAAAAAACCTAGAAAATGCTTTCCGATTGAATTTTTTCTTTTGGTTCCTCTCCTACTCGTTCTTGATTATTGGAAATCTACTGCTGTAGATTTTCCTCTTTGCCCCTATATTATTTTCTCTTCTTTCCAATGTTTTGGATTACTGTGTTACAGAAACCCTCTTCTTGACATCCATTTTTCAGTTATATTTTGGTAGAGCAATAATGAGATTATGAAAAATAATTGTATGATTTTGTTATTCTTTTCCCTTCTTTTAAAGTTTTCTTTTAGTTTTCCAAAAACCTAATCTTGAAAATAAAAATAATAAATTTTATTTTCCATGCACAATATTTATCCACAACTATTAATAAAATACCATTTTTTAATTGCAAATTGAATATCTATTCTGAGTAAATACTAACAAAATATCTTTTATTGGAAATTTAAATATTTATTGAAAACAATTAGCAAAGAGGTAACATTTAATTGCAGTTAAAAATAATTATTCAAAATAACAACTCATTATCATTTATTTGTAAAATAAATTCGCTAAATTATTTTTTTTATTCCTTTGCACTTTTATTTCATTATAAATTAATTTAATTAAACATTATTAAATTATGAACAGTAAAAAAGTGAGCTAAATTTAATTCTAAATGCATCTACATGATTTTAAGTGCTCGTGTGTGATTGAGAGAACCGTTCCTCCTTTACCCTACCAAGAAGCTAACCTCCTCTACCTTAGCCACACCCTCGGTCTTTGATAGTCCTATATCTCCAGTACACTCAGGCATCCATTAATAAATTAGTATCTAGCTAAGATACATCTCAAAGCAATATAATGCATTAATCCAAATAACACTATTCTATTTTGCATCACATTCAAAATAAAATAAAATTCAATACATTTCAACTTTCCAAAATTAAAGCACGCATTTTCTTATTTTATCACTCAAAATGCCATATGATTTATTATTTAATCTACCACACAAATACAGTCATATATCAATCCATATAAAGAAAAAAAAAAATTACATCATAGTTTGAGACATGACATGGATGGATTATTTCTCTTTACTATTTTTTTTGTTTTTTTCATGTTTTCAATTTTTTGCATTTTGTGGTTTTAACTGAGCTCTTTGAAGTTGTGTAAAACTTCTATAGGTACAAGCTATTTATCGGCTCAGATAATGGTTCTCCCTCTCGAGTAGACAATTGATATGTGTCAGAACTGAAGGAAGTTGTGATGACATAAGGGCCTAGCAAGTTAGGCTCAAACTTACTAGGTTTATTTCGTTCTACCTAGTTTTTAGGATTTTGCATTAGTGCCAGATCGCCAATGTTGAAGTGTCTGACCATGACCCTCTTGTTGTAACTTATACAAATAAGGTTTGTATATGCTTATAAGTAGGCCTGTGCTTTTTTTCTTTGCTCATCTGATAATTCCAACTCATGCAGCCTAGATATCCTATACTCTTCATCATTGATTAACCCTTTCATTGAAACTCAAAGAGAGGGGAATTGGACCTCAATGGGGATAATAGCCTTTGAACCAAAGACTAAGGAAAATTGAGTGGCCCTAGTGGGAGTATGAATGCTTGTTCAATACACCCATAAGGTTGGGTTGAGTTGGATGTACCAGTTAGGGCCAATGTCATTAATGGTTTTCTTAAGGATTTTAATGATTGTTTTATTGGATGCCTCGACTTGAATATTTCCCTATGGGTAGTAGGGAGTGGAAAAATGGTCTTGGATGTGGAATTGTTCACACTGTTCATGGGTGTCTTGGTTTTTGAAGGGATGACCATTGTACGTGATTACGGATTATGAAATACCATATCGACAAATGATGTAATTAAGAATGAAATTTTTGATTTGGTTGTCAATGATTTAGGTAAGGGGAATGGCCTCTACCCATTTGGTAAAGTATTCAGTGGTGGTTATAATGAATTTATGGTGATTTGATGAAGTGGGGTGAATTTTTCCCATGAGGTCGAGTACCTATTGAGGAAAAGGCCAAGGTGAAGTGATGAGCCTTTATTCTTATGTTGGAGCATGAATGAGATCACCATGAACCTAACATTTTCTACATCTTTTGACAAATCGATATGCCTCTTGTTCCATAGTTGGCCAATAGCATCTTAGCCACATAATCTTTTTGGCTAAAGTAGCACCACTCAAGTGGGCACCATAAATTCCTTCATGCACTTCACATAAGGTTTTATGTGCTTCCATTTTATCAAGACATTCAAGTAGGGCATTGTCAAAGGTTTTTCGATACAAGGTATCCTCGATGATTCTGTAACAAGAGGATTTTCGGATAAATTTCTTGCATTGGTTACTGGATAAGTTGTCAGGTAAAATCTAGGAATGGAGGTAATGATAAGTATCTATGTACCAGGGTGACTTGGGACCAACAATTTCACAAACCATTTCGGATTCTGGGATGTCAAAAGCAAGGACCAATAGTTGTTATGGACTAAGAAATCATATTGTGATGCATTATTAGGTATGTCCAAGAGTGATCCAATGGTATCCATGGCATCTACTTGTTTGTTTTGTATGCGAGGTATCTAATAAAAGATGATGTTGAAAAATTAATGCTTGAAGCTGTAAACCATTTTCTTATAGGGAGTCAATTTCTCATCCTTTGTATCATAGTCATCATTTACCTGATTGATGGCTAACTATGAATCTCTAAAGATTTATATACTTTTGATCTTCCACTTGACCACCATATGCAATCTCATTAATAGGGCCTCATATTTTGCAATATTATTTGTATAAGGGAATTCTTTTCTAAATAATTTCGGTATTGTGTCACCTTGTGGGGTAACAAGCAATAACCTAGCACCTGACCCATCATTGGTATAGGAGCCATCTAAGTACATCCTTCATACATTTTTGTCTCAACAATGAAGAGTGACTCATCTAGAAAATCAACGATGAGGGGATGTTCAGCTTGTGTTTGTGCATCTGTGAAGTGATCTGCTATTACATGTCCTTTGATTTCCTTCTTCTTGACATATTGGATGTCATATTCACTAAGGACCGTGACCCATTTTGTTAATTGCCTTGTTAATGCTGCTCTACTGAGAAGATACTTTAGTTGATCATTTTTTTCTACTAGATTTGTTTGGTGGTTCAACATGTAATGCCTTAACTTCTATGCTTCAAAGACCACTACAAGGTAGGCCCATTTGATAGGAGTATAGTTGATTTTTTACCCAACCAAGCTCCTTCTAATATAGTAAATTACTCTTTCCTTTTCCTCATGGTCATTTTGAGCAAGTAGTGCCCCTAGTGTTGTTGTTGTTGTAGATACATGTAATATGACGGCCTTCCCATATATTGGTGGCATCAACATGGGTGATGTTAGGAGGTACTCTTTTATCTATTGAAAGTATTCTTGAAATTTGTCAGTCCATATGAAAGGGATCCCTTTACGTAATAGTTACTAAAACTGATCACATTTTTCGACAAGTTGATCAATGAATGTCCTAATAGATTGTAGTCTCCCTTGTAATGTCCTTCATTGAAGTATATTCTTTGGTAGAGGTATCTCAATGATGGCTTTTACCTTGGTGGTATCAACTTCTATGCCTCGATGTCAGATGATGTATCCCAATAATTTTTTGGATTTTACCTCAAAGAAACACTTTTTTTGGGTTGAGATGGACCTTGTATGCTTCTAGTCATTGAAATACTTTGTCTAAAACCTTTAGATGATCAGCTCTAGTTAAGGACTTTACTAGTAGATCATCAATGTAATCCTCCATTAGGGTATCCATTAGGTCATGAAATATTGTAGTCATTGCCCATTGGTATGTAGCTCCTGCATTTTTCAACCCAAAGGGTATGATGTTTAAGTAATAGTTACCCCAAGGAAAAGTAAAAGTCATTTTACGTTGGTCTTCTAGAGAAATACAAATTTGATTATAGTTAGAGAAAACATCCATAATGAACAACATCTCGTATCTGGCTATAGGATCCATGATCATTTCGGTGTTGGGGAGAGGAAATTCATCCTTAGGGAACACCTTGTTTAAATCTCTAAAGTTAGTACATATGCAAATTTTCCCATTTTTTTTTATGATAGGTACTAGATTGGAGATCCAGTCTACATAATCAAAAAATCTAATGAAGCCAACATCCAAGAGTTTCTTGAGTTCTATCTTAACCAACAAGGTGATTTGTGGATGCATTTTTCGGAGTTTTTTATTTATCATTTTTGCATCTGGATTCAATGGTAAGTGATGTAAGACTAGCTCATGGTCTAACCCAGGCATGCCAACATATGATCAGGAAAAATTACCCTTGCACTATGTGAAGAATGCTTGGAATTTGGGTTTTTCTTCTTTTGTCAAGGAATTCTTAGGATCTTAGAGTGCTCCAATGTTGACCTGTTGTGTATCTTCAATTAGCATAAGTAATCACTCTTGTGTGATAGGGAGAAATTTCACCCCTCCATCCTTAGGCACCTCAGGGAGGTTTTCACCTTTGGATAAGTCCCTTGTTTTTACTTTTTTATTATAAAATGGTGTCTCATGGTTTTCACCCAAAGACCTTTCCTTTTTCTCTTTATTATTATTTTTGCAGCTGGAGGGTGATGCAATATTCTCAAAGTACATTGCCACATAAAGTTCTATAGTGAATCAAGCTTTATGGTCTCCTTGTGGAATTTCTTCCCTTAGTCCCATGAAATTAACAATAGATTCATTGTTCTCAAAGGTATTCAAAACAATAGGGCCTTGTTGGTCCCAATCAACTAGTTGTGCGTAGACTAGGGAAATGACATCATCAGTATTTGAAAACTATGGGGAAGTAGTTGATAAGGTAAGGATTGAGGTATTGTCTTGGATGTTGACATTCATATAGTTGGTTACCCTAGAGCTAGGTGTGTCTAGGTCATGGAAAATGTTATCCAGTTCATAAGTGCTAGAGGAAAATGATTCCCATTACGAGTTGTTAGAATCATTATCATCATAAAAGTCATTCTCAGAATCCTTCGATGTATTGATACATTTAGAAGCACATACTTCCTTATTTGAAGGAAATTTGGATTTAGTGGAACCTATCCTTAGTGGCTTCTACCCTAACCCAAGATTCTTCCCCCATTTAGTATGTATGTAAGTCTATATTCTTCCTTTTTTGTTTATTCCTAATCCACTGGTGTCATCATAACATTTTCCTTCTATCATTAGAAACATTTACCATATTGTTGTATTGGAAGTGATGTCACATATTCTCTATAGATCTAGTTAGACACACCTTCAATATCTTCCTTACCAAGGTCTCCCCATTTTATGAAAGTAGTTTTAGGAGGTATGTGAATCAAGACCTTAGGTTTGATGTTGTAACACAACTTTCCATATGTATTTGGTGATTTTGGAATTGTGGTAATATGAAAGGAAGTGTTCATGTTGTATTCTCTGCATCCCTTACTTTGACTCTGTATCTCAGGGTCTAAGGATTTGGTAGTCAAATTAGAGGATGTGGAGGAATATGAATGAGTGGCATTAGATGTCCTATGGAGTGTGGAGGGGTCAATGTATTTGGCCAAATTTGACGTCAAGGCATCACATTTAAGTGGAACCTGACATTCAAAGACTCCTCGTAGGTTAGTGCAATACTCAAAGGGATCAGGATCACCCTGGATTGTAATCTTGGTGCCATTGTAGGGAAAATTTATGAATTGATGATAGTTGGAGGGAACGGCCTTCATGGAATGAATCCATGGTCAACTGAGAAGAGTATTATAAGGGATTTCTAGATCCATTACTTGGAAATCCGTATCCAACATTATGGGTCCCACTTAGAGTGGAACTATTATTATACCTATGGAAGATCATTCATTTTATGACTATGCTCTTTGTCTTATCCAGACATGCTTTAGACAAACCCAGTGCCTTAACCAATTTTAGGGAACAAACATTCAATCCCACTTCGTTGTCTATCAAGACTCATTTGATCATACTTTGATGGATGAAGGCTTCAATGTGTAGTGAGTCATTATGGTTCATATTTTGGGTGGATTAGTCTTTGTCAGAGAAGGTAACATGGTGAGAGCTCACTAAGAATCCAACCATGGCTTGAAATCGATCGATGTCAAGGTTGTTTGGGAAAATGATATCTTTAATCATTATATATAGGATGGCCCTATCCTCGGGTCATGTGCATAGCAGATCTAGTATGGATATTTGAGTTGGGTTTTTTCCTAGCTGATCAACCAAGTTAAAATGGCCTTTAGCTTAGGACTTCTTGGGAGGTGAAGGGCTAGGTAAAATTATTTTAGTTTTGTGAGTGTTTACAACATATTATGGGGTCTTCTTGATGATAATGGTGTTGATATGTTCATTTGCAACTCGAAGATGGAGGATTTTTGATTAATTATAGCTAGTAGCAATATAATTGGCTGAGTTATTATTAGTAGTACCTAAACTGGATGCTTTCCCTAAACTATGGTTGTGAAGAGGATTCTTGTAGATCATGTGATATTTATTGGAAGTGTGTTTTTTTTGTCCCTCTACCTTGATTACTTTGTCATTGATAAGGTCCTGAATAATATTTTTTAGTTGTCTACAAGTAGATGTTTTATGTCCTTTACCTTGGTGGTATTCAAAAAAAGAATTATCATCCCACCAAGAGGGTTTAAATTTAGACACATAAGGCATGGGTTCCCATATTCATGTGACACCTGATTAAACACATTTTTCAGTATGGACTCAATGGGTTCTCCAAGGGGACTGTATTCACGTCTAATTCATTTCCTAGGTGGTCTGTATTGTCCTAGTCCTTTATTGTTTTTATGGAATTTTCCTCCGGTGTAGGGGTTTGTGGTGTAGTTGTCGGTGCCCCAATTCCTCTTATACTGACAACATGATTAGTGTTGTTTATTTCTTTGGTATCCATAACCCTGTCATTTGTGACATTTTTGTTTTGAGACCAGTATTTGTTTTTTTCGTTGAATATGTGTTGATTGTTTATACTCTTAGAGAACTTATAGGTGCCCTTAGTGATGAGTGATTTCTCAATCATTGTTCCTTTTTAAACTAGGTTTGTAAAGTGGGCAAAACAATGAACTTGCACGGGATCCTTTAAAGTATCTAGGAGGTTTTCAAAAAACATGTCCACCTTTTGTTTCTTAGGGATCTCTATCTAGCATCGGCTCACCAAGTTACTCCATCTATGGAAGTATTTGATAAAGGACTCTTTGTCTTCTTGTTTCGAGGTACACAAAGTGGCTAATGTGATATAATTTTCAATGTTAAAGGCATAGTTGTCTACAATTTTTTTGGTTAACTTGGACCATGTGGATATGCCTCTAGGTAATCATGAAAACCACTCAATTGTAGGACCCGTAAGAGTTCTAGGGAATAACCTCATCAAGTACGTACACTCTAATGCAATGTAAGTGTAAGCTATGTTGAATTATTTGATGTGCTCTATCAGGTTGCATGTCCCTTTCTACTTTGGAAAGTTCAGGATTGTGTATCCTTATGGAAAAGGTGGCATGTAGATAGTCCTATCAAATGGATACAGATGCAAGTCCTGCATGTTGTAGGATTTTTTGGTTGTTACGTGCATGTTTTCAATTTGTTTCTATAAAGCAAGCATTTTTGTAGTTAAGGCATCCTTCTATGGGTTTGGTATGTCATTTATAGTTTTGGGTACCACATTTTTCATTGATACTTGATAGGTGTATGGAGGAATCTATTGTTGTGCCTAGGGTATATGTAAATATGATGGGTTCATGTTGGCTTGCCCTTGTATGTTTTGACCTCCAGGTTGTGCATGATTACCTTGTTGTCATGTGTCTGATTTAAAGGTATTTGATTGAAATCCGAGTTGTGTTAAATTCACCTAAGGTGATGTATGTGTACCCTTTTGTCCTTGTGGAGTAGTATTTTTGGGAATAGGATGACTATATGTGGTACCCTTGACCTTAACCATGGGTGTGGGTCTTGAACCTAAAAATATTATTCTCTTGCATCCATTCATATTATTTGAGGAGGTATTCATAGTTATTTTTTGAGGTCCCAAATGGGTTAGTTCCCATTGGTTTTGCAGTTGATTGTGTTACAAGGACTGATTTTGATTGGGTTACAACCCATGTCATGGACTAGGGGACAAATGATGTTATAGGTGGAGCTGTGAAGAGCATCCCAAAAGTGGGAGTAGTGTGAATTGTTGAAGCACTCTATGTAGCTCCTCTTGAAGGTATATTGAGGTTTACCTAAGATGTAACATTATGTGGAATATGTGTTGTAGGTCCCTAGTTTTGGTTTGAGACATTTCTAGGTGAATGTGCCACTTATAGCATGTTTATGTCAAATCCGGGTGGTAATTTAACCCCATCCTCTAGGAGTTAGGCTAAAAATATCTTAGGGTCGAGCATGATGAGATCATTGATAAATTCAGCTACCTTAGGATCTTGGGCTATTCCCTTAAGCTCCTTAATAGAGATACTATCTTGGTCATCTCTTATGAGAAATTTTTCAAATGGGTTACCATATGGGTTAGATTTCAGAGGTTGTTTTTATGTTGACCCAATGTGTGTGGTATTGGTATTGACATGGGGAGATGTAGGACTAAGGTTCAATTCACTAGTGGGATTGTAAGGGTTACCACATTGTCGTGAAGGGTCCATTTCTAATTGTCTCTTTTGTAATCTGGTTTGAACCATAAGGTAGGACTTTCTCAAAGGAGGACGACTTGTAAATGTGAAAACCGTAGGGTATGCAACTACCTAAGTTGTTTTTCTGGTTTTTGTATTTTTGGAATATAAGGTATAGCCTAAGATAACATCTAAAATGGAAATATCTAGGATGTGAAAGTTAAGCTATGTTTCTGGTATTTTGGCATAAAATATGACATGCAATAACTAAGGTATAATGCAAACTATATGTCAATAACTATGGATAACTAACGAATGAATCACTAACTGACCAAGTTTGATGAAAGGTTCCAACTAATATTGTAAATGATGTTCTAGGATCAATATTGGAAAACCTAAGTGACAAGTTAACTAGGTGGAATTCAAACTAGCCTAGTGAGTTTCAGGTATTCCATGAAGATGACAAAGGAAAAATTGTAAAATGATATGTTTGAGGGAAATCATATTTGAATCAATTTTTCCAATCAAGGTAAGGTAGTATATCTACCCTAAGGTCTATAATGTATTATAGGAAAGGATTTACCTAAGTATGCTAAGGATAATCTAAGTAATGCAATGATGAAATTATCTAGGAATAGTGAGGATGAAGCTAAATGTGACCAAGTCATAGGTCTAGATTAGGTAATGAAATCCTATGGGGTTCCTTCTAAGTTTTCAATCTGTTAGGTGTAAGATTTTTTCTGACATGAAGATGTGTCATTCTAGACTGCAAATGTGATTCATACAATCAAATGGATCACAAAATTTCACAAATGCACTTTACCGTAACAAATAATGAGATTCTAGACAAGATTTCTCTAAGTTTCTTGTATGTTTTTTAATGACAGGAAAATGCATCATTCTAGATTACAAATGTGGTTCACTAGATCAGATGCATCATAGTAGCTCACATATGCAGTTTTATATATCGTATGTGTTGTAGTTTTTAGAAATTGTGACTCATAATATCAGATGCAAGTACCTATGTGATAGATATGTTGAGTAGTGAACTGGTCCTAAGTTTTGACACATTTATGACATATTTAGGATTGAACTTTTGGATTTTTATTTTCTTATCAAATCTGACTGAACACACATGTCATACACACCTAGCAAAGTGTTTGAAATAAATAAATAGATAATTACAAACTTAAGGCTGGAAAGGACAATATCCATTGGACTCCCACTTAGAGTTTCCTCCAACCACACTATCTAGAGTGGATGATTTAGGATCTTAGTAGCACAAGCTCCCCCTTATAGTGCACTCACTTCTCGAGCTTACCGAGATAGAGATTCTCGCATGAACAAGGAATTTTCCATCTCTACTACAAGACTTTTTGTATTATGTGGGTCATCTTGGCAATAACCATTCTTGCACCAGTAAATAGAAGGTTTTTAATCAATGCACCCATTAAGGTGGCCACACAAGAGGCCAAATTATCTCCTATAAGGAGGTTTCTTGCTTGTTTGTAGGAGCACCTATAATGCTGAGATTTCCTCAACATTAAAATGTATATATTGGTTGGGAGTAACTTGGCTTTAGCTCATTACCGGTTGGGTTGTTCCCTTGGGGTGAATAATTTTTTCCATAAAAGTAGGCCCTCTAATAGGTAAACATAAAAGTGGATGGGTCTAACTTTCTGATCACTGAGGTTTCCCAAGGTGAGAGAATATGAGCCTACTAACCTTTCAAAACACAGAGAATAGTAATAAATTCACCCTAATTAAATAAATTACTATGTGAAGACTCAACGTAGGGTTAATTAACTGATTAAATTAATAAATGAAATCCTATGTGAAGACTCAAAACATGGAAGAAAGCATGATAGAATAGAAGTTTCAGGTTAATTTCTTGGACAATCATCTTGCAAAACAACAAATTAGAAGTTTGTATTTTTTTCTTCTATCAATCATCCTACAAAAATTATGTTAATTGCACCAGATCACATGCTATAAACTTTGAATTAGTTGTAACAAATTTTAATCATTAAAATAAAAACTCAAAATTTTGGACATCAAAAAATTAATTTTACTAATCAAATGCATCGTAGGGAGACATAGATGCATCGTTTACAGTCAGATACAGTTCATGTTGTCAAATGTGTCCTTTTGTGCATTAGATGTGTCAATCTGTACCTATTCCTACAAAAATCCAATTTTCTATAAACAAATTTTAAGTCTATTACTTCATGTTAGGTTCACCAAATGTAATAAGGGAAAATAAACAGGAATAATGAAAGCATAACAATGACAACAATCACAAATTGCCTAGATCATGCTAAGATCCCCAAATTGATAATGAAATTAAATCCAACAAAGGAAATCCATTAAACAAGAAATGTATCACCTAATTCCCATGCTAGCTTGACTCATCTCCATTATTCTTCTCAACTTTGCTTTGAATTTCTCAATGCCCTCAGATCATGAGTATGCAATATTAGCTTATAAGTGTTTTGACAACAAAATTTTGAAGATTGTGATTACCGACAATAAAATTGAAAATCTTCTCTTATAGAAGCTTCACAGATTCAACGGTTGAGATTTTTTTGAATTTGAATGGTCGACATCGAGTGCGAGGATCTAATGACATAGTTAACTGACTTGATTGATTATATTGATTGAATAGTTAAGTGGTGTGATTGATTTATTCAAGAGGTGTAACTTAGAGAGTGCTAGTTAGAAGGAGGTGACAGATCAATTAGGTGAGTGAACTGAAAGAGAGTGTTAGTCATAAGAAGAGTGAACTATACATGAGATATTTACTTGAAAATGTATAAATTAATTAAATTAAAAATAATCATTTATTTAATTAAATGTGGGAGATTATGATTTAATTTAAATGACTTAATTAAATAAATTTATGAAACTTATTTAATTAATTCAGAGAAGAGATTAGAATTAATTAGGGACGTAATTAAGATAAATTAATGTAATTTACTTAATTAATCAATTTTAGAAGAATAATGAAATGAATTAATTAAATGGTTAAAACTATTTAATTAACTAGAGCAATTAGGATGGTAAGTTATAATTAAATGATAAAATTGTTTAATCATTTTTTCGGTATCTTGAATTGACAACGAAAAATGTAGTCACAGGCCTAAGCCATTTTTTAGTGTCTATGAAAAAAATTTCTTTAATTCCATACTAGGGACAATAAGTATATTACTTTTCAAAATCATATCTTTAGCCTCTTGTGGGCTGACATCAATATTATTAATCCTTAATTCATTAAAATTTAGGGCTACTATCTAGTCATGTTGGGATTCCTCATCCCCCATCTTATTTATTTCAACCCTCACTTAAAACTCTCTCATTTTCATCTTAACCCAAAAGTCTTTAAATTCAGGGGTTTTGATAAATTCATCATCTTCCAAGAACTTGTGAGTTGCAACTTCCTTGTCATCCTCATGTATTTCTCTTTCTCCTTGTACCTCAATATCAACTCGATATTCAGGCCTATGGGCTTTAGTTTCAAGCATAGGCTGGTCCACTTCAACATCATCCTTCAAATGTCTTAACACATTAACTATGTCTTCTCTATCTCCAACCTCCTCACTTATTTCATAGGAAACAAGTGGCTCTATCTCTTGTGTATTTTGTTTTTTAGAAGGTGGTTGTTTAGGAGGTGATCCTTGAGAAGCATGCCATACTGAAACAATATCTAGAGTTGGTTCTATAATTACAATACAACTCAGCCTTTTGGGACATAATTTGGAAAGTCTCCCCATATCTGTTGCACTCTTATATAATTCATGAAACTTATCGATTATCATATCAATCCTATTGGCAAGATCCGCTTCCTCTATGAAATAACCCAAGAAATCATTGTGCTTCATCTTTCTATCTTCCTTGAGCCTTTCATAAGTTCCCATTTTCTCCTCCTATAATATATATGTTGTGGAGTGAAACAATTTTTGATTAAATCTTCTTCATAGTAAATCTGGTTAGTAACCATAGTCTTGGTAAGGATGGTGCATCTTATAAAATTCATGTGACCCTCAATGTCAAAAGCTCTTTCCTTTCCAAACTGTAAAGAGTACCTTGATTTTAGATAATTTTTCAACTCTTCAAGTGTATTAGATCCCACTGATAGTTTCCAACATGTCAAATTGGGTAGAAATGTCCCCTTCCTTTGTTTACTTGTGACATCCTTTTACATTCATAGAATCTACCACATAAACTCTAAAATAGGATAATCGAAGTGGGACAAAATTTGGCAATATATGTGATGTCTATGGGAATCCATAAATATTGATTATTGTGGTATCTAGTAGAAAAAACCAATCACTGAAGTTATGAGTATGGCCTTGCTCAGGTTTCAAAGCCAAAGATCTTAACAATTGTAGCACAAGTGTGTGTAGTCTTGGTGGTTGGTGGACATGAGCTCTCATAATTTTTTACATAAAATCATCATATAATACCACATAATTTGAATTCTTACATTTGTTGTCCCATATATAATACCATAGTTACACTGGCAATAAATTCCCCTACATGTCAATTTGACCCAAACACATCCTTTTGCTCCATCTATCTTTATTCTGGTATAATATTAGGTGGCACAACAAGAATATTGCCTAAATGTTATGGGGGCTCTATTTTCCTTGGCTTACAGAAATGATTCAAGCAATGCTTTCTCAAGATATGAGGCAAAATCATATTCAATGTTCATCTCAGGGTTTTGGATCCTCATATTCATCATCATTAAACTAACTAGAATTTTCTCTTTTGCATCTATCCCAAGTACTTGAAAAAGAGAAAAGTAGGTTTTCTTGACATGGAATTAAAAATTTGAGGCTTCAAATGGTTCGATAGAAGAAGGGGATATAGGAATCACCCTATTGTTCACACCCCTTTTCATGTAAATGGGGACTTCATCACTTCCATAAGTTTTCCTCAATCTAGTATATTCCTCTTTACTTCTTCGCAAATCGATTTTAGTCAGGGCTTGTTTGTTTAGGTCAAAATTTTCAATGATGGCTACTTTAGTCAACACAACTTATGGTGAACCATCTAGAATTCTCATAGACCTAGTAGCAGGATGATAACTTTAAGCCAATACTCTTATGAACTCTACATCTATAAGAACATTTGGGATAATTAACTTGGCCAAATCTAATGCACATGGATTTGACATTGGAATCTTTCCATCCCTTTTGTCATTGAAGTACCAGAACAGTTCCCACCCAGAGATAGGGCTAAGGGAATCTCTACAACTGTGACCCACATCATTAAAAATTCATTCTTAAATCCTGTCTCAATTGATTCAAGGAGTATATGCATGATAGATTGATGTAAGGACGTCTTTTTAACCTTAGATTCTTCATTTTTAGTTTCAAGTTCTTTCTTCTTCGGTGGCATGATGTCATTTTAGTTTCAAGTTCTTTATTATTGGGTGGCATGATTTTTAACTATCTTAATTCTCTTAGTGTATCTCAAATGAAAAATTCCAAACAATCTTGTACTTGTAAAACTTAATTCACAAGAGTTTTGTGCACTTACCTAGGTTACGATGGTTGTATAGCTTAACCTCCTTGAACTCCCATCTCCCTGCATGATAGTTTTTGCAAATGAGTGTAAGGAGAATGTAAAATTCTTGGTTTAATGGCTTCTGAGCTTAGTCATGTCAACATTAATATAAACCTTATGACAAATATTTTTCTCATAGTTTGAGTTTGAACATGCACCATTGATTTTATAAGATCGAACGGTTAATTTTATTCTTGCATTTAATACCACTTTATCGCCACCACTTTCTATAAATGACACGAGATAGAGGGGTATAAACTGATATACTGCATGCTTCTTTGCATTTCACCGTGGGGTAGTGGAATTCTTACCTCTATACCACAAGCTTGATTTGTGTAACCCATGGTACTAAAATTTACATTAATGGTTACTTCCATACCACATGCTTTGTCACATCCTTCTATGGTATAGTGGTTCATGCCGCCCTACCACATGACTTTATGATCTTCCTCATGGGATGGTGGGTTATTCCCCTCTATACCACACCCTTCATTTTTCCTTCTTGTGGTATGGTGGTTTATGATGCATTTAAGTTATCTTATATCACTCAACTGTTTCCTCATCATAATACTTATGTTCTATGGTAGTAAACATCTTCATGTTGTCTGTTACACACTGCCAGCCCACCAAGAGTTTAGATTAATGCTACAAGATCATGGTAAGAGACTACTAAGGGATTTGGAATGTTTTTAGCTGGACATGTTTTTTCTCAACATACATATATATATGATGAATTTTTGGCTTTGTATAGTTATTTCAATGTCAACCAGACCTAAAAAAATTATATATTTAGTAAAAAATAAAAAGGAATATAAGGGTCAAGGCTCGAGTCATGGAACTCAAGATTAATTGTGATGATGGATCTAGGAAAAATTTTATGGTTATAACTTATAACACAACTCATGATGAACTAGGCTAATTTTTCCCTTAATCATGCTTCTATTATGCTTTTATGAATTCTTCTCTTACAAGGAAAAATTTTATAAACCCCCCCTTGGTGAAGGTGTAAAATCCTGGTGAATCTTGTATACTTCTTGATATAAATATTGTTTTTATTGGTGAATTTTTTCATTTTTTCAAAAAAAAATAATCCCAAGTGGTGAATCTTTTATAATCACTAGAAGACTGTGGAAAATCATGGCGAATAGATTTTTTTTTAAATGAATAAAATATTTTTCATTGGCAATTAAATCCTTTTTTAAAACCAATGTTTTTTTTTCCATTGGCAAATTAATCCTATTTTCAAAACAGAATTTTTTTTTGTTGGCGATTAAAATCTTTTTTCAAAGAAAAAAATATTTTCATTGTGGAATTACACATAATCTCAAATTAATAAAAAAATCAGTGGTGATATAAATGGATATGCCAATAAAAAATCATAGTGTGGTTTGCAAAATTATCAAATTCTAGGACAAATTTTCTGCACATTCAAATTCCTTCATAAAGAGTCTAGAATGCAGACAAGTGTCAACACATTTATTATTTTTGAAGCCATATGTCAGTGCAAATTAATATAATCCACGACCGTTCGATGAATTTTTGATTGACAACTGTAGTTGCATTTCAAAAGTCAATATTTGAAGCACTAGACTTACGAATCAAAACCTCCAGAATAACACTAGAGGAAAACACATGGCAAGATCACAACCCACTGTTTGGTTTCCTTTATATCGCTCATCAATCAAAATAGACAATGAAATATGCACGTGCATAAAGTTTGTTTTAAAATAGGGACTGCCTAGGAAGAATGTAGGACCAGGGCTTAAAAACTTAAGATTTTATAGAAAGGATGTAAATGCAAAACAAGGCCAAATTATCAATATCAACCTTATAAAATAATGTGATTTTTTGACAACGTGGCGGCTTCTGTAAGTTTTATAATCTAATCGCGGCTCTACCAAATTTCCTAACCAAGTCACCAAGTTCTGAAGTTTCCAAAATTCCCAACCACCTGACCTATTTGTAACTTTCAAGTATTATCCAATCATATCCTATGTAGTCAAAATATCAGAAGTTCTTAAAACTTTAGAACTCCTGATAGATGGTTATATAGTTTTGTTTCTTAGCGATGGGGCAACCTTAGTAGGATGCACAACTTTTGATGTGTTGGCTCATTTTATGAATTGTATGGTGCCATTAAGGGATGTATTCTCAAATGCTTTGAAATGCCAACTTGAGGTTTAACATAATATTTTAAATACTCTAAAAGGAAAGCTCTTAAATAAGGAGGTTGGTGAAATGGATTTAGTAGTAGATTGGCACAGTTTTCTTAAGAAATAAATGGTGATTTTGATAGATTATCATCTTGAGGTAAATTTGGCATGTAGCCAAGTGTCAATCAAATTAAACAATTTAATTGTACATGTAATCCTTAAGTTACATGAATCGATTAAGTTACTTTTTTGGTTTGCATGAATCACGATTATTATTATACCCAACCTCACAGGGATGGTGACACAAGCTATAAGTAAATAGGGATTAGGATGATAGCGACACTGGTGGCCCATAAATAGGAATAGTGATAGTGGATAGTAACATAAGGGTTTTCATTTTCTAGGGTTAATAAGGATTCATGAAGAAGAAGATGTGGTATTATTGGGGATACTGTAAATTCTCCTTCCTCCAATTATGTAGATACATAGTAAGAGACCAATTTCCTTCAAGTTCAGAGAATTAGAATGGGTGGAATTGGAAATAATTTGATTCGGTTAACCTGACTTCTTAGATAGGTTTTGAACCAAGACAAGGAGCTCTAATGGAGATAAGTTCTATCCCAATGCATCGAGGCTATAGGTAAAAGATGGGAGTAGTTTTACAACCCCTTATCCTTTGCATGAATTTGATTCTCAAAGGGGAAAAGCACATTTTGTATCTTCACAACTCCCTTTTCCCTGACATGATTGGGGCTAACTTTTGCCTAGCATGGTTGGAAAATCCCTTGCGTTTATTTTCAGACACACATTTGTATTATGTTGTTACCAGTAGAAGCTTGGAATCATGCATTTATTTTTATAGTTACATTTGTATTAAGTTGTCACCAATAGAAGCTTGGAAATTGGAATTAATTTGTAATCAATTTTGACGAGCAACAACTTGGAATAAATTGTGTCTATGCAAAGTGACATGTTATTTATAAAAAACAAGAGCTTGCCTGCTCAACAACTACTCATCTTTAAAAAGTTTTGTAATAATGTGACATTGTAATTCAGTTGTAATAAAATAAATGGTTGTGTTTTAACTTGTTTGATTCTTCGTTATTCATTTATACTTACAGTAAAGAGTTATTTTTTGAGTTCAGAACTTTTGTGTCTATGAATCTATTCAAATCAATTTTTTTCCTTTAAGAAATTAAGTATTATCTATTTATGAAATAATTACATGGAGATTTAAAAGTAAAACATAAAGCAATCCAAATGAAAAAATAAATTTTCCATCAAATTGATAAGAAACGTTATAAAAACTAAAATTTGTCACTCTTATTAGGGTTTACCGAAATGTTATTGATTTTTAAATTTCTAATTTTTTGTTGACCTACTCCCCTAGTTCCTGATATCATTATTCATTTTTTTAAGTCCTTTGCAACGTAAATTTACTATCCCCTTGGCCTTGATGTCAATCCTAGCGCACTAAAGTTTAAAACAAATTTAAAAGTAAAACACATGTTTAGTGTTTTAAGTTCATATAATAAATTACTCAAGTTTTAATTGTTCGATGAACATTTGATGTATGGTTGTATTTGCATTCCAAAATGAAATGCACAGAGCAATAGGCTTGTAAATTTAAACCTCCAGAATCACCCTATAACCATTAGATTTAGAAAGATCAATGGTTTAGAAATTGAAACATGTAGACCTAAGATGTTTCATTCACTTTAATGAACCAATTTCAAGGAAAAAAGCACTTTGTACTGCTAAGTGTGAAGTGATTTTTTTTTAAGTCTACAAATTGCTCATTGCAAAGCACCACCCTATTTTGGGTTCCATAGTTCCACTTCCAGTCTTCCAACAAACTATAAATTCATTATAGTTTCCAAGACTGTTAGCATTAATCTTTTGAAGAGTCAGAATTCGGTTAAGTGAAAGAATTCTTGTGGCTAGGTTTCAATGTTCATTGTTTGAAGTTTCTTAAAATCTTATTTTGTCAAACTTTGAAGTTTGGGACCTAGGTTTAGGGTTTAGAGACTTAATAATTAAGATAAATTAAGGAGGACTAATAGGTATTATGGAATTCAAAATTTCATATTGTATAAGCATGTCTACCACCAGTACCACTAGAGCAATGTCGGATAAAAAAATACATTATGTAGAATTGCTTAAAACCCCACGTTTCACTGATGGGTACCATGATATTTATGATCCTAAAATCTATGGTAGGTGTATCTCAGAACTTAGATTTTCATCTCAGAATAAGGCTACAAAGAAAACAAAAGTTAATAGTATCAATGCATAGTGGGTAACTAGATTAGGGCACATGATGTTACATGAGGTTTTCACTTGCCCATAATTTATCATGGTCTGTGCCCAAAATTATGATGATAACAAAAGATAAATTGTTAATAAAGATAGAAAAGAAGAATTTGTATCCATCAATGTAGAAGAAGTCAGAAAAGTGTTGGGGTTTACAACCAAAGAATTTGGAAATGTCCACATTGACCTAGAAAAGCTTGCTAGTGATTATGAAGTAGTGGAAGAAAGGGAGAAAAATTCTTTCTTAAATAAAATAGTTCAAGATAGAAAAAAATTGAAAGGTGATCATAAGCCTCCTTATGATTTGGATATTTTTAAACCATGGGTTCAGGATACTATTTCCATGCTAGCATTTTTCCTCGATCTGGATAGCAATTTGGAAGTGGGTGCAAGCCTCCTTGAAATGGTATATAATATCCATTATGGTGTTCAACATGTCAAATATAATTTTATTTAGCACATTGTAGAATCCATGCATAAACAATTTTTAGTGATTAAAATAGGTTCCACCAAGACATTTAGGTTTACAACCTACCTGTGCTATCTTTTTCTATTTAAATTTAGAGGAATGTTTCAGACCAACCAGCATCAGATTCAACCCTATAGTAATGTTGAGGAAAATAAAATGGCTCCAGTGTATGAATGGACCACTGAGATAAGGATGCATGATTCTCAAAGGAACTACAATAATTTTGTAGACTAATTTTTAGCTCCATTGCATCAAGCAATTACAAATACTCCAATGCCTAGATTGCCTATGTCATGTAGAAATTGCATTCAAATAGGAAAATAAATACAATTGGTTGATTGGTACTTAATGGAAGAATATATTGTGCTAATATTTTATGGATCAAGAGTACAACCATACAAACTTTCAATATATGTGAAAAAAAGGGTTTTTGCATTGAAATATGTAAGGCTAATGCGGACTGTTGATGAAATACACTTTCTCAGTCATCAAAAGAAGACCTTATTTCCTTATTTACCTTTTTTAGGTGGAGGGTTCACATTCGAGAGAAAGGCATTTAGTGTGGTACATAATATTTTTTTTTTTTTTAATTGTGATGCTGTCTTTTACTGGTAGTATGATCCATGTGACATCATTAAATCAATGATTGTGGCCAATAATAATGTTGCAAGTATAATTCAACATCAAAGTCAACCCTTGCTTGAAAACTTGAGAAACAAGGATTCTTGGGATGAGGTCAAAATAGAAATGGAGAAAACTGTTGCTGAGAATGGTATTTATTTTAAAAAATTGTCAGCAGAAATTATGGCATTGCACCGAAAGACAACCAGGACATACAACAATTTTTATGAAAAAAGTGATAAACCATCTAGTAGAGTAAAAATTCCAAGTTCTCTAGAGAATGAAGTTACAGATAAAAATTGGTCATGATAAAAAAATTACTGCCTTTTGGTCTACGAGGAAGGAGCTAGGTGATCCAAGAGCTCTTGCAGAGTATGGAGATAACGAAGAAGATCTTGAGTTTAACAAATTGTGGAATATAGAGCATCCTGATGAACATGGAAAGAAAGAATTTTATGATGAATCTAATGATGATAGGGAAGAAGTAGAACAAATCCATATCAAAGCTGGTTTATGTGAGGCCAGAAAAGAAGCATATACTTCAGGAGCAACCATAGCTGAAAAAATGGGTTTTGAAGGTGGTGGTTTGGGGTCCCAAGGACAAGGAATTCCTATAGTAATAGATGTACAACATAGAAAACTAGTTGATAGATCTGGCCTTGGAGCTACTATAGTAGACCAAGGGCATACAAGTAGAGCCAAAATAATTTAATTTTTTAGAGCTTCTAATCCTCATCCTCATGGTTAGATACAATCACAACTAGGACATGCCCATGGTGGAGAGCTTAGTGCAACTAGCGCTACCTCTAGTGGCGAAGGTATGGGTACTAGTACTAGTAGTGGTTAACATGTGCTGCAACAAAGAATTACACACAAGAGGAAAACAATACAATATACCATAAAAAATCCAAGTGATCAAGGCATACAAAAGAGGGAAAGTATTTAGATAGGTCCAAGTCACACTATCAATGGATCCACCACAAAGGAGTTATTTCCTTGCACTCCCCCACTGGAAGTTAGTATGGTTGAAAAAACCATTAGCAATAGAAAGTACTCTTATTACTTCACCATTCAAGCATTCCATTGTTCTTGTGTCCCTAGGTTATGATTTCATTAAAGAGTTTAAAAAGAAATCAAACTTGTATAAAAAAGAAAAGAAGAAACTAATGGAGAGTGTGTCTGTTATAACTTCAGAGCCTACAAAAACCATGGTATTACCCAAATTTGACACAAATAAATAAATCATGGAGTACACAATTGTTGTTCCCACTATTCAAAACAAACTAACAAATTAGATGGATCGATCTAAATATTAGGTGACCAATTTTCAATTGGATTTTTCTGGACACAAAAATATTGACAAAATTAATGTATCAAAGAAGAACAATGAATTGGTGTACACATCATTGCTAAAGAAATATAGAGAGAAGAAAAGGTTGGAGACCCAAATAGAAAATTTATAGGAAGACCTAGCAAATGAGAAAGAAAAGAGGAAAGTAGCAGATAAGAAGAGCAGTGAATTAGAAAAAAGAATTAAAAAATCTACCTCTACATCAACAAGCAAAGAGGATAAACAAAATGAGAGAGAAATGAATGACCTAAAGAAAAGGCTAGATGAGAGAAACAAGAAATATGATGAGGAAAAATATACTTCATAAAAATTAAGACTAAGCATTGTGAATGGAAATGCATAGTGGGAACAAAAAATGGAGAAAGAGAAAAATAAATGAAAGATTTGAGGTAGAACTGATGGAAGCAAGAAAAGAAATTAACTCTTGTCAAAATAATTTATCTACATTTTGTAGATGAATAATGAGACATATGAAAAAAAAGATCTAGGATGAAATAATGCAGAGGATTGATCATTTGTGTGACATGTTTCAATTGATTTATGCTATTAGACAACATTATAAGAATCTCAACAAATATTTAGTTTACAACAAAAATGTGTTGGCATTAGAGAAATATGGAAATCAAGTTGTACAAATAGTCTACAAAGCTAGTGACAATGATTTGAAATAAAAAGGGATTACTAACTAGATTTCTACCTCAATAAAGTTATCATCTATCATTGAAAAGATTTTGAGAATGCGTGAAACAAAGGAATATTTGCATATGGCTACAGACATGATGAAGAAGGTGGATGAAAAGGTAAGGAACTTCATAAAGCTTGGTTTGCCAGAGGATTTTGACACAAATGAGTGATTCATTGGAAAGGATGATTTCAAATAGAAGATGGATGGTGCAAGGAAGATAGATTTGGACCAGTTTCCTCAGAACCTAGATGTGGTGAACTATTTGGATTCCATCAGAACACTGATAACTTTGAATGCAAAATTGACTAAATAATTCAAGATAGGTTCCAATTACAATCATGAAATGTTAACAAAACTTCAAGTAAAACAACATCACTTAGAACAAATGGAAATTCCACCACCTGAAGAGTGGAAGTTGCTAGAAAAGGTGATACAGTGATTTGATTTTTGAATCTTTGTTAATATGAGTTTTTGAGTTCCAACTCTGCTCTATGGAGAGTTGTCTTTGGGAAAGATTTTGAATTGCTAATTCATCTATGTACTCTTTCATGTGAAAATCAACAAAAAATCTCAAATTAGTTCTATTATTTATTTTATCATTTGAAGAAAAAGTATGTGGTTTCAAATACTAGATACACATTAAATGGTTTTTGATGTTCATTGTTGTATATGCTACTAATACTATTGTTAATATGTTATTAAGCATTGAGTTGAGTGATGAATCACTGAGTACATGTTCAAGTTTTACTATTAACACAATTAAAATATGAACTATAAGGTGATTCACTGATTTTAGTTCTAGGCATCCATAATCTTAGTGAAATTGCATTAAAATTCACACATTAATACTCAAAATCCATGACTACTTAATAATTTATCGGATCCACTAAGCATTTATACAAATTCATGCTTTAATCAAGGTACTTTAACTTGTTCATTAAACCAAAGCCAAAATTCAACCAAAACTAGAACTCGTGCAATGCCCCGCCTTGCAACCCTAAAGGAAGTTGTAATTAACAACTTAAGCGAACCATTTTTTTTTTTTATAAAGTGTAGTTAACATACACATTCACTTACTAATTAACAACGACCTCTAAGACTACAAGGTTAGGATTACTTAAACCCACACATACATATTACATATAACAAAAGCATTAAATACTTTATGAAATAAGCATCATACATCATAAGAATACCACATAACATAATAAGATGAACATCCAAGATATAATCTCATAAACATTAACTTAATCCAATAGTTACATCCCTCATTCCCAGAATGAGACAATAGTACAAAAGTATAACAATTACATAATCTTATCTCATAAACATAAGAGGGATAAAATAACTTATACAAATAGAAATATTACAATGTAAGAAAATACAATAGAACTGCGAGTTGTCCATCTGGATGTCTCGCCTCCATGAACTGAAGATTAAGGGGAACCCAACGGTTTTGGTGCATGTTCCACCCAACCATGTGGTACCCGAAGGCCCACCCCCCATGCTAGGAGATAGTAACAATGTAACAAGGACAAAGATCCACAACCTCTAACCAAAGGCAGACTCAAACTAACTCATACTGAAATAACCAAAACAAATGCAATAAACAAGAACAACTCTTGCATCACTGACATTGCTTCTAGACATAAAATAGACCAAGTATGTTCAGAGAACCATACACGTATACAAATACCAATCACCAAGGGAATCTCAAGTGCACACAAATTAGAAAACATAACCACTCCAACTCTAGGAGGATACAAATAATAGAACACACTCCAAACATCTTGGAGGCAACAACACATAGTCCACTCCTTTCACAGGAGGTACAAAATATCCCCGTTCATGAAAATCGAGTAAAATTGAAAGGATGCCATGCACTACCCAAGGGAAAACAACTGGATGGCATAAAGATTCAACAACCCTTATCCTCTAAGTTCTTCTAGAAGACTTATAATTTATGACTAACACTAGATCCCAAAACCCACAATGCAACTTGACTTCATAGCAACAAAAGCATTCAAGTCATAAATCAAATCTAATATTTGGATTTTCTAAATCCATATTCATTCAATAAGTAGCATTAACAAGGTCAAAGACACACTTAGAGGGTTAACTCAAATAATCATATACCCATATTTCTATTTTCATTATAAGAAATTTTAAACAATTTGAACTTACATCCCCTTACGAAATACAAAGAACTAGAACATTTAAGACAATCACAAGAGAATTACTATTTTTGGATATACTAAATCCATATCTCCGTCATATTTCATTCATAATAAATTAATTGCTCTACTTGAAATATAATAAATTAAAATAGCCATTTGCCTCATCAATATAAACAAATTCTTAATTTACCTTTAAATCGACACAAATCCATACAAGTAAACTCTTTCCATTTCCTAACCAAATCTTACATCTCATTCAATTTTCTATTTAGAACATTCAATCCCTTTAATATCATAAAATATTGTTTCTCTATCCATTTTCCCATATACACTAATCAAACCATTTTAAAATCTCTATTCAATAATATATTGCATGCTTCTTATTAAAATAAAATACGATAATGAATTTACACTTAATATATGTATATTTATGTTCCATATTATGTATACACCAAATATATATATTAATAACTTAATTATATATATTCTTTAATATTCCAATCACAACGATTAAAATTGCTCTATGGAAATAAATGAAACAAAACAAATATTTGCCTTTTCCAATATAATTAGTTCCTAAATTTACGTCTAATACAACATAAACTATTGCAAATACTATATTCAAATTTTCTATCCAAAATCTATACCACGCATTCTAATTTTATCCTTTAAAATCCCTATTCCCAATAATATAAAACTTTTGCTCTTTCAACTTAATTGAAATAATTAAACAAGTATCTTCAATCTACAAATACAAGAAATACTAATTTAAACAATTTAAATCAATTTCAATGTTTACTTCTAAAACTAACATCAGTTCTCTATTAACTGGATTCCTTTCGTTTTCCAACTAACTCAAATGATTTAATTATTTAATATAAAATACCTTTTTTCCTATTAAACTGAATTATGCATACTAATCAGTTCCAATAAAAATATTTCTTTCAGATACACAACTAACTCTTCTAATTTCTACAATTCATTACGTAATTCATTATATCGATAAAACTGAATTAAGAATTCATCTTTTCAGATAGGGGAGAAATTACACTAATATTTAATTCTCTAATTGCTCTTAACAAAATAAGTATTTTCAACTATAACTCAAAACATTTCGCTTTAAATTAAATAACCAATTGCCCTTGCAAATTAAATCATTATAAAATTAATCAAATTAACATTTGGTCTCTTCCATAACTTATTGTGTTAAAATAAGATCAATATTTGGACTATAACCCAATATCATATATATATTTTTCCAATTAAATCAAATTAATAATTGGACCTTTTACACATGAATTTAAATTTCACAATTAAATCTTAAATTATGCATTCTTTAAATCAGATATTTAACTCCTTCAATTAAACTTTAACATGCCATTTTAGAATAAACAATAATTTCCCCATACATTTATAATTTTATTTCCACTAATCTAATATACAAATTTTATTTAAAATAATATAAATAAATATAATACTTTAATATTATAAATTATAATATAAAATATTATTAAATAATATTTTAATATTATAATAACAATACATAAAATATTAATATTTATAAATATCAATTTATTATATTTTATTATCAGAGCAGCCATGGGAAAATAACTTAACAGCAGTCTCTGTTTCAAGCATAACTCAAAAACTACGATCTGGGTATTTGCGATTTTTTTACAGGGATAAGAAAATTCCAAGGTGCAGAAACCCTTTAAATTTCCTAACAACCCAGTTTGTGTAAGTGGAGTTATACGCGACGCAACCAGACCATTTTACCATGAAAAATATAACTACCCTGCGGATTTTAAAATCTGATTTTTAATAATAAACAGAGGGTTTCATTTTCTAAAAACATTGCTCAATCTCTATGTTTGAATCCAAAAACAAAATAATCGATTTCCTCAAACAAATTAAATTCAACTGAGGTTTTCACAATTTTCACACAAAAGCTGCAAATTTATTTGATTCTTTTCTTCTAAAACAAATTTATTTTCTAAAACAGATTTAACAAACAAATCTTTAATCACTACTATTTTAAAAACAATCAAGAACAATAAAAACACAGAAGAAAACCTGGTTCAAGAAGCTACAGGAAGAGATGAATTTCTGCTGCAAGCCTCCTCCAAAGATTTCCTGAATTTTCTTCAATCATCCAATGAATCCAATCCAAAACCCAACAAATGCAAACAATCTTTCCTCCAATCAATTCTACAATCAAACTTTCTTCAAACCCTTCCTTTGTGCAAATTTTTCCAAAATTTCTTCTCTCCTGTAAAAATGAATTTTTCTAAAAACTTTTCTGCCCTCAAATTAAAACATGTATTCCTTATAAATCAAAATACCTAATATAACCCTAATTCACATTACATGCAAATTAGATATTAATTTCAATTTCAATTTTTACAACCCTAATTCACATTGCTTGCAAATTAGATATTAATTTCAATTTCAATTTCAAAAACCCACTTTTAATTTAAAATGCAATTTCAAATAATAAATTAATTTCCAAAGTTGAAACTCATTTCCCAAATAAACATTTAATTACAATTTCTAATTTAATTCCCACACGTTGAAATTAAATTCCAAAATTAATTTTAATTCTTTTATTTCCTTTCATTTTCTTGCATCACATTTAATTAATTAATTAAATTATTTAATCACTAAATTCAACCCTCCTTGGATTAAATTTAATTGATTAAATAGATTAAATATAATTAATTAATTTTAAATATAAACTTTTATCCACATTGCATTATTTAAATTAAATAACCATCAACATGATTTAAATGCAATTATTCTAAATATCTATTTCCAAATCAAGAATCCTTCATAATTAAATAACATTAGAGCAAGACCGACAATGACTTGACACACATGATTGATGACACAGTAAGGCTAGGGTGTAAACTTGACACATGTTACCTAGCTACTATCTCCTGATCAACTTAACCATTGGATTGACACACTCAAACCTGTGAACCCAGGTGGAGTCGATGTCATGTACCTGCAATCTTGCAACCAAGTAAACAACATTATACAATATATCCAACATATAACACACACCGTGAAGAAGGAATTACGGATTCGTAAGGTGCTCGCAAGCGAGTGATGCAAACCCGTCTTCTTCACCAATGCACTCATCGAAACTGACACTTTTATCATAATTCCAATAGTCTCATAATAACATCTCATGCTAACTCTACAACATCATTAATCCATAATGCATGTGAAATAATAATTAGATCAACACATCACACAATAATAGTTGTCGCTCAATAGTAGCGAACAAAACATCATAACAAAATGTATCCAATATCAAAGTAACTACAACCAGACATAACATAAAGCAAATCGAATAAGGAGCAAAACGGAGGGGTATTACAACTCAAGTTCAACAACCTTTTGTTGACTCTTATTATATTCATCAATAAGCTCATTATATTTACTTCTTGTTATCCATAACTTTTAAACTAGTGTCAAAAATTTTAAACTTCCCCTCCTTTGGTCTTTTAGGTGTTTTATCTCATTCATTTTCAATTCCTTGTTGTTTATTTCTCTTGGTGAATGCTCAAAGTCATTGTTTTTGTGTTTTTCCTAACCTTAGTCACTAGTCCTCAGAGTTTTATAGCCTTGTCATGAAGTTCTAAACTTTTTAAACTTTCAGATTTCCCGACTTGGTTCATTTTGTTGAACAAGTCAAGGTTTTTCTGCTTTTCCTAACCTTATTCACTAGTCCTCAGAGTTTTATAACCTTGTCATGGAGTTATAAAGTTTCAAAGCTTCCAGATTCCTTAACTTGGTCACTTTGTTGAACAATTCATAGTTTTTCTACTTCTCCTAACCTTAGTTGCTAGTCCTTAGATTTTTATAATCTTGTCGTGGAGTTCTAAAATTTCATAACTTTTAGATTCCCTGACTTGGTTCACTTTTTTGAGTTGCAAGTTCTTTTTGGTCAAACACATCTTGATTCTTTGTAGTCGGTCAGTCAAAGATTTCCAAAATTTCCAAACTTTCGAGTTTGGTTATAAGGTTCCAAGTTTCCATGACTAGGTGACATTATGGACTTATCTTGGGTTTGAAAGGCCTTGTCATCTCATTGAATTCTATGTATGGTCTAACCTTGAGTTGTCTTTTCAGGAATTTTAAAAACCGTTCAGGTTTATAGGCTATCTTTTCGAATAATGATTGAATGTCGCATTAAATGCACATCCTATCAAAATTAATAGCATAAGTTCCAATGGGTGGCGAAGTTTTAATATGACATATGTCATTTAGCCTGCATTCTTGTTCTTTGCCAATGCAAGTAATTCTTAATTGCAAACATTCCATCTCTATGAATTTGCGCTCATGCAAAGCCAAAATTGAATTCAAAATCACTGGTCTGGCGTGAGGGACACTGCAATTTCCCACTTCAATTTGGAGGAGTTTTTGGTGCGCCTAGAGAAAAGGAAGAGAATAGCAGTGGAAGATAAAGTTTTTCATAGCCGTTTAGCACACACTGTAGGTTTTTGTAATGTTGTACAAAGCATCAGCTTGGTGATTACATGCGCAAGGGGCTACATTCCAAAGAATCAAGAAATTGGAGCTTTGGGCGGGTCAATCATTGCAATAATTACTCCTGAAGTCATTTCCCACGCATTTAGCATTCCAGAGAGGGAAATTGTAGAGGAAATGTCTGTAACTGTTGGTGAAGATATTTTTAGAATGAATGAGGAATGGTGCAAAACTTCCATTGCAAAGAATTGGTTGAAGTCGAAGAAAAAGGGTAAGTCTCAGTTTCCCTTAAAGCTTAAAATGGTTCATTTTAAGGATGAAATTTCAGATGCTACCACATTGCTACATCATGTGGCTGGTAATGCATGTTTAGACTCTTTTGAATTTTGGATGTGTCATTTTATTCTAGTGATTTTTAGTGAAAAGAACTTCATTGACTGGGTTGAGATTATTAGTGATCATTTAAATGAGCAATTGATAATTTTTTTGGCAATCTGTTGCCTTCCACATGTGCGCATACCTAGTTTACATTCTATCCAATCAAGAGGCTATCTGGGTAGGGTTGGAACCACAAAGGTCTCTAACACCAGGCATGCTTGTGTATAGAAAGTTTCTAGAGCTCATTAAGGAGGTTGGAATGAGGAATTTTTTCCGCGTCAATGACACATTTTTAATGGAAATTGTGAGAAGAATTGATGGAAAACCTAAGTTCAAGGTTTCACTTGAAGCGACTACATTTGTATTGAGGTTTGGAAGTTTCTACATTCAGTTCGTCAAATTCACTTATCTTAGAATTGGAGGTTTGGAGAAGGCTCCAATGAAATTGCCTCGTTACCCAAGTGATTTCCTATTTTTTCATGAAGTTTGTTGGCAGATGGCCATTGCAAATGTTAAATATTCAAACATGGGAAAGAAGGGGTATTCTTTTCCATTTTCTATGCCTTCATTTTCTTGAAAATGTAATAATATTGCTAGGGGTGTGTAGAAAGCCCTAAATGGATTCAATTTTCAATGTTTTCCCAAGAGAAGTAATTTTGAAAGAACGGGTTATGTTAAGAAAAATTTGTATGGAGCTAGCAGCTATGAACATCGTTCATATATTGAAGTTTTTTGGGAAGACTCTATAGATGAAGGCAAGGTCAATAAGAGAAATTTCACGAGATTGACCCTAAGGAAAATACAATATTTTGGTATTTCTTTTGATATTTCAAAAGATGCACAAGAATACTCAGTGATCATTGATCTTGAATATCGAACCCCTAATACTAAGCCCTTGTAGATAATTAATTGGTCAAAGGATGAAGTTTCAGACATAGTGGTCCTTTCTGCCCTTTTTCTGGGAAGAACTTCAAACTGGTTTAATGGAAAATGGCACAAAAGTGCGGGTTCTCCCTATGAGAAAATAGTTTCATAGAGAAGAGATCAAGGTACTATATAGGCCTCTAGCATAAATATATCAATTGGAAAGCAGTCAATTAGGCCATCTGGCACTGGATCACAGTTAGGAGGAGATGGCAAGAAGACATAAGACATTGGTCCAAGCTAAAATCAATTTGTGAACAAGATAGTGTAGTTGTACCCTCACTACCTAGGAAAAAGGCTAGTCAAAAAAATATAGTGCCTACAGACTCTAAGGGAATTTTTGAACAAATAATTGATGATAACTCTTTTCCCGCATTCTTTGAAGATAAAGCTTCTCTAGTATGAGATACTTTTGTTTCACTTTCTATTCAATCAACTAAAAAGAAAGAAATTGTAAGTGTTGAAAATAGAGACACTGGATTAGTGGCATCTTCCCCAAAATGGTTAAAGAAAATAGTCGAGAAGAAAAGAAAGAATTTTCCCACAATGACAATTGAAGTAGATATAGTTTTCATGCTACATCAGGGTCAACAAAAGCCCAAAAAGGCTAAGAGGATGTCACGAGTTATCACTGATTCCACATTTGGGCATCAATTGTTGGAGATTGTTGATCTAGAAAAGTACCTAAATGACAATGAGATAATGGAAGCTAACTACAAGGTTACTCATGTTGATATGGGGCCATTTAATTTAGAAGGCGATTCATATAATGATGATTACTCTATTAATGCATTGATCAAAAGAGAAAAAGAACAAAAAAAGGAGAACCTTCAGTTGCAATCTAATATTCTTACATTAAAAAAAATTATTTCATCATTTTTGAATCTGGCCACTATGGAAGCCTCAACCTCAAATGTTCAAGGTATTGATTCTAACAATGTGCAAAGGGTCAAGAAAAATTTAGGTTATGCTAAAGCTCTCAACAAATGGATAGAAGGATTTTATCAGGATGACCTTTTTTGCATTCATAAATTTATGCAATTCTATGTTAGTGTGTCTGATAAAAGAAATGAACTGGTAGCTAAGCTCCAGGAGATGAGGAGAGAACATGATAGAACATTTTTTCTTTCAAGGGAAATTGTAGAATTACTCTCCATGGAGCATATTTTTTTAATAAAAGAAAAATTGGTGGATGACCCTAAACAAATTGATCCTAGTTGGTTTGATTCCTTGGAAGGAAAATTGTCAGTATATAAAGATTATATAAATGAAATCAATAAAGTCTTAGAAAAATACTCTGACATATTGGTGAACATCAAGGAGAACTTCAATTCTCTTGAAGTGGAGTTCATGGATGGGTTCATTGATAAGGTACTGGATGTTGCAAATGTAACGGGGGAATTTAAAGAGGTGTATCATAGAGAAGTAGTTGATCCTCAGATAGCCACTCAAGACTCATTCAAAAACTTGAGTTACTTGTAGACCTATATGAATTCATTTAAGGTATAAATTGACAACATCTATGAAATGCTAGCTGAGTCGGACTATGCAACTTTCAAAATGGAGGACAAGGCTGCAAATCACCTTGGCTCTAGGAAGCAAAAAAATCACCGCAATTTTCACCAAGTATAGGGAATATAGGCAAAGAGTAAAGGTACAGGAGGCATTACAAGAGGAGGAGGAGGTGGAAATAATTGGAAGCGAAGGAGTCAATGGTGGGACCTGATTAGTTTTTAGTTTTTATGTTATTATCATTAATTTGGCTCTCTTGATACTTCAAGTTCAAAGACTTTTTATTTTCATTTCTAAAATGGTGGTCTTAAACCATTATCAAGACTCTTCTATTTTTATTGTTTTTCTATTATTTTAATATAGAAAGACAATGGTGAAGTTCATGCATGCGTAATCTTTGAGTTATGGTGTGTGGATTTATTTTTCTTTTGTTGAGTAGTTTGCTAGTGGATTATCTATTATTGGAATGATAGATATTTGGTTTGTTTCGTTGTTGTGGAATTTTTATCTGTGAATAAATATTTTATGGTGATGGATGTGTAATGATTTCTCAGTGTAATTTAGGTGTTTTGGTAGTTTAAGCTTTTATTGTTTAAGTTTTGTGGATTCCTTTCAAAGATTTTTGGTTAAAAACTTAAAATAATTTCCTAAGTTCCTTTCATTTTCTTTCTAGTTAAAAGCGATATTAGTTAAAAATAATTCATTGAATATCTGAAGAAGATAGCTACCACCTTTGAAAATACGCAGATAATTAGTCTGAAATACTATTATGGTTGATTCAAATGTTGTTACATTTGTCACCTCTGTGGGCATAAGAATATAGATTTAGGTGACAAATTTGTTAACCAACACTTCTATGCATGTCTCTATATTTATTAAGGCTATCAACTATTGCTTTTGAGATCTTAGCAACATTTATAATTTATGGTCATGTCAGCTGCTTCTAATGCTCGAGTATCAAAAACTCTTTTTATAATCAGTTTGATAGAGCTTCTAACTTCTAAGTTATGGATGTTG
The DNA here is from genome assembly GCA_007115665.2 of Sequoiadendron giganteum. Taxonomy (NCBI): domain Eukaryota; kingdom Viridiplantae; phylum Streptophyta; class Pinopsida; order Cupressales; family Cupressaceae; genus Sequoiadendron; species Sequoiadendron giganteum. The sequence continues at coordinate 231,151,275 of CM021105.1, read as the reverse complement.
AACTATTAGCTTCTATTCAAGGAATATAAGCATATACCTTTTAGTTATTTATTAAAGATTGTGTGAATGGAAAATTGGCAATGCAATAGGAATTTATAAGTAGTGTGATAAGTGTTGTTCTTTACTTCTTTAAAAATGATGCAAAATCACATATCAAATTCAAAACCATGGAATATAATATAAAATATTAAATACCACAATTTCATGGAATACAATATATTTGAATATAAAATTTCATAATTACAATATAAAATATCATCAACTATAGTTTAGAATATGATTCACGAAGTGAAATATAAAATAAAATATTATGAAGTGTAATGATTCACAATTTCATGGAATACAATATCGAATATCATCAACTATAGTTTGGAATTTGAAATGACGAAAACTGATTCATGAAGTGCAATATAAATACCTAAAAGATCATAATTCTCTTCCATTTACCAAACGGAGTTAGGTTCCTCAAACTGACACTCATCTTGAGATAAAGTAAAAGAGTCATCTTGATTTTGAGTCTTCTCTTCATTTTATTTGGACTGTGTCTCAAATTCAACATCAACATTCATTGTGTGATTTGTGTCACTATCAAAGGCATTTGCCCCACTTTCACTACCACTACCACTGCCACTTGTACCAACATTTGGAATTGGAGTGTCAGTGTTTGTGTTGTACAACCTGGTCCATCTTCTTTCACATGTGGACCTCTAGATTGCGAGTGCCCTTTGAAAAGGAAAATTTTTGACATCATATGCAGTTCCTTTAATCCTCAAGAAATTTTCAAAATTCTTGTCTATTTTATTTCTTAACTTTCATTTCAAAAACCCTAATGTACTAAAAACTCTCTCATCCTCCACCGACCCCAATATCATTGTTTGACATAAATCAACAAGTTTGAAATATTATGATATCGAACCATGCAATATTTCTCTCTAACCTAAGCTTTTCCAAACCCTTTTTATTGATCTCGGTTCAAAGGCCTTCTCCTTGCCCATGGATTTATACTAGTCCTTCATAGTTTTTTCAAAAATCCTACATTGTTGTCTAAGCTTATTTGCATTCAAAAGTACTTCTATTGTCTTCTCATTGTATGCTATCTTTTTCAAAAATTGTTCGATCAATAATTTTACTTGATGATGGAAATATTTTGGGTTATCTCAGTTTACCCAAAATTGAGGATACACAATACCCATGGCTTCAATTATTTCATGTGAAGGGAATCTTTCACGAATCTTTAAGGAAAGAGATTTTGCAATTTCCTTCAAATTATCACTAACATATTTAACAATTTCATCAAAATCTTCCTCGTTAACAGCTACTTCTCTACTAGAGTGTTTGGTTTTCTTACAATGGTACATTGGTATCTCATATCCACGTAAATAGATACATAAGTTCCCTCTTGCATTAAACTATAAATAATTATCAAGATTATTCAAATCAGTAATATTCTACCACATGAAATAATTTGCACCTTCTTGTGTTAGATCTAAATATAGATGATCGAGGTCCAAGCATGTAAGTTTACGTAGATTGGGAAATTCATAAATATACATAGTTATGTCTTTGGATTTCTTCACAAGATTGTTCATCACATCCAGCATGGGGAGAAGACTAGCTAGGTCAAGAGTGTCTCTATATCACTTAAACTATGTAAGAGGTCAGGACCTTTGTCTACTGTGCTATGACGCTTGTACATCACTTCAATCAAGGATTGATATTCTGAAAGAACTCGTTGCGTTGGTCCATGTAGGGAGATCCATCTGGTATAGAAATCTTAGAGAATCCTATTTCCCGGTCTTATTCCCTTAGAAAAATGTTGAAAGTATTTCAAAAGTTTGGGACTTCAACAGAAGTATGCATGGATCTCGTGAACTAGATTTTCAACTTTTGAATGCTAAATTCATTTTGTGGGCCATGTAGTGAATTGCAAGCATTTATGGTGCACAAGTAGTTTTTAATTTTGTGCAAACACCACTCCTTTGACCTTGCATCACAATAGCTCCATCAACTCCTACACACACCAACTTTTTGGCAATTGTCAACTCATCCATACCTGTAATTTCATTCAAATATTTCTTGACTAGTTCAAATAGATTTTGTGATCTTGAACTATCCTTCATTTTATGAACACAAAGAATATGAGCTTGGAAAACATGTTGTTCTACAGTATACAAATGCATACAGACCCAAGAAGTATTGTCTACTACAGTAACTTAATCTAAAGATAGTGCAATGAAATTTGACTCTTCTACTTTCTCCTTTAAATCTTCCTTTTCCATTGCAGCAAGAGAGTTTGCCCATTCCAATCCAGCATTTACTGACCAATGTGAGAAGGGAAAGTGAGGAACACTCAAATAAGATAATAAACTAGAATATTTTGGATAGTCTGTCATAAGACATCCTCTAGACAAAATATGAAAAACAACACTCATCTAAACAATTTTTGACAGATTTTTTGTTGCCATTGCTTTTCCAAAATGAGCCTCAAGTGTACCTTGACATTTATCAAGCTTCAAAATTCTATTGTTATTCTCTTCATAATTTGTGACATACTTAACATGAAGACATTCTTCCTTTTATTTCCATCGTACGATTGATTGTTCCTTTCCATCTATGATTTTTTTTTTATAAACTTTATCAATATGGTTTTCTATATTGTCAAGCTTTAGCCACAACGTCTTGTCTCTTCCACATTTCCAACTATAAATCATACATTTGAACTCTGTTGCACTTTCAATATTGTTTTCATTTGTTACCCCCACTGGTACAATGAATGGGTACTTCAAAAACCAACCAAGCTGAAAATTCCTTGTCATTTCCCACTCGCACCCCAATATTTATTTGCCTTTTCTTTTCTTGCTACCAACATCGTCCTCATCCAATTCAATTATCTCATTCTGGCTAACTAGGCCCCCGTATCCCTTGGAACATCTTTTGTGATATTTCCATCCTCATTTGATACATTTTGATTTAACTCAATGACAATCTCACCTTGACCTTCCTGTGGCAGTGAGGTATTGTGAATGCCTTCTTCACTAATATTTGGTGGAAGAGTTGATGATGAATCTCCATCTTGATCTGATGGATCAGAAGCTTTGCCAATTCCAAAGCAAGACTGTATGATACCTTTACATTTTGAGCATTTTTATGGCCTCCTAGTCTCTTCATTACCCTAAGGAGTCTTATCCTTCCTGCTCGACACATTTATCTCTCACTCCGAATAAAATCTGGGAAAAGATGTCTTCTTGTTTAAGAAGGATAGAGAATATAGATCCTGTTCCCTACTCAAAATCATCTTTAAGACTGAAGCAAGAATGGAAAATAGATAAAGAAATATTATTATTATAACTAATAACATTATGAAGAAATGATCACTCACCTTTAAGTCTACATTTTCAACTTTCACTAACTTCCGAATTGAGAAGTAGAACCTCGAAACTGAACAAAATGTTTAAGAATAAATGAAAATTTTGATTGTATTTATATCAATCCATATTTGGTGAATTCCATAGGATTTTTAAATGGTATATTAAAAATTTCATGAATCCCGCATGCTTTACAAAGATACATTGTAATTTTCAAGGAAAAATGTTCCTCAAATGTATCCTCAAATGTAATTATTTTTAAATTTTATTGTCGAAATAGGTCTTCATAAGCAACTATTTATAAATTTTAATTAGCGAAATGGGTCTTCATAGGAAACTATTTGTAAATATTAATCTATGAAATGGGTCCTGATATAATGTTGTTTTAATAGTATTGGTGAATATGTAAGTGTTTTATTAAATTCTCCTAGGATACTAGGCAAAAATATTAATCGGTCCATTGGAAACGTATAGTTTGTTGTAATACCCCTCCGTTTTGCTTCTTGTTTGGTTTGCTTTATGCTATGTTTGGTTGCAGTTACTTTGATACTGGATACATTTTGTTATGATGATTTGATCGCTACCATTGAGCGACAACTATTATTATGGGATGTAGTTATCTGATTATTGTTTCACATGCATTATAGATTAATGTTGTTGTAGAGTTAACATGAGATATTATTATGAGATTATTGGAATTATGATGGAAGTGTCAGTTTTGATGAGTGTATGGGTGAAGAGGACAAGTTCGCATCACTCACTTGCAAGCGCCCTGCGAATCCGTAATTCCTTCTTCACGGTGTGTATTATATGCTGGATATATCGTATGATGTTGTTTACTTGGTTACAGGATTGCAAGTACATAACACCGACTCCACCTGGTTTCACAGGTTTGAGCGTGTCGATCCAACGGTTAAGTTGAACAAGAGATAGTAGCTAAGTAACATGTGTCAAGTCTACGCCCTAGCCTTAGTGTGTTGTCAGTTGTGTTTGTCGAGTCATTGTCTGTCTTGCTTTGATGTTATTTAATTCTGAAGAATTCTTGATTTGGAAATAGATATTTAGAATAATTGCATTTAAATCATGTTGATGGTTATTTAATTTAAATAATGCAATGTGGATAAAAGTTTATATTTAAATTAATTAATTATATTTAATTTATTTAATTAATTAAATTTATTTAATTAATTAAATTTAATCCAAGGGGTTGAATTTAGTTATTAAATAATTAAATTAATTAATTAAACGTGATGCAAGAGAATGAAAGGAAATAAAAGAATTAGAATTAATTTTGGAATTTAATTCCAACGTGTGGGAATTAAATTAGAAATTGTAATTAAATGTTTGTTTGGAAAATTAGTTGCAACTTTGGAAATTAATTTATTATTTGAAATTTCATTTTAAATTGAAAGTGGGTTTTCGAAAAGTGAAATTGAAAGTGAAATTGAAATGGAAAATTGAAATTGAAATTGAAATATCTAATTTGCATGTAATGTGAATTAGGGTTGTAAATATTGAAATTGAAATTGAAATTGAAATATCTAATTTGCATGTAATGTGAATTAGGGTTGTAAATATTGAAATTGAAATTGAAATTGAAATTGAAATATCTAATTTGCATGTAATGTGAATTAGGGTTGTATTAAGTATTTTTGATTTATAAAGAATACATGTTTTAATTTTAGGGCAGAAAAACCTTTTAGAAGAAAAAAAATACATTTTGACAGCAGGGAAGAAATTTTGGAAAATTTGCACAAGGGTTTGAAGAAAGTTTGATTGTAGAATTGATTGAAAGAAATATTGTTTGCATTTGTTGGATTTTGGATTGGATTCATTGGAGGATTGAAGAAAATTCAGGAAATCTTTGGAGGAGGCTTGCATCAGAAATTCATCTCTTCCTATAGCTTCTTGTACCAAGTTTTCCTCTTTGTGTTTTATTGTTCTTGATTGTTTTCTTTAAAATAGTAATGATTAAATATTTGTTTGTTAAATCTGTTTTAGAAAATAAATTTGATATTAGAAGAAAAGAATTAAACAAATTTATAGCCTTTACTTGTGAAAAATCTTGAGTGAAAATTGTGAAAACTTTAGTTGAATTTAAATTATTTGGGGAAATCGATTTTGTTGTTATTGAAATCAAACATAGAGATTGAACAATGCATTTAGAATGTTTTTAGAAAATGAAACCTTTTGTTTATTATTAAAAAATGGATTTTAAAATCTGCAATATAGTTATATTTTTATGGTAAAATGGTCTGGTTGTGTCACCTATAACTTCACTGTCAGAAACTGGGTTGTCAGGAAATTTAAAGGGTTTTTGCATTTTGAAATTTTCTTATCCTTATCAAAAAATCGTAAATACCCAGATCGCAATTTTTGAGTTATGCTTGAAACACGAGACTGCTGTTAAGTTATTTTTCCCATGGCTGTTCTGAAAATAAAATAATAATAAATTGATATTTATAAATATTAATATTTTATGTATTTAAAGTATTATATTTATTTATATTATTTTAAATAAAATTTGTATATTATATTAATGGAATTAAAATTATAAATGTATGGGGAAATTATTGTTTATTTTAAAATGGCATGTTAAAGTTTAATTGAAGGAGTTGAATATTTAAAAAATGCATAATTTAAAATTTAATTGTGGAATTTAAATTCATCTTTAAAAGTTCCAATTATTAATTTGATTTAATTGGAAAAATATATTTATATTTTGAAAAATTGAGGATAAGGGATATTTTATTTTGAATTAAACAATTTGATATTCTGTAAAGAATAGAAGTTATGTTAATGATTAAATATATTTAAATATATTAATTTATATTTAGTATATATTGAAGGCATATATCCATTTGAGAGAATAAATAATATTTTATTTTATTTTATTCTATTGTTTGCAAATTGAGTATTATTATCGTTCTAAAAGAAATGATTAGTATGTATAGAAAATGTATAGAGAAATATATTTTTTAATAGAAGTAATTATTTGATTTAAAAGAAAATATATTGAGATGTATATATATATATATATATATATATATATATATATATATTCCATGAGTATTTTCAATCAGTATTTACCTTGTTTTATTTAAGTGCGTGTAATTTAGCTTTGCATGAAGAATTTAAATGATAAGTTTTGAATGTATGGTCAAAATTGATAAGCAAAAAGATATTTAAATATATTGAAGAATTATAGAAATATTTATATTTAAATGTTTGTTTTAATTAATGAGATTTAATTAGAAACAATATGAATGCGTGACCAAATAGACAAGCCAAAAGATATTTTTATACATTGATGAAATTGCATTTTTTTAAATGGATAGTTGATGAGACATAGACTCCGGATAGAAAATTGGAAAAGATTGGTTGTAATAGTGTTAGGTTGCATTAGAAGTAAATTTAGGAACTAACTATATTGAAAAAGGAAAATAGTTATTATGATTTATTTAGTTCCATAGAGTAATCTAGTAATTGTGAATGGAATATTAATGGTGTCTATATAATATGTAGCATATATATATATTCAGTGTAAAATTCATTATCGTATTTTATTTTAATGAGATGCATGCAATGTATTATTGAATAGAGATTTAAAAATAGATTGATTAGTGTATATGGAAAATGGATAGAGAAACAATATGTTATTATATTAAAGTGATTGAATGTTTTAAATAGAAAATTGAATGAGATGTAAGATTTGGTTAGTAAATGGAAAAAGTTTACTTGCATGGATTTTTGTCGATTTAAATGTAAATTAAGAAGTTGTTTTATTGATGAGCCAATCCATTATGTTATTTAATTAATTTCTATTTAGATTAATTGAATCATTGTGATTGGATTATGAAAGAGATATGGATTTAGTATATCCAAAAGTAGTATCTTCCTCATGATTATCTTAAAGGATTTAATTCTCTGTATTCAGTAAAGGGAAGTAAGTTTAATTGTTTTAGATTTTCAATAATGAAAAGGGAAATAGGGGTTATGATTATTTTAGATGATCTAGTTATCATGACTTTGACTTTTCTACACTACCTATTGAATGAGTATGGATTTAGGAAATCCAAATATTAGATTTGATTGATGACTTGAATGCTTTTGTTGCTATGTCGTCAAGTTGCATTGTTGGTTTTGGGATTTAGTGTTAGTCCTAAATTATAAGTCTTCCAGAAAAACTTAGAGAATAATGGTTGTTGAACCTTTATGCCATCCAGTTGTTTTCCCTTGGGTAGTGCATGGCGTCTTTTCAATTTTACTCGGTTTTCACGAATGGGGATGGTTGCACCTCCTTGGCTTAGGAGCGGATTATGGGATCTGTGTCTCCTTGTATGGAGTGACCTTGTGATGTGGTTTCATCTTGTTGCCTCCTGTGAAAGGAGTGGACTATGTGTTGTTGCCTCCAAGATGTTTGGAGTGAGATCTTTTGTACCTCCTGTAAAAGGAGTGGACTATGTGATTGTTGCCTCTAAGATGTTTGGAGTCAGTTTCTATTATTTGTATCCTCCTTGTGTTGGAGTGGATTATGATGCCTAGTTGGTATGCACTTGTGTTTCCCTTGGTGGATTATTTGGGTGTGTGTTGTCGAATAGAAGAGTGGCTTCTGTTAGGCACCAGAGCCCAAAGAGGTAAACTGGATAACCTTCAGGAGTGATTTAAACAAGTGATAATTAAAATAATGTACTTAGAAGATTAGGACTAACTTCTCACATTAATCAAGATAATTTAATCCTCACTCATAGACACAAGGGCTCGTTTAGACTTGGGATGAGTGAGAAGGCCTGGAATGGCAAGATCAACTATCTTATCCTTGCGAGAGGTAGTTGATTCCGCATGAGTGAGTATGAGTGTCGGGATTCGATTGAGGCCACCAGGATTACTTGTGCTAGAGGCTATGAAGAATGCCTAGAGGAGATCTCATGACAAACCTTGCGATGACACTCTATCTAGGACAACTATTGTTAATTGTTTTATATGTATGGTTTTGTGAACATACTTGATCTACTTTATGTCTGGAAGCAATGTGATATATGTCAGTGATGTTGGAGTTGTACTTGTATTGTACTTGATTTGTACTTGTATTGTATTTGATTTGTACTTGTATTGTACTTGATTTGTACTTGTATTGTATTTGATTTGTACTTGTATTGTACTTGAGTTGTACTTGATTTATACTTATATGGTGAATGAGTTGTACTTGTTAATTCATTTGGCTGGTTATAACAGTATGAGTCAGTTTGAGTCTACCTTTGGTTAGAGGTAGTAGAATCTTTGTCCATGTTACTTTGTTACTATCTCCTAGCATGGGGGGTGGGCCTTCGGGTACCACATTGGTAGGGTGGAACATGCACCAAAACCATTGGGTCCCCATCGAATCTTCAGTACTTGGTGGAGAGACATCCAGATGGACAGCTCGCGGCTCTTGTTGTAATTTCTTGCTTTGTAATATTTCAATTGTATATGATACTTTATCCCTCTTTTGTAAGAGGTGGAGTTATGTAATTGTAATACATTTGTACTAGTGTCTCATTCTGGGAATGAGTGATGTAACTATTGGATTAAGATAATGTTTATGAGATTGTAACTTGGTTGATTATCTTATTATGTTATGTGGTATTCTTATGATGTATGATGTTTATTTCATACAATTCATACTGCTATGGTTATATGTAATATGTATGTGTGGGTTTAAGTAATCCTAAACTTGTAGCATTAGAGGTTGTTTTTAACTAGTAAGTGAATGTGTATGTTAAATGCACTTTATAAATAAAAAATTGGTTCACTTATGATATTAATTGCAACTTCCTTTAAGGTTACTTGGCGGGGCATTACATTTGTTATGGCAAATGTATTGCTTAAACGTGTCTCATAAAACAAAAAACGTTGGTGAATGGACATGCATTGGACTGATAGTTCATGAAATCTGGATGATTTGGACACAATGTTGGGTACGATTAATTTTCCAATTTCTACTTCCCAATTCCTAGAATTCACCAATTGGCGAAGATTTTCCACTAAATTTTAATGTGTTCTCTTATGAATATATCCCTAAGGAAAAAAAAATTGATACTTGTAATTGTAAACATCTTCTTTTTAATCTGTAAACTGAATTCTATTTTAAGTTTCCATTTGGAGTTATCAACAAATTGGAAAGTCAAAAAATATCAAATTATGAACTCAATAAATTTTTACTTATTCAAGTTTCTGATTTATACATTATTATTTATTTAGACTTTAGGAAATGAAGACAAGGACTATAAGGCACAAATTATATGATAGTGATCATAATGTTCAAATTCTAGAGACATAATATGAGCATGTGCATACTCAAAAATGGCCAAGAATAATGAATATTTTTTGAGTCTTGGTTTGAAATGGAAAGTTGTAAATCCACTAAGAAATATATTATTTTTTTAATAGTTTTTAATCAAATTTTATAGGCAAGAGCTTTATGTATATAAGATATAATATGTTTTTTTTTTTGTTTTATAGGTAACAAAAAGAGTGCAAAGAAAATGTGGAGAAAAAACAAAAGGAAAAAAAAGATAAAATTTCACCATCTCGTAGAAGCCAACATTTTTGTGATTCAATAAATGTAGTTGGTGAAAATGATAGTTGTGATGATGTGCAACCTGGTATAGCACATGGTGATGTGCAACCTAATATAGCACATGGTAATGTGCAGCCTGATATAGCACATGGTGATGTGCAACCTGATATATCACATGGTGATGTGTAGCCTAATATAGCACATGGTGATGTGCAATGTTGTGATGATATCTTTGGACTAATTCTAAGAGAAATTATTGAAAAAAATCAGGGCAAAGGAACAACAAGTCTATAGATTATTTTTTCAACATTAAAGGATGTGTTTACTAATGTGGAATCTACAAAGACCAATATTGATCTACCTACTCATGCCACACCTAATGTGTCCAAGGAGCATGAAGTTTTGGTTAATGAAAGTCATGAAGAGTGATTTCTTGCATCTATTGTGCCTCAAAGTGCACCTATTGCATATAGAACTTTTGATGGAACTAGTGGATCAGCTAGAAATATTGGTAGTTGTAATTTAATAGAAGATGTGTATGCTTTTGTCAAAATACAAAGATTGAGTCAAGATTTGTATAGATCTACTAAGAGGAATGCAAAAGAAAGAAAATTGAAAGGCAAGAATCCATTCTTTATTGAGGTATCAAGAATTAGTGAGCCCATTGGGCCAAATGCTACAAAGTGTTCCACCGAGTTGGGTGTATGATGTAGGGCCCATTTGGATATTTGCAAATCAAATTTTGTAGAGCAAGATCCATGAGCTATGGAAAATGTTATACAAAAAATGGAAAATTCTTTTGAGACTACTGGTGGACAAATCTCTAGAAAATATTACAAGCAAAGGATGATAGTTTCAATTAGCAATTATAGATAAATGTGTAGAAAAACAATCATGTTGGGAAAAGAGATTGTTAACTCCAGTATATATTCTAAAGAGTGGGAGGCATTGAGAGAAATATGATTCCAAAGAATATTTGGTAAAGAGTAACAAAGGCAAGAGAGAAAGAGATAATGTGAGGGTTGGATATACATTTGGTTGAGGTGGGTTGCACGCCAAAATGGACAAATTTGCAAAAAGTGTATGGATTTTTGGTTCAATTTACATTGTGTTATTTATTTCAATTTTTTATTGAACTGATTATAGGTTGAAATTGACATTGTATTTTAGGTGGAAAATATTAATAAAGAAGCAGGTGGAGAAGTTATTGTCAATTATATGGTAACACTAGATGCTAGTAAATCTATGAGTAGGATGAAGTTAACATATAGTTCGTCAACAGAGAATTCACAACCATCTATTCAATGCTTGGTAGGAGCCTCTATAGATCATGTCAACTCATATGAACAAGGGTACCAAAAGGTAATGAGTTACATATTAGGTCTCAATCACCAAGTTTCACAGTTCGTTGAAATTGTTAACCCTATGGCTATTGCATGGAATGAGCATAAATCCATGGATTCAAATGAGGTAAGACGCTCTATTGATCTCATTTATTTTTGTTTGGTAGTTCTATATAAAAATGCCTCTTAATATGTAGATTATTGAAATCTGAGTGTAGGAGAATCCAACCCAGTTTCTTTATTGTTGGAGTGATCCAAAAAATGTTCTTTTGGACAAATTTATAGCTTGCCCTTTTTACTTGACTATTGAATTCTTTGTATATTTTTTTGCACGATAGTTAAACCACATGTAGCAAATTTTTTTCAAAGCAATAGGAAAATGAAAATTCCTTCAGGGTGTCAATAGAGCTGGCAATATTGATAGTGATGAAGTGGACAAGAATGCATAACACAGACATCTTAGTTGACCTAAAGTTGAGGTAATTAATATAATATTTGTCAGATATTTGTCCCAATGTTTTTGCATTCTTCATTCTTAAAATATTTGTTTGGAAAAAAATCATAGCTTTTGCATTCTTTACTTGATTTATATTAATTTTTGCATGTTGATTAAACTACATAATGCAAATCAATTATATGAAAGGAAAAAAGGAAAAAGGTCCTGGCAATAGAACTCTCTACAAAGTTGTACAACTTAATGTTTGCAATGATGTTGATAGTGGTTATGATGATGAACTCAACAAGCATGCACATGATATTCATAGTGGTAGTCGTGTTGAACTCAAGGTGAGTACTTTGAAACCACATACAAGTAAGTACTATTCAAGTAATTAATGGTTATTTTATTATGTAGATAAGGGTAATCATGACCTATTTCATAGAAGTTGAATGTTAGAATAGTAGTGAATTATAATTAGCTAGTATACATAGATTATGCAATTACGGGAGAACATATAACTTACATATGGAAGCTTAGAGCTTAGTTGTAATAGAGTGTTCTATAAAAGCACATACAAAAACTGATTTGTTCCAAGACATAACACATTACATACATCTGTCAAAAACAATATAATGTGTGTTTTATATCTCAATATAATGTATATTTTTTTGATTTCATAGTCATTTATTGATAAAATCCAAGAAGGGGATACAATTGAGGTGTTTGATCCACATTATGGTGTTGTTGTAGGCATGGGATGGATTCACTCACTATCTATTGTACATGGTGTCAAATTGAAAGGAACATGAAATGCAAATGTATGTATTTCATAGGTCTAAAGTAACATACCACTTCCTCATCTAGAAAAAAATAGATGGAGTTGTCCGTCTGAAATAGAAACTAGGGACCTTTGTACGGTGGCTACTAAAAAATTTTAAATAAACCACAAAGAGTTAGTCATAAGTGTAGAAGAGAAAAAGAAGGGTTAGCAGAAAGAAAGTGTGGAGAGTGAAGTTGCAGGTCCATAGAATGTATTGAGCCTGAATAAATTGAACCCAAATAAAAACCAGAAAATCTGATTTGGGTGTACATCCTATGAGTAGAACATAGAATGTTCTATCTTACTACACCTGTAATGTAAAACCCCTTGATTATGTTTTTCTTTTTTTCTTTGGGTTCCACTCATTCAAACTTGTGCATTACACAAAGAACAAGGGTTTAGAAAAATAAGTAAATACATAGCAGATAAAGAGGTGTAGAGAAGAGGAAAATTTGCAAAGAGTGCAACATACATGTATGTGCAGTTGCAAATAAGTTGTAACATAGAATTGTCATCAAAATTGTAATATCTTGCATAACCAAAAAAAGGCAATGTAACTTAGTTTTCTCAGTCACCACACTGAAAAACACACTTTCCAATAGTATATATTTTCAAAGAAAAGACACATTTATGTCTTGTATCCGCTATAAGAACAAGTTTTCTCAATAAAATTTTAGTATTTTTCCTTCTTAATAATCATTTCATTATGTGCAAATGAATGATTGATTATGTTTTTGTATGTTTTTATATGTTTAAATCTCAATTAAAACATTGTCTCATTTCCAACACTTATAGGCAGAAATCAATGAACAAAAATAATTAAATAAACTACCAATTGACTAAATATACTAGCAATTGATAGGAATCAGTTTTAATAAATATGACTAAATATAATGATTATGCAATTAATAAAAAATGTATCAATATACCTTTTAGTTGATAGAAATTAGTGAGAAAAACCAATTTAATAAACTACCAAATTGATCAAAATGATGATTAAAATTAATGACTAAATACACTACCAATGGATGGAAATTAGTGCATAAAAAACTAAATAAGTGACTAGTTAATATCAATCAATGACTAAATTAATGACAAAATATACTAGTGAATAAACAAATGACTGAATAAGTGACCAGTTTAAAACATTTAATGAGTAAATTAATGACTAAATTACACACTACCAAATCAATCAAATTAATGACTACATCAATGACCAAATTGATCAATTAAACGACTAAATTAATGAGCAAGTCGATCACCCAGACAACTAAGCCAATGACCTAATCGATCAATTGAGTGACTAAATTAATGACCAAATTGAGAAACCAAACAACTAAAAATAGTTTAGTCATCAATTCGATCATGTTATAAATGACTGGCAATAATCTACTACTAGTTGTGAGACCAAATTCAATCATTTATAAGAATTTTTCAGTCACATATTATTGTTTTTGTACTAGTAGATACCTCCTTTGAGTGGTTCTCTTCTCTATAGAATAACTCAAATTTTTCATTTGATGAACTTGTTGAGGCATTTATAACCCATTTCCAAGTGCATATGACTCCCAAGATGACCTTGGTCGACTTGATGAGATACAAGCAAAAGGAGGAAGAAAAGATAATTGACTTTATCTCATGCTATCAATCACTTTATTCCCAAGTCGATGTCAATATCCTCGAACCACACCTTCAAAATATGTTCATAGAAAATTTGAAAAGAAATATCCAAGACATACTTACCATTATGAAATTCCCATCCTTCATGCACTTGTGTACTGCCCTCAATGATTATCAAAATTTGGTTAGTAGTCGAGATAAAAAGTCCACCTCTAGCTAAATCAAGAGATCCAAGCCCACACACCAAAAAAATTCCCAACCTTTTAGAAAAAAAAATAAAGGTTTCCTTCAATTCAACCCCCCTCAACAAACAACTCAAAATATCAATAACTAAGCAGTTGTTGTCAAAGCCTCGATACCCTTTAGTTATGGATATCCAAAAATACAACTCACTCCCTTACCCGATACCCTTCATAATTCCATGTCCCAACTCCTAGACCAACAAATTATTACCTTAACTCCTATCAAAAAACCTGACCCTAATAAGCCTTTACCCTTGAGCTTTAAATCAAATGATTATTGTTATTATCACCAACAAATGGACATGACATGGAACATTACAAGCATCTTAAACATCTTGTGTAATACCTCATTGATTCTATCCATCTATCCATTGGAGGTATTAGTGATCAAGGAAATAAGTTTGTTGCCCCTCCGAACAAAAACTTGAAAATTTTAACCAATCCCATTCCAAAATATAATATTTAATTCTTTGAAACTAGAAAAACTACAAAGAATGATGTGATGAATGTTGATACAAATGATGAAAAAAATTATTTTGTTCTAACTAATGCTATCAATGTCAATATTATAGATGAAATGATAGGGGTGATAGATGTCATTCCTCATAAGGGCTGACTCAAGAGTCCTCTTGATATTGCTTTCTCTTCTAAGGATATACTTAAACATTTGATTGATGTTCCTCTCTACATAGCCGACAGTATCTATGACAAGCCCACTAATGGGATACTAATAGGTCCTGCCTATGGAGAGAATGTGATCACTAAGGAATTTCTACTTTTGCATGAACTCTATCAAGATGAATATGATACACCGAAAGAATTGATCAAGACACACAATGGTTTTGTGTGCCCTATGATTGGATCAATCATCTTACCATTGCAAATAGGACCAAAAAATTAGATGTTACAATCTCCACCATCCCATAGTTAGACCAATTTTGTGTGAAGTCAGGCCACCCATGGCTTCTCTCCATGAAAATTTTCCCTTTGGTTGTGCATAAATGCATAAATGCTTAAAGTTTTTCTTTGAAAATGAGATATTCACTGTTCACCATAGTGGCTTTAACCCCCTATCATCTAAAGGAAACTTTTCCATAGATTCCTTTTGGTCTGAGCCTGTGGAACCTATAAATCCAAGAGAAGACTTATTTTTCTTGTCCTATCAAAAGTTCAAGGAAAAGAAGATAGCAAAAATATCTATCTGAAATATGTTCTCATCCACCTCTAAACCTCCCTGAATAAAACAAGTTTACAAAGTCAAAGAGAAAGTGGTTGAACAACCTCCTGTGGTTCCTTACGTTCCTCCCCTTACAGAAGAAAAGAAACCAATGGTTGATCAACCTACTCTAACACAATTAAAAATTGAAAACAAAACCAAATGAAATAGAGGTGCTAGGGAGCATAGGCGTAGATGTATTTCCCTTGCTCACAAGTTACATGATGAATTAAGTAAATAAAATCAAGATCCAAACTTGATTGAAGAAACGCATGATGACCCTCCTCCCCAGTCGAAGCAAGAAAATTCAATGCAACCTCCATAGCAAGAGTTAACCTCTTATATGGCCATTATCCTTCAACCTCATGTTGTGATCAGCTTAAATGATGATGATGAGGTTGATAAAAGTGACAAAGAGGTGCATAATGAACTGAATACATTGCTTTCTGCTTCCATGAGCTTAAAAGACAAATCTTACATAAAGAGTGTTGAACCTGGTACTTCTCCAAGTTTGGTACTTTCCCTTGTCCCTTTGTCTTGTTTCCTACCTTTGGTATATAATTAACATGATTGGGAGGAAGATGACTTGCATTTTACTTTACTAATATTTTTCATTTTCTTTTTCTTTTTGATTTTCTTTTATGTGATTGCATGTGTGTAATGTGATCCCCTATGAATTTTTTTTATCTCTCTCTTTGTGAAATTCCTCTATTTGTACCAAAATTCTTCTTTATGTCATGCATCTTTTTCACCTTTATCTTTGTCTTGTGTTTTCCTTTTGGGGATGACACAAGGCATTGAGACTTTCATGTCTCCTTCATATTGACCCAAAAGGCTTTATTTTTCCTTTTCCTTTTCATTTCACCTTTATCTTTGTCTTGTGTTTTCCTTTTGGAGATGATGCAAGGCATCGAGACATTCATGTATCCTTCATGTTGACCCAAAAGGCTTTCCTTTTCATTTTATTTTTCATTTCTCCTTTATCTTTGTCTTGTGTTTTCCTTTTGGGGATGACGCAAGGTGTCGATACACTTTATGTCTCTTCCATGTTGACCCAAAAGGTTTTCCTTTGTTTTCACTCTCTTTGTGTCATTATTACAATTATATGTATTTGGGGAATGATGACAGTTCCAAGATCTCTTACAAATATTGTGGAAAATAACATACTAACCCCAAATCCATAGATTGATTATGTGTTTAGTGTTTTCATTTTGGGGGAAACCCCTCCCTTTTCATTTTTCTCTTGCATGATGTAGCCTTACTTGGAAAAATATGATTTGGCATAGGGATTTCCTAGTTGGCTCTCATGTCTTTCTTCTTTGTTGTATTCTTCATTTTCTACTTAAATTAATTTCTCACAGCATGGTGTTTAGCAATTTATTTAAAGTGGGGGCATACATTGGCATTATTCCTTTGCATTTATCCTTTTGATGGTTCTTAGTATAGTCTTATTACTTGATTCGATGTAGTTTTCACTTTATGGATGACATTAGGTGTGATTTCCTTCATAAGAATGATCTCTCTTAGCATATTACATTCCTCTTAGTGGCTTCATGCGACACACTACATCCCCTAAGTTGTGAATTTTCTATTATTTTATTAGTCCCCCCTTGGAGATGTTAGGCACAATGTTCCCTAAGTTAAAGACCTCGCATGAACTAAGAAAGACTCCTTTGAACATTTCATTTTTTTGCATTTTTCATTTGTTGTTATATGGCCACCTTGCATAACACAACTTGCATGCCTATAGAGCCATCATGTTTTTTCATGAGCTCCAAGCATATGAAGTTTTGCTTGCCTCATGAAGCTCGAAAATAATTTTTGTGTGGTACCTTATTAAATTTATCAGGAGGTATAACTTTGGTATGGTTGAGCAGGAAGCCCAATATGAGGTATGGGTTTTCCCATAGCCACTTTCATGGTTGTGTGAGTACATACTAGTCATGAGTGTATGTTTCTTACCTTTTAAGACTTCTCATCCATCAAACAACCAAGAGTTCCATCGCCTTAGAGTGAGTATGCATTTTTTCAAACAAACAACCTAGATCTAATCCACATTGGGATGGAAAAATGATGAAAGCTTGATCTGATTCTCTTTTAGCTCTTTTCTCTTTTTCATCTTTGGCAATGTATGATTGACCTTGTTGTGATTTCAAGAATTCTCACATAATTGAGTATAAATACAAGGTTCTTTCACTCATTTTATCCTAGCAAGAAATCAAGTGATCCTTATAGAAAATTGAGTTCACAAGAGAATTTGAGAAACAGCATTCAAAGAATTCAAGGGTAGATTATGAAGCATTCTAGAAAATTCTTCAAGTGTCAATCATCATGTCAAACATTGCTTGCATCATGTTATTTTAGAGCTAACAATTGTGGTGTAGGGTTTATGATTCAAACAAGTGCTTCATTCAAAGATCTATCAACATCACTCTAGATTCCAAGTCTACATCCATTGGAGCCATTACTTACATGTTTGTAGCACCTTATTCCTAGGGTTTGGTGAGTTGTG
The DNA here is from genome assembly GCA_007115665.2 of Sequoiadendron giganteum. NCBI lineage: Eukaryota > Viridiplantae > Streptophyta > Pinopsida > Cupressales > Cupressaceae > Sequoiadendron > Sequoiadendron giganteum. The sequence continues at coordinate 231,133,159 of CM021105.1, read as the reverse complement.
ACATTTTTATTTGTTCATTCATCATTCTCCCTTCATATTTTATTTCATTTCAAGGTTTAATGAACAACAAAGGGGTTTGACCAAGGAAAGCCCCTATTCTCTAACTCCACAAAAATTTTCCCTCTTCTTGTGTGTGATTTGTCAAGCTAGATTGTAGATTTGTCAAGAAGAAAAGCTATAGAAAAGTTTTCAAATCCCCAAAGTTGTCAAAATTGTCATTCAACCTTGGAGAAGCTTGGAGAAGGTCTACAGTTGGTATTTTGCAGATTCAAATCTAGAAACCATTAAAAGAGAGCAAAGCAATCCAAGAGACATAGAATATAGTTCAAAACTTCCAAAAAAAGTAAAAGTGGACCGATTCGCCACTATTGGCAAATGAGTCCCACTGTATAGGCCTGATCAAGATTGTTATAGATTTGGATACCATTTTGGCATAAACCTACTCCATTGCATTTTCCGAGAAACTGGACTGAGTTGCCCAACTCCATGAATGAGTCCTAGTCAACTTCAACAATAGATTTTTCAGTGATCCAGATCTTCTTTCTACCTTATTCAATCTTCCAGGTACACACTTCTAGTCTCATATCCTTTTACAACATTTTGTTCATCTTTCTAGGTCACTTTGCATATCACATTATGTTTTGTAATTCATTGTATTTTCCAATTTTACACTTGGTGGTGAACCCCTCATTAGCTATCATTCAATCCATAGAATAGTCCCTTTACTATATTTCAATCTTCTTTTCATTGAAATCTCAAGGGCGTTTTCTTGAGTGAACAAGAACAAGAAGATTGACCTCTATCCTTTTAGGTCCAAAACTCTAGAAGCAAAAGAGATGCCCCCAATTTTTGTCATTTCTCTAGGTAGAAACCTAAAGAAGACAATGAATGACCTATTGCACTAAATCACAAGGAGCCAAAACTATCGAATCACAAGAATAATTAGTTGTACAAAAGTAGATGAAGGAGATGAGATCTCAGTGCATGCCATTCGACTACACTTATCATCCCCCATTGTGTCCTCAACATATTATGAATTAAGAACACTAGATGAATCAATTGATGTTGGTTTAGAGGAATCAAGCAAACTTATCCCATTGGTAGTGAAAAGCTACTACAACTGATGAAGTTCATAAAGAAGTTTCAAATCATCAAGTTCTTTCAGCAAGTATTCATCAATTATATGCCTTTTCTTCCCACAGTAATCGCATTTTAATTTCCACAGATTAGATGACATGATTACAAAAAGAAAACAAACACAAGATTACCCCCCAAATAACTCAATCAAGAAACCTCACAAGAAATATATGAGGTTGGAACTTTATGCTTAGAGTAATTATAGGTGCCACTTTCCAAAAATAAAAAAGTGAACTTTATCTTAGTGCATATTAGTGCATATAGATGCAAAAAAATTCCATAAGCTAAAAGTATGATTTTTACACAAGATAAGATAAATCTAATCGCACAATTGGAAAACACATAGAAATTATGCACTTTCAAAAACATACCCAAAAATGTTATCATAGGAGCAAGAATGAAGCCCTGAAAGATCCCAAAATGAGAATGGCTTAGGAACACCTATGAGAATCTATACTTTTTAAAAAACTCAGGAACCAAATTAAAAACAAAGTTGCACCACTATGTAGAGCATGAAATTCTACCCTAAAAAAAATTCTTAAGAAAATGAGTTTGGATGACTAAGTTATGATCATTTGAAAATTTCCCTTCAAAACAAAAATGCACATGGTGAGCGGGCAAAAATATTTAAGGAGTGTTGACATCATGTTGACATGACACTAATGTTAATAATCCACTTGATTAAATTTGGCTTCCTGAAAGCTATCAGGGGTCATAGTTGGGTTGCCAGGATATCCCTCAAACTATCAAAAATATTCTTCGCTTTTATTAAAATCCTTTGTCAATGGAATCTCTAATTTTTTTAAAAAATATTTTGTTGTTTTGTCTACGAGTTTTATTTGTCAACTAGTGTGGTAGGTGATGCAAGTGATCAATGATGGGAGTTGCACCTATCACGTGGAAACCATAGGGTAAAAATTATCCTACCACAAGAAAAAGTACCATACGATGGAAGGGTATGTTTGTACATAAAATTCACATCAATTTTTCTAGTTAAAATTCTTTTTAAAAAATATTTTTAAAATAAATAAAAATTATTTTATAAAACTAAAATTTTCTCAAACCTTCAAAAAAAATTGCATGAAATTAAACAATATTCACTTGTAATAATGATGGTTTTATGGCCATATGTATGATGAAGGAGGGAAATTTTTTTCCTCGAGCCCCTAGTCAAGTGCTTAGATTTTAATGATTTAATAGTCGATCTTGGATTTTGCGGCCTTTCGAATGCAATGACAGGGGCAATTTTGGCCCAAAGTACTCCAAGAATTCAACTATCTGCTATATTTTGTAACCCTTGCACAACTTGAAACCCTTATAAATCAAATAAAATTTGATGAAAAAAAAGGAAAACCTAACTTTCTTTAACATCCTACATTCAATGGCGAGTCCTTGAAACCTATAATCACACCCAAAAAAAATCACGTCAAGATTGGTCCCTCATATTTTGGAAGAATTATACAATACTAAAGCTCTAATACCATATAGGAGTTTATTGTGAACTCCTCTATAGACCAAGATCACCTGCAAGACAACAATAACTTTCATAAGAGAGAAATGGTAGAAAATATCATGCTATGATTATGGATGCAAGACTACCAAATTGAATATAACAATTTACATATGGTTTGTTTCTTATAAAGGAAATTTGTGAGATAGGATTACACAAGATATTGATATGTGTCTTAATCCTATACAATGAGGAAACTACCTCAAAAAATATTAAATTACTTAGGACACAAGTATAAAATCCCAAAAGATAAGATCTAGAGAAAACTAACACTAACTAGAAAAATTCCCTCCTAGGGCCTCAATGGACTTAACATGTAAATAGGACCTAGATAGGTAAAACACCTATTTGCACCAATAGAGAGAGGATTAATAACGATAGGGAGAGAGATAGAGAGATGAATTCTAGAGAAGGAAAGGGATATAAAGATATAGAGAGAGAGAGATATATAGAGAGATAAAGAGGGATATAGATAGAGAGATAAAGAGACATATAGTGAGAGATATAGAGAAATAAAAAGGGATCTCAAGAGACATACAGATATATAATGATGGAGAAACAAGAAAAGATAGAGGGATATGGTGAGATAAAGAGATATAGAAGGTGAGGGAGACAAAGAGACATATAGAGATAGTGAGAGAGATAGAAAGAGATAGAAGGAGAGGGGGAGAGAGGGGGAATAGATATATAGATAAGGAGAGAAAGAGAGATGGGAGAGAGATAGAGTGAGGGAGAAATAGAGAGATATATGTAGAGAGATAAAGAGAAAGAAAAGGAGGAAGATGGAGGGAGGGAGAAAGAGACATGAGGGATATGGAGAGAGATAAAGAGATATGGGGGATAAAGAGATAGAGATAAGGAAAGGAAAGTATAGATAGATAAAGATGAAGAGTAATAGAGTGTGTGTATGTGTGTATGTGTTCAAGAGGGAGGAGAGAAATGTAAATAAATGGTGAGAGAGATAAATGGAGAGGGAGAGGAAGATTAATAAGGAGGGAGGGTAGAGAAATATAAAGAAAGGGAGAGGGAGAGATATATAAGTAGATGGAGAGAGAGAGAGAGATGAAAGGAGAGGGAGAGAAACATAAATAAATAGTGAGAGAGAGAGAGAGATAGAAATATATATAATGGTATGTGGAGGGGTAGAGGGAGGGAGGGAGAAAAAGAGATGGTGGTATATATAGCTAGATAGATAGATAGATAGATAGATAGATGGAGGATCTATATAGAGAGAGAATGGGAGAGACATATAGATATTGTGAATATATATATAAAGTGATAAAGGGAGAGGGAGAGATAAAGAGTTATATTGGTACATATAGAGGGAGGGAGAAGGAGAGGGAGAGGGTGAGGGAGAGCGAAAAAGAGAGAAAGAGAGGGGGGGAGAGCTTGGGAGAGGGATCTAGAGGGAGAGATAAATAAGGAGAGGGAGAGGTCTATAGAGAGAGGGAGAGATCTATAGAGAGAGGGATGTCTAGAGATGCAAAGAGATAGAGGGAAAGATAGGGATATAGAGAAATATGGAGAGATATATGAAGAGATAGAAAAAGATCAAGAGAGAGAGATATCTAGAAAAGGTGAGATAGAGAGAGAGACGTAGAGGGAGAGATAGAGAAAAAGGAAGTGATAGAGATACAGGAGCAACATAAATATAGAATGGGAAGAGAGCGAGAGAAACCGAGGGTTAGAGATGGGGTAGAGAGATAAGATGAGAAGAGGGAGAGATGGAGATACTAAATTGAATTAGACTTTAAAATTTTATTAAACATGCTCATGTTACATAACTATTGTAACGGAAAAAGTATCCCTTTTCCTTACTTGATTTGGGAATAATTGTCATTGAGTTAACCTAATTTTGACTAGGTTTAATGTTGTAATGTGTTGTAACACAGTCACATTGATCATGTGCCCCTTTTTAATAAAATGTACTTAATTTGCACCCTCTTTTAAATAGTGTAAAATTTTTTAACACACTTTCACATTTAGCAAGGGTCTCCTCAATTAATTATGGTCAATTAGAGTTAATTATCCCCTTCAATTCTTATTTAAGCCTTATTTGTGACACCTCCCAAAGATCTATCACAAAACACATAATTTAAATTACATAACATTTAATTGGGAAAATTTGAGGTCCTAGAAATTGGTGCTAGGACCCATTCACCCTAGGTGGCAAATGAGTCCTCCCTCTATAGGACCCCCCTTTCTCTGTAGATTCTACATGGATTTTTTATGATCTTTCATTCCTCGAAGGCAAGGTCCTAGAAAAAAAGTACCAGAACCCATTCACCCTAGGTGGCGAATGGATCCTCCCTTAATGAGGACCCAATTTTTGAATTTCATTCTAGTGGGATTTTAATAATGTTTGTTTCCAGATCTGGTGTCAACTTGAATTGTTTGAATTTCAGGGTTAATCTCTTGATTTAGTATAAATATGGGGTTAATTCACATTGTTTCTCCTAGAAAATTTATGTGACTTCATGAGATCAAGAGAAAGACCATTATAGAGAATGTTTAAAGGCTTTTCAAGGAAGATTATCAGAGTATTATTGAAACTATTCAAGATCATTTCATCATGTAAATGGTTTAGTGCATTCATGCATGTTGTTGACCTAATATAGTGGATGTAGCATTGAAGATCTACTTGCAAGCATTTTTTCAGATCATATTTGAGATCAAGATCTACATTCTTCATGGCCACTTCATCTTAGATTGTAGATTTATCTTCCAAGACAACTTCCAAGCTATCATCAATTACATATTTCATATTCATGCTTCAATTTCATTATTTCATCATTTGGTTTAATTACCTATAAGGGGTTTGACTTAGGAAAACCCCTATTCACTAACAATCAACATATTTTTCTTCCCTTGAATTTGTTTTCTCAGATTTATAGGTTGAATATCAATTGGAGAAGAAGTTTAGAGAAAAATTATCAAAGTTGTCAAGTTGCAAGATTGACCTTCATACTAAGAACAAAGAATTGAAGCTACAAAATCTGTTATAGGTTTTCAAGAGCTAAGAACCAAGGATCTAAGAGTGCAAACATCAAGGAAAATAATATAGATCTTAGTTTCAAAAACCCTAATAGGTACCCACTCGCCACTAAAGGTGAATGAGTCATTTGTGCCCTAAAATAGGCTTCTTGCAATAAGGTACACAACATTTTAATTTCTAAAAAACTCCCTCATATTTTATATAAATTTTAGGGTTAGTTTGTAATTGTTATTTGCATCTTTTGGCTCTCATAGTTGTATTTATTTTGTGGAAAAACTTAGTGGTTCCTTTTCTTGATCCAATTAATTTTGGTGGAACCCTATTTTTCATCTTATCATTAATGGTGAACCCGACCTATTGAATGTTGCAATTTTCTATTTTGAAGTATTTCATTACATCCTAGATTAGATCTTTCAATCATTTGCATTTAATTTTCATTGAACTATATCTCATTTAGGGTTTCTTGTATTATATTCAAGATTGCATCTCATTTAGGGTTTAGATTTGCATTTTTTTGCATCTCTCTAAATCTGAAAAATTCAAAAAACATTTAGCCATTGTGCATATCTTTTAGATCCCATTTATTTACATTTGAAAATTAAAACAAAATTGCATTTCAACATAGGTCTTTTCATTCATCTTTTCATTTCATTTTCACATTAAATTTCTAGAAAATCTAAAAGTAAAACTCACTACCTCAGACCTGGACCTGAAAAACATTACTAAAAGGTAGAAAATCATTCAAAAATAGTTTTAAAATACCTAACTAGGACCCTTTCGCCTTTACTAGCAAATCATACCCTGGACAAGTACAACATGAAGCTTCTGGCATCTAAAAAGGCATTAAAAATCACTTTGAAATCAATAAAAACATCTCAAAAATACCTAACTAGGACCCATTTTCCCTTACTGGCAAATGAGTCCTTGTTAGCTACTTATCCACAATTTTTGGAAATTAAAATCTTAGTTTTAGGCTTTTTTTTGGTGTTGTTACATTCCTGTTTCAGTTTCCTAATTTTTTGTTTCATCAAATTCATTGCATTTAGCTTAAATTGCTTCATTTTAGTGCATTGTTAAAATTCAAAATTCCATCTACAACATTTTATTTTCAGTTTATTACATTGTGCAATCAATAAATTGCATTTCTTAGAATCTAAAAATTGCATCTCATTTTAGGTTGTTGTGTTGCCTCTATCCATTTAGGGTTTGCACACTAGATTTGTAAAACTTGCATGAGCTTTACAACTTGGTGTCCTATTATAAATACTATTATAAGACATAGTTTGAGGCTCATGTCATCCCATGATATCTCACTCATCGTGGATCTTAGGTTTTCTATCTCTCTTTTTGATAGTGTTGATAATCAACCCTCTATGGCTCATAGTTTGCATACTTATTTTCCCATGAATTCCCCTCCTACAACCAATGTGCTTGATGTTACCAACTCCATCTCTACCTTCCCTAGTTCCACTCAAGGTTTGGGGTCTACTCAAAGCCAAGGTGGAATCCCAATTCCATCCTCCATAATACCAATATACATTCCTACATTAACTTATACACGACCCACAACAACCTTTCAACCCATAACAACCTTTCAACCTAGAACAACTTTTCAACCTAATGGATTCCTTGAAAATAAAGTTCCATCTCCAAGGTCTTGGTGAATTTGGGGGGTTGTGGGTTTCTATCTTCCGTTGATATAAAGGGTTTTGGGTTTAATTTGGTCTAATTTTGAAAAACACTTTGAGCTTATATCTTGGCCTTTGTTCTATTTTGTTGTTGACTCCTTTTACCAATCATTGATCTTTTAAGTCATGTTTGGCAACATTAAAATCCATTGAGTGACTGACCCTCTGGTTTGGTTTTACCTGCTAATCATGTTGGGTTGTTATTTGGTGGTTATCCTAAATTGAGCTAAGTATTTCCCAATAATAAAGCTTGCAAGCCCTCATGTTGTGGTCATGGGCTAATATTCCAAGGAAGGGTCCTTTTAGGGTTAACATGTTTACATGTGCAGGTCCAGAAAGTTCTTGTGGGCCATGCGATCAATGGAGAAAATCTAATTAGTCATCCGCTTGCCCTTCCTATTTTATCTTGAATACTTTTATTCATTCAGGCTCACGGGTGAGGGACATGTGTTACTAACTATTAGTGGGCCTAATATCACTGAAGATATGTGCAAGTGTTTGCTACAACTAGATCAACGATTGGTAATAATTGAGGTGGCCACATCTGGGTTGTTCCCTGCTAACCCGTCTATTTTCTTGGTTACTAAAGTAACCATGCGGGCTAGCAGGCATTTACCATCTATTTTCTCTATGATCATTTCAATAATTAATATTGTTGAATGTCACCTTGATTTGAAAAATGATTGTGGGTGATATGGATCAAATTGGACCACTCCCTGCCATCTCATTTGGGCCCCATTCACCTCCCTACTTTCTCTAAGAGGAAGCAGGTGTTTTCCATGTGGAACAAATATTAATAGCATGGAGGGTAATGTGTGTGTTACTAAAGCTCATATATCATGCATGCCTAGAAATATTTTAATTTGAGCCCTTGGTATTATTTGAGAAATAAATTGAAGCTAGCTAAGAATTATGTATGATGATGCCTCCAGATTCAAACTCATTTTTTCCTTGCCCTCCCGTTGATAAATTTTCATGTGAGTTATGGCTCATGGGGGTAAGGGAAGATTGAAAAATGGATAGGAATTGAAAAGATAAAGAGATGGTAGGGCCCACATGTTACGAACAGTTACTTCCATATGGCCTCCTATCATTGGGTAATTGTTTCGACTGAGTATAGTCAGATGTCTCAGCATAATTTAATTAAATATGGATGGTGGATCAATCAATTGACTGAATAAATCAATGGTTAAAATTCAAAACAAAGTTGATATCAAGCAAGCCATTCTGGTCGACACGAGGGAGTCTTAATAACTGAAAGGACATTGAGCTACCAAAGTAAGGAACTGCATGATTATAAATATTTACATCAAAGGCATAATTTGGTATTGCAAGTACACTCAATACACTCTGGGAGCTAGGATTGTGGTTGCTCAACATTTTCTCACATCGCGACCAAGGATGTCAACCTATGCAAAACGATAAGTCAATTATCATTTTCCTCTTGGAATTACTGTGAGGTTATGTTTTCTCAAGCTCAAGTCTGTTAGGGTTTTTTTCTTGGTTTGGTTGTTAATTTTGATGTTTATAAAAGAGGATTTCATTAATCCTACATGTGACTAATTTGTGCCAAACCCTTCCAAAATTCGTAGGCCTTTCTCAGTTAGACCAAATAGATTTTTTTTATTATATTACTTGTATTATGGCCCCTAAAGAAAAAAAATCTTCATCCAAAGGGAAGGTTCCTATTTCCAAGAGACCTCTGAATAAAGACCTTATGGATTAGTTACAACCTTCCACTAATGATAAACCTAGAGGTCAATTCACTCCCAAGGGACCACAAATATTAGAGGGACTATTTGACAAAAGAGATTCTATTAAAGATGCTAAATTACCCTACTGTAGATGGAAATTGTTTTGTTGTTGGTTCAAGCACATAAATATGGATGTCCCAGTGGGAAAGCTAACTGTACCAAACATTTATATGGATATTGACTTGTTGAAGGCAATCACTACTAACTATGACCTAGTCATGAGAACTGTCAAGACCTTTGATGGAAAAGAAATGGTGAGAATCACAAAGGAGGAATTGGGTCCTATTTTTAAACTCATTAATGTAGTGATGAAACGTATAATATAAATGAAGAAGCTCTTAGATAAGAGTATGAGAAGAGCAAGGCTTCATTTAGAGTCCACGTTTTACCAAGATTCCTAGCAGAAATTATAGGACAAAAGATTGTGATAGGATCACATGATAAGGAGCCTTTCCCTGTCATTTATTTTGTTCCTTATTTCAAGAGAACTTTCTATTCCATTTGTCAAATAATTGGTTATGATCCTATTTTTGTAATCCAAATGGCTTAGATGTATCTGAGTGCCCAAATCAAGCATCCCCAATATTGTGCAGTATTTGATTATGTAGGATTTCTTTCTAAAAAAAAATGCATGATGGGCTGGTTAGATTAAATGAAGGATAATCTAGGGTAAGATGCAGTTGGTACTCACTGTTGATGCATATGTTCTTAAACAAGGGTGCAATGTATTTTGGAATAAATATGGATTCGGAGAGAAAGGAAGGTGATTGGGATTCTCCTGTGCAATGTTGGACCACTATTTTGAACAAGGATGACAAGATGTATGATTATGTCACATTCTAGAATATTTTTTCTTTTGAATTGAGAAAGGGTTTGATTTTGAGGTTTCCTAGAGTTCCCATTGCTTTACATGATTTCTTGATACCAAAGGAAAAGAAAACCTTAGATAGGCATTGAGCATAACTATGGAAATTTTATTTTTCTCTACAATCTTAATGTTTTAAGAGTTTATGGTTCTAAGGTACAACCTCATTTTCTGCCAAGGTTTGTGCTTGAAAGAATAGGTTTCCTCGAAGTTATGTGGCAATTAGGGAATGTTGAGAATGGAAATTTGTTAAATCAGGGGAAGGGAACTTTCTTTCCTTTCTACAACTATTTTTCTGATTTTATGATGACTAAAGGAGGTTGGAATAGTATCATTTAAGTGCTCAAAGTATACCGCATGAAAAGGACAATTGAGAGGGCCAAATATGATCTTGAAGGTTTTATGGCCTGGTTGAATGATAGAAACAAAAGCTACAAGTATGCTCATATTTTCCATTATCTATAGCATGTAATAAGGAATATATAGATGACAATATGGAGGAAGAAAATAGGTTGGCGAGGTGGATTTCATTTAACAAGATGCAAAGGAAGATAAAGCATGAAGAGCCTGATTTCAAAATCCTCCTTCAGACTGGTGACATAACTCAAAAGCTGGAGCATGTTACAAGAAATTTTGATTCAATAGTAGGCCACCTTGAAACTAAAGGGGTGATTGGTACAAATAAAGGGAAAGCTCCAATTACTAAAGGACAAAGTGGAGAAGGAATTTCTCGTATTGAAGGGGAGTCTACATCACAAGCCCCTGAGGAAGCAAAAATAAAGTTTTTTATAAAAAGAAAGGGTAAAACAAAAAAATCAAATGAACCTTGTGCTCCCACTCAGCATGATAAAAATAGACCTCTTTCTCCTATGTAACAAGTGTCTCCCTTGTCTCCCCCAAGGTTGATAGAGTTTGAGACTATGGATGTTGATTCTCCACCATCTAGTAAAGTACCACCTAAGGAGACACCATTGAAAAAGAAGAAAATTGTGCTCACTAGCTTAGTGGATTATGGTGATGAAGATTCTGATAATGAAATTTGGGTATTCGAGAAATAAATACAAGGAGTTCCAACTATGTCTGTAGTAACGGAAACTAGTCAATTGGGAAAAATATTAAGTGATGTTGATCTGAGAGGATTAAATGGAAGTGATGACATTAGATTTGAGGCATGTACTAAGTTCCCGGATGATTGACTCATTTGTGAGAACTCAAGCTTTTATGGATTTTTCCTATAGGGCTAAACAAGATGAGTATGTAAAAAAAATTGTTGTGGAGAGGAGCCTACATCCAGAGTTGCCTGATACTATCATTCAAGAAAGGATATTAAATGAGATGAGAGCCAAATTTCAAAACATGACTGCTAAGGAAGGTTAAGAATTGGTGAGAACAAGTGGTATCTTGTTATTACCAGAATGGGATCTAGCCATGGCTATTGCTTTTGACATGATCAAAAAATGTGACAAACCACTATATAATATAGAGGAAGAATTTTCTCTTGCATTTCACAGGTTTTCTTTCACTAAAAAGTGGGAAGCATTGGCTATTTGGTCTTTAACCCCAAATACAAGAAAACAGGACATTGTTGAACCTCCACCTAACTACAAGGGAGGCTTAATAATCAAAAGAGTGTCAGAAAAATTGGCCTTGGAAGCTGCAAATTTGTATGTTCATGCTGCACAATTCACCAAGGCTGCTGTGGAATCTGTGATAGCTGAGAAGGAGAAACTTAGAACATAACTGAACAATTTTTTGTTCAAGTATGGGAATCCTGAAACAAATAATATGCAATTACATACAAAGATAGCATTTTTAGAAGATGTATTGCAAAAATTGCAGCCTGGAAAGATAACACAAGATGATATTAATTCTCCCAATAATGTACAAGAAGATATATCCCCTGAGACTACAACGGATGTAAGTACTTCATGAGAAATTGTGCCATATAATATGGGAAATGTTCCCATTTCAATAGTAGAACCTAGTGTGTCTGAAGGGTCATAGGATGAAGGGGATGTCAAAAAGGAAGAGTTGCTTAGAAAACTAAATGAATACAAAGAAAGGTGTCAAAGTCATGATGAAGAAACTTTCAAGAGAAAAATGAGGATTTTCACAATAGTCTTAGAGAACTTGAGCATAAAAGTGAACATCAAGCTAAATAGTATTCACTATAACTATTCATCCATGGTTGATGCCATAAAAATGTTTGATATCGACATATAAAAGGATATCCCACTTATGGAGATTTGGATCCCTAGAAAACAAGACTTGATGCTAATGGGGATTGGGGTTAAGCAAGATCCTAATCCACTTGAGAGGTTTAAGCCTATTGTTCTCCTCATAAATAAGATTGAAGAATATAGAGGGAATGTTGAAACATTTGAGAACAGGATAAGGGAATTGGTGAAATCTTTCCATGAGTCTCAACATGGACTTCTCCCATCTATCTTAAGGATTCATGGTAGCATTAAGACTTTGTAGGAATGAAGAAGTGAAGTAAACAGTATTATTTCAGATCAAGCTGTAAAAATTTGTTAGAAATTTGATATGGACACATTGACAGTGAATATCGATATGTTAGTCCATGTTGAAACTGTATTGCTAGAATTTGATAGGGAAGCTAACCAGATTTTCACCAAATATGCACCTTACAGGAAAAGGGTTGATGAAGTAATGATTTTTTATTGGCCCACAGAAGAAGAATTCCAAGCATGGAAAGGAAGATATTTGGAGGGAGTGGGGGTTTTACATTAAGGATGGCAGGTTAATGATTTGAAAGTTTGAATTTTGCAACCATGGTGAATAAAAAACATATAGGAATGAACTACATAGCTTGGATTTTGTACAGATTATTCTTATGTTGAAGTATGGAAAATATAGTGCATCTTATTCAAGGTTGATTTATGACAGGGCTGCAGACATGGTCTTATCTTTGGCCTTTTTTTGTTTTCTTTGTGCTTTTCCTTCTTTTCATTATGGTGTGTCAGAAAATATTTTGAGCTAACTGTTTGGTTGAATCCATTTTGAAGATTGGACCTAATCTCTTGCAATGAACAAGGACTACACTCATTTCTTCACATGTTTCTCACCTCTTCGGAATGTGTTGTAACTGAATAGGAGAATCTTTGATTAAGCGGTCCAATAAGATTTTTGACATGTGTACTTTTCCATCTGAAGGCTTGTTTTTCTCCATTTCTATAAGAAGGAATTCAAGGCTAGGAAGTAGGGGTTCATTGTTTTATGCAATTAACACTAAGAATTGTGAAGAGAATATTAAACATGTTTGAGAGTTTTTTTCTTAAGTTTTAGAGTTTATGATTATGTATGTAATTTTGATAATAGCAAAGAAAAATATATACTGAGAAATAGCAATTTCATGGCTATTGTCTCTCCATGTGCTTGTTTTATGAGTGATGAATGAAAGAAATATAGGATGTATTTTATTTTTCTCCATTGTTCACGAGTGGATGTTTGATTTCATTCTTTCTTATTAATTCAATGAATTAATGTAAATGCTTGGAGGAGATTATTAACTCATAAGAATCAAGTGCTAGGATACTGATAAGTAGTATTAGTTGTGAATGAGATAGGGGAATGTTGTAATGCAACAAATCTTGAAATTGTATCTTTCTATTGTTAATTTTTTATCTGGTTATATAGGCTGATTATGACTCCATGCTTTGGATGAAGGCACTGGTTCATGTAGAGTGTTCATGACTCAGTTTCTATGTTGATTCGTCAACTAATCACTTTTAATCTTTGAACTTTTATGGATACCATTGTAGTTGTTTTGTATTGATGTCCCACCTTCTCATGTTTTAAGTATAACACATGGGTAAATAAGCTACCAACTTATTCCATGTATTAGGATCTTGAGAATTCTAAATGAGAAGTATTTGTTACTACCAATGTATTTGATTATAATTGTATGAATTCAAAAGTATACATTATGGGATAACTCTCCCAGATTTCATAGAGCCCAAAGTGTAGAAGTAGAAGTTTTGCAGCTTCTACTTGTTCGTTGGCCAATCGCTTTGGAGAAATGATTATTGGAAATGGTAAAGTCCATAGGTATTTCTGGAGATAAGTTTGGTTCTTAAAACATAACCAACAGATTGGTGACTCCACTAGGGACAACTAAGTCCAAAGTCTCTAGTTTAGATCAGGTATTGTCAGAGTCAAGTGTTTTGTTGAATAAATCTTCACCATGTGAAGAATAATTGGTTTAAATTCAGTTATATATGTCATATCTCTCTGAGCCTTACACATTAACTCTTGTATCATTCTATCACCTTGTGTTGAGTTATGTTTAAATTTCTCTCTGAAGTGACACGTACAAAGTCAGGAACCAATAACTTAATATTTCCTAGTATCCTCTGTGGTGACTCTGAATTCTCTAATACCAGTGTAAAGTTAAGTTCTTAAAAGGAACGTAAGAAAAGGGGTTCTGACATATTTGACATCATGTAGAAATCAAGAAGTTATGCAAAGAAACATCCTAAGAAGAAGGAAGAATCTAAACCTACTAAAGAGAAGCAACCCGCTTGGGTAAAGAAGGGTTTGAATAAAGTAAGTTTGTTGATTCTCCTACTGAGGCTTCTCCTAATTTTAATGTTGAAATGAGTAGTGTCAATACCAATGAGAAGGAATTATATGTTGAAGCATCAAACACGGACCAAGGAATTCTCCCAATTGAGCAAGTGTTTGATACTGAACTAAATTTTTTGAAAGAGAGGAGGATAGATGGGAATTTTGGGGAAAGGATAAGGAGTTTTCTGAGCCTTTGACCCTCAAAGTTGGCTATGTTTTTAATAAGAATAATTTCAAGCCAAGAGGTGAATCTCTTGGCATACAAGTGCATCTCTCTCTTGAAGAAAATCCTATTGACCAGCCTTACTATATTCCTGCCCATAGTGAACATGGGGATGTCCTAGAAAATGAAGAAGACATAGATTGAGACATGAAAGATATGGAAGAAGAAGAGTTAAGACTCTTAGAAGAAGAGGATAATAGAATGAGGGAGTTAAAAGAGAGGGAAGATAGGATTAGATTTAAGTAGTTGGAGAGAGATGCTAGAAAGAAAAAAATGGAGAAAATCAGAGAAGATGCAACTAGATGTAAGACCTTTGAGGAGAATATTTTTAAGTTTACCACCAAAATAATTAATGACATTCCTAAAGTAACAGTCCCAATGGGATCCTCTACTACTGATACCTTTTCCACATTTGTCTCAACTACTAAAGCCTCAGAGCATCATTTTTGGATCATGGGAAGAAACCCATTTATCAACTTAAGAAAACTACCTTCAATACCAATATTGGTACCAGTACCGCATCTATTGAAATCCCTACACAGAAGATCAAAATCAACCCAACCCCATCTACTCCATCTCCAAGTTTGGAGATATTGAGATTACAATCGGAGAATGAAAAGTTTCAAGAAGATTTGAAGAACGTTGAGATGGAAGCTTCAAATGTAGAGATGGCTAGGAAGATTGCTTTCTTAAAAATGTCCACATCTACTCTAGAGTCATCAAGCCCTCAAAAAACCAATAGTGAGTCAGAAAAGAATTTTGTTGGGCATATTCCTAGTGGAGGAGGTGGTGGTGACAAAGGTGGTGGAGGTAGAGGAAAGGATATGAATAGTAACTCTTATTTTGAGAATGATGACAAGGGAAATAAAAAGAGCAATGGTAATGAGGAAAGTAGGAAGGGTAAAGATAAAAACCAATCTTATAATAAGAAAGATGGTGAGAAAAAGGATAGTCATAGGGATCAACATACTAGGAGGCCACTCCAAGTAGATAGATACTAGCAGTTATGTTTCACTGGAATACCTAGTTATCCTAACCCATTCCCTATGGATTTCCAACTTTCTTTATTCAAATTATTTGCTAATAATGCCTTGAGTGGTGAAGACCATCTCAAAGCATTTGAAAATTTTATGGTGATTTTGAGGTAGAGGTAGAAGATGTTATGATGAATTTGTTCATCCAGTCTCTCATTGAAGATGCTCGAGAGTGGTATAGGATATTTCCTGTTGAGAGCATTAGCTCTTGGGAGGAATTCAAAATATTTTTTAGAGAGTAATATGGTGACAAGACCGATTCAAGTTTCTTATTGAATAAATTCAATACTATTAATTAAGTTTCTAATGAATCTATTTCTGAGTTTAATACAAGATTCTATAAGGCTACAAAGAGATTGCATCCTTGGTTACAATTGAATGATCATGTATGTAAGTTGAATTATAGTAATTATTTTTGATGCAAAAATGAGTTACCGCTTGCTAGATAAGAAACCTCGGACATTGAGGGAAGCCTTCAAGAGGGTGGAGCATATCGAGAATATTAGTAGAGTAACTGGTAAATTTGGCAAGATAGATGATCCAAAACATTTTAAAGGATCAAAAAAGGAAGATAAAATTTCAGGCATTAAAGGAGGAACTATTGAGGACAAGTTTGAAATTTTTAAAAAGAATGTAAATGATAATATTGCTAAATAGGAAAAGGTGCATCCAAAAAACTATCAAATAAGTGACATACTTCCTCATTTACAAGACCAACCATAAAATACCAATTGGTATAATAGAAATCCTATTCCAAACAAAAAGAAACACTTAGAATAAAGCCCCTCTAGATCCCTTGTAGAAGAATTCAAGGAATTTTTTTGAAGATACCCCATGGTGTATGACTTGTCAAATGCCACATTCTTCTCAAAAATGTGTAGTTGCACAGATGGTTGAGGTAGATGAAGACATGCCTAGATATTTTGATCAGCAGAATGAAGAGGATACAAATTTACTTATGATAATGGGTGACTCTAATGTTGCTAGTAGTGAATGTTCTTCTGATGAATATTTTTGTGAAATAGATGTGGATAATCAAAGGAAAGTAGCTAGTACATACCATCAACAAGTTTTTTCTGATGAGAATGCTAGCAATGAAGTTGAGGTTTACAATTTGGAAGCAATCAAAGAAATTATTTCATTAAGAAGACCCTCGGAGGAGGAAATTGCAAAATATACTACTGCTTTGGAAACTCAGGCTCAAAGTTCCTATCATTTGAGGAATAGAATAGTTCAAGGTGAGCAAGGTAATCCTTCTAGTCTTTTCATTAAAGAGCATAATTCCAAAGCTAAAGAAAGTAACGGAGACAAAATCTGGGCTAAAGTGGCCAAAAGGCCAAAGGTTACTCAAGAATCTAAATCTCTAGTTGCAAAGGTAAAGACTCAGAAGCAAACTCCTGATGACACAAGAAAAGATGCAAAGCATAGAGTTGAAGAAAAAGAAATCAATAGAAGGTGAGCAATACTGAACAAGGTATGATCCCAATTGAATTACCTAAATATACTGATGTTGATATTTTTCAATTACTTAGCCAAGTAAAAGTCTTTATGCCTTTCCTTGAAATGATGAGAATAAATGAACATAAGCATAAGGTAGTGGCCCTTATCAATTTTGTTGATATAGCCTCTAATGATTTGGTGGATTCTACTCCACCCAAACGGAGTGACAAAGATAAGAAAGGAAAGGAGGTTGAGGAAGATATTACAAAGATTCCTCATATTTTCCTAGGAAATTTTGTAACTACTTGTCTTGACAAGACAAATCCATTCTTCGTCACCTTAATGGTTAAAGGAATTTTATAGAAAAATGTATTATTGATTTTGGAGCATCCAACAAATCATTCCAGCAAAGACCGTGAATTCACTAGGATTGAAAGTTGATGGCATGCATGGAAAGTGTTATGCTATGGATGGAAGAGAGGTCCTTGTCATTGGTGTGATAAATGAACTTCCTTATAAACTAGCAGCCTACCCTAATAAAGAATTCAAAATGAGTGTGGTAGTGGTATATATCCCCCCTAATTATGGAATGTTTTTATCCCAAAAGTGGACTGCATCCATGGGAGGTAGTATGCAGTGTGATATGTCTTATGCTAGTTTTCCCGTTGATGGTAATAATGCTCAGGTAATGAGAGAACTGAGGGTGCCACATATGTTGGAGCATGCTCCTGAGGATGACACTTTTCTTTTCATAGACACTGGCATTAGTCATTTTAAAATAGAGGAGGGACCAAGAGAGATAGAGAGGTGTCCTACACTAATAGAAAATGAAATGTCAGGGTTGTTTGATAAGGATGGACTTTGGAAAATGTATTTTGATGGTGCAAGTTCCAAAGAAGGGTCAAGTGCATGGATATTTTTGGTAGCTCCCAATGGTAATACTTACAAGTTTTCTTTCACATTATCTTTTGTTTGTATGAATAATGTGGCAAAGTATGAAGCTTTGTTGCTAGGACTAAGACTAGTTGAGAAACACAAAATAAAAAAATTGATGGTAATTGGTGATTTCCCAAGTAAGAGCCAAATATGCCTATAAAAATAACATGTTGAAGAAGTACAAAAATGATGTTTGGGACTCCATTGAGCAATTTGATGCTTTTGGAATTGACTGGATGGAAAGAGGATATAATAGAGTAGCTGACTTACTTGCTAACATTGCATTAAGACCTGATGACAAATTTTCTAGGAATTTCTAAAGTGGAAGTATAGGCAAGGCCTTCTATCCCTGATAATGTTTACAACTGGTAGATATTCAATCATGATGAAGATATGCTCAAATTTTTGAATTGTGTAGATAAATACGAAAGTTGGGAGATTGAATTTGATGGATTTTTGGAGAATATTGATGGAAAGGATACAGTGCTTGGAAAAGAGATCATCTAGTTAAAAATAACTAAAAGTACTAAAGGCCTTGTAGCTCTCAAAAGATTCTTTGATGGTCTAGACAAAAGTAAGATCAAAGCAACTCCTTCTCACCCAAAGGACCCGGAGGAAATAAATTTGGGTACTGAAAATTCTCCCAAGAAAGTTTACATAGGAAAGAGGGTGAAGCCAAAGCTGAAAGAAATGTTGATTTCCTTACTCAGAAAATAGAGGCACGTCTTTGCTTGGTCATATGATGACCTTAAAGCTTACAAGAAGGAATTATTTTATCATGAGATTCCTCTGAAAGAAGATGCTAAACCTTTTAGGTAGAAGGAAAGACCAATTAATCCTACTATAGCTCCCAAGATGCAAGAGGAGTTGGTAAAGTTAAGAGATACAGGCATTATAAAACCCATCAGACATTCTTCATGGGTATCTAGTTTGGTGTCAGTAAGGAAAAAAAATGGAGACATAAGACTGTGTGTTGATTTTAGGAACCTGCATGTATCTTCATTAAAGGATAACTATCCACTGGCAAATATGGAAGGCATGTTACAAAAGGTAACTGGTTGTGAGTTACTATCAATGATGGATGGTTTTTAAGGTTACAATCAATTGAAAGTAAAGGAGTCTGAGCAGTATAAGACTAGATTTACTACTCCCTAGGGCACCTATGTGTATGTTAGAATGCATTTTGGCTTAACAAATGTAGGTGCCACTTTTCAAAGAGCTATGGATGTAGGCTTTTCAAATTTTATTGACTTGTTTATGGTAGTGTATCAAGATGACTTAACTGCTTACTCTAAAAAAGAAGAAGATCATTGAATGCACTTAGAGAATATTTTTCTCAAGTCCCTTGATTATGGGATATCTCTAAACCCAAAGAAGTGTGATTTTGGGGTAATTTAAGGGAAATTACTGGGACATATTGTTTCAAAATATGGAGTGAGAATATATCCTAAAAGAGTAGCAGCCATAGACAAAATCCCTTAGGCAAAAAATGTTAAGAGCATTTAGTCATTATTTGGACAAATAAAATTTTTAAGAAGATTTGTGACTAACTTTCCAGAGATCACAAGACCAATTTCCAAGATGTTAAGAAGGGATACAAGGTCTTTGGACTGAGGATCCTAGTCAAACATTCAAAATAATTAAACAAGATATCAAGGAAGCTCCAGTTTTAAAGTCCCCAGACTTCTCTAAACCAATGCACATTTTATTTTTTGCTTCTATTCATACCATTGTTGTTGTATTGTTACAAAAAAATGAAGAAGGCTTCGAACAACAAATTGTGTTTTTTAGTAAGTCATTGTTGTACACATCTAAAAATGGTCATGGTTAATCAAACCTGTTAATTAATTAAATATGAATTATTTAATTAATATTCTTAACTCATGTACATATAAATATATTTAATTATTTATTTATATTGTTCACTTTCTCGATTCTTCTAGTTTAATTAAATAAATAAGTTTATTTAATTATTTTCCTTTTAATTAAATAAATAGATTTCACAATTTATTTATATTAATTATCACAAGTTTAAATTTTTAATTTAAATAATATTCTTCATCTCACATTTAATTAAATATTTCTAATATTTAGTTAAAGTGCTTTCTTCTCTTCCACTTAATTAAATATTTCCAATATTTAATTAAAGCACTTTCTTCTCTTCCACTTAATTAAATATTTCCAATATTTAATTAAAAGCTTTCTTTCTTCCATAATTAAATATTTCCAATATTTAATTAAAAGCTTTCTTGCTCGGTAATTAAATATTCTATAATATTTAATTCAAAACATTCTTCTCTCCATATTTAATTATATATTTTATATATTCAATTAAAGCGCTTTTATCATCTCTCACACATAAATTAAATATTCATTCATTTAATTTATGGAAACGTCTTCCATCTTTTTCTCAACTTCTTGATCTCTCACCATTCATTTTATAGGTTTAAATCTCAACTATTGACCCTCACCAACTGGATTTCTTGCCTTCAAAAATCTATAAATACAGCCCTCTTATGAGTTGAAAAGGACACACCTTGAATCCTAGATTTCATATAGAGTTAATTTAATTGCATTTCAATATTATCAACATTCTAGCATCATAGCATTTCAATTTCATAGCTTAAATAATATAGCCATGCACATGCATTTTCAAATCATCTCATTCTCTTAAGTTGTCATTTCAACAAGCTGTTGCTTACACAACAGAGAGCCAACATCTTTAATCAAATCCTTGGAGATAGAGGACGATGGGACAAATTTGAAGAAACTATTTTCATTAAATTTTGCATTTATGCTTTCTAGTTAGATTTCTTTATTATAATGTCTTATCGGTGTGTTAGTTTACTGTTTGATCAATCCACATTTTCTAATGACACATTTATGGTGCCCACCATGGGGCATCCCCCCATTTTAATCTTTTTATTCGTAGGAATTTTCTATACAGGTGATGAACTGGAGTTGCCCTTCGGCACATACAAGCTTTCTTCCGACGCATAGAAGGATTGTTTCAACACATCTACAAATTGTTTCGGCGCATCTCAGATTGATCTTTTAGCACATCTAGTAACTGTTTTGGCGCATTGTGGACATTTTTTTAGCACATGCAGGGGGTTTGTAAACAAATTTTTTGATTCCAACGCCATCCATAGACAAGATTTTGTATTTCAATTTTTAAAGAAGAATGAGCTAACCCTAGGATAGAAATTTAAAATCTAGAATCTATCGATCCTAGGGTAGTCACCGCACACTATTTTTGTAGTTAAAATGAACCCCATGACTATTGTGGAGCAATATCTCCACTTATTTTAGATCATTGTCATTTGGTGCTATAAAAATAACATTGTTTGCTTTGTCTATGGCAATAGGTCTATGCTCTCCCCTTAACTAGGTGACCAAAATACCAGACTGCCTTTTTATTTTCATGCAATGTTTATGCTTTATTACATTGTTTAGAGGGCCTGCTCTTGTGGGAAAAAGTACTCACCCAAGAGGAACAACCTAAGTGGGAACAACCAAAGACAGGTTTTCCAACCCACTATAATCAAAAGCAAATTTGGGGAAAGTCCGCAATTTGATGGCAGTGTGCAAGTTAGCCATACCCAAAGCCTTTGTTCTAAAGGTTGGGAGGTCTCCTAAGGGAGTTTATCTATTGTTGCACCGAATGAAAACCTTGACTATGAACCATAGTGTAGAAATCCATTCGTGTCAATATCCAAACATCATCTTAATCACAGTGCAAGGGGAGGAAAGAATCTACCCCCAAGACACTCACCATATAGTCACCACAGATTGTTTGCTCAGGGGATTCGGTATCCACTTCCGTCACCTTGAGTACGCACCTAGAAAAGATAAAAACATGGGCACCCTCTAGGGGTGACATGGCTGTGTGAGTTGACATGATTTTAAGCTGTGGGATGTGATTACGATGATGACCTATTTGACAACTAAGAGTGAGACTTCTTGGAATGCTTATCTTGTTTAAAAACCTATGACAACGTCAAGAACATACACTCTTTGTTTAGATTTTAGGATTAACAAAACAACTCTCTGCTTCTCTATGCTATGTTTTTCACATTTAAATCAGATTAAGATCATCCAAAAATATCAAACTGTTCAAACATGTCTGTCTCAGAAGTCTAAACAGATAATTTAGTGCATCCCTAGTCTATTTGGTGCATTGCTGCTCTATTTCGGTGCATCTGTGCTCTATTTCGGCACATTTTTGCTCTATTTCAGTGCATCTATGCTCTATTTCGACGCATTTGTGCTCTGTTTTGGTACATCTGTGCTCTGTTTTGGTGCATCCATGCTCTGTTTTGGTGCATCTATGTTCTATTTTTGGTGCATAGGGAGTCTATTTCAATGCATCCATGCTCTGTTTCAGCACATGTGTTTTCTGAACCTAGGTAACTTTCTGACATTCAAAAATCGGTCTTCCCAGTCTATTCTTTTCCATGCTCAGAGTTTGGAAGTTTGCAACTTTTTCCAAGAAGTCTCTAGAAAGGAAGATTAGAAAGCCAAAGAAATCTCTCAGTCATAAGAAGTTATTCAAAAAGAGAAAAATTTTATACCAAAGTCAAAAAGTCTTACTTGAACAGAGGACCTTTATTCACTGATATCATGACTATATTAGAGTTTTCATAGATGATTATGTTGTAGAACCTTTATACTCACGAGCCTTCTTTCAAAGAAGAGCCCTTTCTCAAAGGCACAACCATAGTCAGTGTATTCATTCTTCTTATATTCCCCAACCTGCAATTACGTACGCTACTTGTCCCAGTCAAATTCTGAAATAGAGAACTCAAGCACATTAGGTATTCGTCAAACTCATCTTTTTACAAAGCTACGATCAAACCTCACAAAGTGAAAAATCATCTCTCTTTTTCTTTTTGATCTTTGGTTTAATTCTCGCAAATAGGATTTTCATCCTTTCAATTAGGGAATCATGAGCTAAAGATTAAAAATCTTTTAAGTCATAGAATCTTCATTCTATCCTAACTTTCATATCCATCAAACATTGCACTATTTCATCATTTTGATCAAGGTTATTAGAAGTTGAGTAAACCTTATGCCTATTGTCACGAGATCTCAAAAGCACATAGAAAAAGATGAAAATACAATAAGCAAAATGGGTGATAATAGTGAAAGGGAAGAGATCCCTTGTCATAATTCAAATACTGAAGAGATAACAAAAGAAAAGCTCCAAGAAACAGAATAGGATCCCTAATTCCATACTCTTATGGAAAGGATTTTAGAACGAAACAAGGAAAGATATTTCCTTTCATTAGCTTATCAAGGAGCTAAGTTACCTGCTGATTTTGACATACAAGGGATTAAAGAAAATCCTAAAACTCCTCCTAATGATTTTAGTGCCTGCACTCAACAGATCAAAGAATTACAAGGGAAAATAAAATAAATGCAAGGGGGTACCACAAAGAAGTATGTTTTGGATGGCATATGTCCTTATCCTTTTGAGAGGAGTTTTCGAATGATTCCTTTTCCAAAACATTGTGAAATCACTAAATTTGATAGGTATTTGGGAAAGTTGACCCCATTGAACATGTGCGGGATTTCTGAAATATGAGCTTAGAATTCGCTCATGGCGATACCTACTTAATGCATTATTTCCACGAAGTCTAGGTGGACAATCCATGCAGTGGCTTTCAAAGATCACTCCCCCCATCAAAACCTTTGAGGAGTTAATAAACAAGTTTATATCACAATACTCCTACAACATACAACACTAGATAACCATGCTTGATCTTCATAAGGTGAAACAAAAAGTAGGGGAATCTTTCACTACATTTTTGCAAAGGTGGAGAAGGGTTTTTTCTAGATACTCTCGCCCTGTTCGTGAAACAAAAAATATGGAGATCTTTATTGATAGTCAGAATCATGAAATGATTTATAGACTAAATCTTCACTATCCTCAATCATTTGAGAAATTGATTGAAAATGCGATTACTATTGAAGGTGCTTTGATCAAGTGTTGAGTTTTGAAAATTGATAAAGAGAGTTCAAATTCATACAACAACAACAACCATAATAACAACAATGACAATTCACGATTTTGGACTCGAAATAAAAATGTTGTGAATGATTGGGTAGTAGATGCTAACAACATGAATGCAAAGCCTACCGTACTTAATGTGTTAGGTGTTCAACATAGCAATAATGTTGGAAATTCTAGCACCCAAGGCAATGTTTCCAATCAAGGGAACACAACTAATAATCATGGAAATAATTTTAGCAATAATCAAAATTCAAATATGCCCAGATCTCCATATTTTTTGAATCAATGGATTTTCACTCCCTTGGACCAATCTTTGGAATCCATTCTCAAAGATTTATTGAATCAAAATGCTATTACATTACAACCACAAAGAGACTATGAGCCTCGAGTTAAACCACCATCATGGAATGACTCACACTTTTGTGATTATCATAGGTGTAAAGGTCATAAGACAAACAATTGCCAAGGGTTGAAGAATATTGTTCAGGATTTGATTGATAACCATACCATCATGATTGAGGGACATAATGTCAATAATGACCATCAAGTATTCAAGGATCCTCTCCCTAATTATCAAAAAGGGGAATCTTCGGGTGATAAAGGCAAGAATGTTAATTGTGTCCATGACATCATTATCAATCATATCTATACTAACGAACCTCAAATCAATGCTATCCGAATCAAAGGTAAGCAAGAATATCGAGAAGTAAATGCTACCACTAGGGGACAAGCCAAAATCATTATCAAAGGAAGTTCATCTAAAGTGGCAATTCCCCCTCCAAGTCAATACAATTTGGTTGATCAACTATGAAAAACATCAGCCCAAATTTCTAGCTTGGAGCTTTTAAAGTTATCACCTGCACATAAGGACATCCTGGAAAGGGCCCTTGTTGATACAACTGTATCCCCTAATCTGGATATCAATAAATTTCAAGCCATGGTGGGACACTTGTCTGCAACCACATGCTTATCCTTTTTAAAAAAGGATGACTCATCCATAACCCATCCGCATAATTCATCACTATACTTAGAGGTCATGGTTCACAAATCCCACATTAGACATGTCCTCATAGATGTGGGAGATGGATTAAACATTTGTACTTTAAAATTGATCCTCGCTTTGGGATATTCAGCAAAATCTATCGATTCACAAAGGAAGATTACAATCAAGGAATATGATGATGAGGAAAGGACTTCCAAAGGCCTCATCATGCTACCAATCAGAGTGGGACCTATTGTGGAGAATACCTTTTGTTAGGTTCTAGATCGAGATCTAACTTATAACATACTCTTGGGTCATCCATGGATTCATGACATGCAAGCTGTTCCATCTACTTATCGTCAATGTTTGAATTTTTCATATGATGGACATGAAGTAACAATACCTATTGATCACATTAGCAGTCAAACTTGCTCTAACCTAATAGCAACTCAGGACACACGTCCCAAACAATAGAGAGGCCTTGGCCATCTCTACCTCCAAGTACAATGAACAAGCACATGAAATGATAAGTAATTTTGGCACCAAGCTAAAATTGAAAGATAATGGAGTGGGAGAATATTGTTTTTCTCTCTCTAATTTACCCATATCTCCAAGATCCCATGGTCAACCATCGACATCCATACAACAGGCTACAATAGCTCTAGCCTCAACTTCAGTTCCCATCACCAATTTTAATGGAGTATTTATCAAAGAAAATGAAACAGAAGATAGAGCTATCCTTGATTGGCTCTATAAAGATGAAGAAGAATCGGTACAACATGTCAAGTTGCCCATAGAACAATATGGAAAGCGTTATTCTATCATGCAACAAATGGGTTATGAAGGAAATGGTCCTATAGGTAAAAGGAAAGATGGTATTGTTGAATGTGTCCAACTAAAAACAATGCACCCAAATGATAAGACTGGGTTAGGATATGGTGAATACACAAAGGAAGAAGTGATGCAAAGAAGGTCTAAAGAGGAGTTAACTGAAACAATCTTGAGAATTCACGCAAACAATTCTGACATTGACTCCAATGAATATGAATGGGATGACTTCTCTAATGATAATTTTATCTCAGACAAAAGGGTGGATGTCATACACAAATACACACCTACATTCTTATAAGGGGAAAGCTCAAGGCCTCTGCTTGATTACGTCCTACAAAGTGATCATGATTCAAGTGAAACCGATTCGATTCAGAGTGAGATAGATCATTCACAAGAGGATACCATCCTAGACCTCCCTTATGATGAAGTTAAAAATAGCATCATGACCCTAATGGCCAGCGACCTTACCCATCCTAGTGATCCATTTCCTTTGGTCTATCTCGAACTCATCGATTGGGAACAAATCGCACCCATTGATGTCCCAACTTTTCCTAATGATGAAACCATCATAAATTTCCTATGTTCATCCCAACTGGAAACAAGTTCCACCAGGGAATCACAAGATCAAAGTTTTTGACAAGAAAGTGCCACATTTCTCAGCTATGAAATAAATAACATACAAGAAAGATCTAATGGTGAAAACCTAACAAAGGCAGTATTAGGTCAAGAAAAGAGAAAAATAAAAAGCGTATCCAATGGTGAAAACCTTTCAAAGGTGCCAGAGGATGGGAAACTTGACACTCTTCCAGAGCATTATTAGGAAAGGTCTTCTATTTTAATTGAACCAACAGAGGCACTCAGTATAGGTATTACAGAAAAGCCCAAAGTTTTGCAATTGGTTGCATCTCTAACAGAAGAGGAAATACCTAGATTCACAGACTCTCTCAAGAACAATCAAATCAGTTTTGCATGGTCCTATGTAGATATGCCTGGATTAGACCCAGATCTCATCATGAATCATCTATCTATTGCGCCGAGGGCAAAACCTGTGAAGCAGAAACTTAGAAAGATGCATCCACATGTTGCATTACTAGTTAAAGAGGAATTAAAAAAGGTTTTAGATATCAGATTCATTCGGTCTATGGACTATGCATAATGTATCTCCACTATCATACCTATTTCAAAGCTAGATGGAAGGATCAGAATTTGCACAGATTTCAAGGATTTGAATAAAGCATGTCCCAAAGATGATTTTCCTCTACCCAACATAGATATGATTGTTGATTTGATGGCTAGGAATGCAATGTACTCATTAATGGATGGATTTTCAGGATACAACCAGATAAATATTGCACTAGAGGATCAGGATAAACTGGTGTTCACATGTCCTTTGGGTACCTATTGCTGGAACGTAATGCCATTTGGGTTAAAGAACGCAGGAGCTACATACCAACGAGCAATGACCACAAGTTTTCATGATATGATGCATACATTCATGGAGGATTACATTGATGATCTTCTTGCCAAGTCTAACACTAGAGAAGGACACATCGATATCTTATCTAATTTTTTTGAAAGAATGGAACAATTCAAAGTGAGACTTAATCCAAAGAAATGTGTCTTTGGAGTGAAATCTGGAAAGCTATTAGGTTACATTGTATCAGAAAAGGGAATTGAAGTGGATCCATCCAAGGTACAAGCAATTCTTGATATGCCACCACCAATAAACATTAGTCAACTATGCTCTTTGCAGGGACAGTTACAATCCATTCTGAGATTCATTTCTCAATTGGCTGATAAAAGTTTACCATTTACACATCTCTTACACAAGAATGTTCCATTTAAGTGGGAGCACAAATGCGAAGCAGCATTTGATCAAATAAAGTAGTATCTCATGAATCCACTAGTATTGATTCCACCAGTACAAGGCGCACCTCTCATATTATACATTGTGGCCACGAAAGTGTCTTTAGGAGCATTATTGGCACACGAGGACAATTCAGGAAAAGAGCGAGCAATTTATTACATCAGTCGAACCTTGACAAGTCATGAGCTAAATTACACCTTCATTGAAAAATCCTGCCTAGCAGTAGTGTTCACTTCTCAAAAGCTACGACACTACATGCTAACTCATATAGTAAAGCTTGTGGCTAATATTGACCCACTCAAATATCTTTTAAGTAAGGCAACCTTAACTGGCAGGTTGGCTAAATGGGTTATGATTCTAGGCGAATTCGATATTCATTATGTGGATCAGAAAGATATCAAAGGATAGGTAATTACAGATCAATTAGTGGAAGCACCACTATCAATAGAACATCCAAAACACATTGATTTTCCTGATGCCATTGTATTCACAACAGTTATCAAGCAGTCATGGGCACTCTACTTTGATGGTTCTTACACTCAACATGGTTCAGGAGCCGGGATTCTTTTTATTACACCTCAAGGACATGCAATTCCAAAATCTTATCAGCTTATGTTTCCTTGCACAAACAATATAGCTGAATATGAGGCATTAGTAATTGGTATTAGAATTGCAGTAGACTGGAAAATCATAGAACTTCAAGTTTTTGGTGATTCACAACTTGTTATAAATCAAATCAATGACGAATATCACACTAAAGATGACAAGTTGATACCTTACAAAAGAATGGTGGACGATCTCAAGAAATACTTTGTTAACATCAAGTTCATACAAATTGCATGTATTGATAATACAACAACAGATGCTATGGCTACAATCGCCTCTCTACTCCAGTTAACAAAGAATCAAACATGATATGATTTCCTGGTGGAACAATTGTTTTCTCTCACCCATGACAATCCTGAAACTCAAATAATTTTCCATTTAACCAGTTCTGATTCTCCCTTATATGGCCAAATTTACACTTAGCTAAAGGATACTCTTTTACCCTTAGACTTATCTAGGAATCAAAAAATAAATTTCATCTATCAATCATCCTGTTACACCTTAATTGTTGACGTCTTATACTAGCATGGTCTGGATGGTACCCTCCTTAGATGTCTCAAATGCAATGAATCCAGGAAGGCCTTACAAGAAGTACATGGTGGAATTTGTGGCACACTCAAGTGGACTAACCTTAGCAAAGAAACTTGTGAGATTAGGTTACTACTGGCCGACCATGGAGAAATAATCATTCATCTTTGTGAAGAAATGTGTGAAATTTCAGATTCATGGGAATCTCATACATGCTCCTGCTTAGGAATTACAACCTTTCACCACAACATGGCCTTTTGCTCAGTGGGGATTGGACTTGGTTGGTAAGATACACCCATCATCTTCAAATGGACATAAATTTATCATTACAACTATTGAGTATTTCACTAAATGGATTGAAGTTGTTCCCCTAACAACTATTACTGGCAAACAAATCTCTTCATTCATTTTGAACTATATCATCTGCGGATATGGTATTCCCAACTCCATTATCACAGACAATGGATGACCCTTTAAAAATCAAGATGTTGATGAGCTATGTGAAAGATTCCGCATCCAACACAGGTTCTCTACACCTTACTATCCACAAGGGAATGGTCAAGCTAAGGCTTCAAACAAAACAATTCTAAAGATTTTGAAGAAAACGGTGAATGAAGTAGGATGTGAATGGCATGTCTAATTAAATCCAGCATTATGGGCATACAGAACAAGCATTCACACACCAACATGAGCTACTCCTTATGCTTTGGTCTATGGAGCAGAAGCTATTCTACCATTAGAAGTTGAGATCCCCTCACTTTGAGTATCACTCAAGGGGTTAATCAATGATGAAGACTATAGAGTATCAAGGTTGCAAGAGCTAGAACTGCTTGATGAATGCCATCAAACTGTAGTTAACCATTTGAAGGGATATCAACAAGTTATGTCCCGTAGCTACAATCACAGAGTCAAACCATGAACTTTTCAATTGGGTGACTTGGTTCTCAAAGAAAACCCTCGAAATTAGTAGGATCAAGAAAAGAAAGTCAAGTTCAAACCTAATTGGTTGGGCCCGTTCATTATCATTGTGGCATATAGATCGGAGGCATATCAATTGTCAACAGCAGAAGGGGACCTGTTGGAAGATCCAACCAATAACATTCATTTGAAGAAGTTTTATGCCTAAGAAAATATCGAAAACAATACAAAAAGTCTTGAGAAAATATCAAAAACAATATAAAAAGTCCAGAAAAAATACAAAAAAATCAAAAAGAGCAAAAAATACAAAAAATTCAAAAAGAACAAAATGCAAAAAGAAAAAATCCTTTTCCTTGATGAAAACCTGGCAAACAGGCATCTTGGTAATAGAAAAAAAAAAATCATAAAATCAGAAAAAGGTGCAATAAAAACAAATGGTGAAAACCTGGCAAATAGGCATTGTTTGTGATTTTATTTTGGCTCTCTCATCTATTTGGATTCATGGGTAAAAGCACAAAGTTGTGTCACACTTTCAACCAACATATCAGCATAATTGAATTTAATTATTTCTAACTAAAAATCAATTTTGTTAAAACATATGACCTAGTAAGATTCATTCTAGCTAAGTTAGATACTTCCACAATTTATTCAACTAAAATTGTTGGCTAAAAATATATGGAGCACCACTTTGAGTCCAATTTACCAAACAAAAAAATTATTTGAAAAACTTGAAGCTTTAATAACTCCTCCTCATGTAAATAACATTTTTTTTTAAATGTTAAAATACCCTTTTGTAAATCCATAAGTTTAGTTTTCAAATATATATTTATTTTAATAGTTTAATTATTATTATTCATATTTTTATTTATACTAAAAGTAGGTTATCAGCAAAAAACATTAGGTTGATTACCATGCCAAGGAAACATACTAAAAATTATTAAAAAAAATTGAAAAAAATATGATGCACTAGATTAAAGAATCTATTTCAAGATGGTATAATTTTTTTTTTTCATTTTAGATAAATATTTAATATGAATGTTGACGTCTGATGGAAACAATTTTTTTTTATTCGCGCACATTTTAATACTTATATACAAATATATATTTATCAAAATTGGAAAAAAATATATCCATACATTAAAGTTTCAAGTTATAAATACACACAAAAAAATTGAAAGAAAAAAAAAAATTTACTATAAAAAGTTTGACGTCCCGTGCAACTTCATTTTTCAATATTTTATCAGCAACTAAATTATAGTGTTAATTTATGAAAAACTAGTTTAAAATAATTTTTTAATTTCTTATAAAAAATTAAAAAATAAAATATACTAAAAAATACATATTTTACTAGTTTACATCATTTAAAAATTCAAAACTTATATGCTACTTTTTAGTGATTCAAGTTTAAAAGTTGGATCAACATTGGTCGTTTCCTTTATAAAGTGTGAAAGTTGGATCACACACATGCCTCGTCATCATGGTTTACATCGCATCATCTCCTTCGAATGAAAAGGACCTCATCATGGCTTGATGAATTGGGATTATCCTTATCAGTAGTTTTGTCTAGCAAGAGTCAAAGTACAAGGTCACTAGGGGGCAATTCCCTTCATGGAGCTTTTCTAGTAGGAAAATGTTAGCATGTGTCTAGAATCAAAATATAGGAAGCAAAAAACTTGTCCAATTACAATGAGACGGCATGACTATTTTGACAAATGAACAAATTGGATGATCTTAAATCTGAATAAAATGAATGATAAAATTAAAGCAATAAGTTGCAACTGTTGTTTTGATATTTGATGACATCATGTCTTTGGAGTGATTCAATGATGTACTGAACTAGAATCACAAAGACAAAGTATGATTTTTCTTTGCTTGTTGTCTATAAGCTAATCATTAGTATTGTGAAAATTTGTCCTGGGACATGGTCTACAATGTATCATTGATGACATTTCAGCATTTGCATAGGAAAATCATTAACTTTTGTCTGTTTCTGCAAGCAATACTCAGGTCATCTTGTTTCAATTATACCTTGATGCTTGTATTAACTTTCTATATCAAACATCATGAAAGAAATACTTAGGTCATCATTGGTGCTAACATACCCTTTGATACTTGTATTAAGTTTCAACATATCAAAAAGCTCAATGATGAAAACCAAGCACAACATGAAATGGCAAAAAGGAGAATGGCTCATTATTGCATTCTAGGACTGCATGATTCATCTAGATTTTCATTTTGAGGGTTGTTTACATAGATTTTTTTAGGTTGACCAAACTTCTTGGGTATCTTTTCAGACAACAATTGAGTACGACTGGACATTTGTTACATCTCATTCTGTTATCATTCACATCATTTCACCATCATTTATTTTATCATTATCTTGGAATTTACATTTTGCATCATCATTTTGTTATATTGATATCATATGCATAAGTCATTCGTTTGATAATTCATTTCATAAACATTAACATTTACATTTACATTTTGATTCACATCATTTACGTTAATAATAAAATTGCATCCATAACATCCATTTCACATCATAATTTAGGTTATCATGATTCGTTCCATTACATTATTATCATTATTATCATATTATATTATTACCCATGTCATTTCCATATCATATTACATCTTCATAATCATATTATTCATCCATTTATCTCATTTCATCATAATGTTCCATTTAAATCATTCATCATTACATCATATCATTTTCATATCATTAAAAACATTCACCATCACATCTTGCATCTTGCATTCATTACATACACCATAAAAGAACAACATTTTAAATTCCATCATACATCATCATACTAAAATCATTTCAACACATCTTGCATTCATTACATACACCATAAAATAAAATCACTAACATCATCATTTGCATCATCATACATCACAAAAATCATACACAACATAGAATATAGAAATAAACATGCATCCATAACATGAGCATAAATCATCCATAACACGTGTATAATCACAATCACCACTACATCTCATAGATCTCATCAAAACAAATGTCCAAAAATACAAGATATCAAATTTTTCAAAATGATATATCAAATACAATGGAATAAACATGTCAAAATGCTCATCATTGAGGGGCATCTGGCTATGGAACATGACTGCTACTGCCTCCTGAGGTAGTGAGTCTCAATGGATCTCTGCTCCCAGAAGCTCTAACCTCTCATCTAACTAGTTGGCCCACACTCCTAGTAACACTCCTGGAGTGACTGCGTGAATGGCTCTGAGACCGAGTACCCGACTGTGTGAAGGCAATCTTCCTCTCAGGTGGTACTGCCTCAAAATACCTCATCCTATAATACTCGGCCTCCCGAGCAGTCTCCAAACCCTCTGCCATGACCTCTCTAATAGAGGTGCTCTCAACTGATATGAGTAGTCTCTCAGCTACCCCCTCGGCCTGTACACATCTCTCCTGGAAGTTGTCCCTCTCGGCCATAAGCTGGGCTACCTATGGGTCAGGAGGTGGTGGTTGTGCAATTTGTGCCTGTAGCTGACTGATCATCCCCTGAGCCTGTGCCAACTAACTCCACAGAGTCTGAACCTCTACTTGCAATGCATCAATCTGTCCCTATGAAGGAGCCCTAATAATGATCCACTGAGCTGATGTA
The DNA here is from genome assembly GCA_007115665.2 of Sequoiadendron giganteum. Lineage (NCBI taxonomy): Eukaryota > Viridiplantae > Streptophyta > Pinopsida > Cupressales > Cupressaceae > Sequoiadendron > Sequoiadendron giganteum. The sequence continues at coordinate 231,099,601 of CM021105.1, read as the reverse complement.
CTCGGCTGGTCCACCACTCTTGAGGTTCGTGGCCTCGTCTTGAAGGGAACATCAAAGAAATAACTTTTTCCTCCACCCCCACCACCTCCGTCATCCCCACTATCATCACCGATGTCATCTTGGGTGTCAGAATCATCCTCCTCATATCCCTCCTCATCAATATCCATGGTCATAGCATCCTCTGCCCTTGCCTGAGCCTCTCTTTGTGGCTACCCTTCTGCTGCCTGTGCCTATACCTGCCCTCACCCTCGTTGTATCACTAGTCCTCCCATCAATGGGGCAGGCTCCTCTGAACTAGTAAACCTTAGGAAAGGATGTGTGTAAAAATATGCATCATACTCGTATGTCATCCCTGCATCTATAACCTCGGGATGAATAGCCCACTGATCTGGCTGCAACTCCAAATACTTTGCTTAGGCCGCCTCAATCATCACAGTGGGACCCCACTCTGGTACATCCTCTTGGCATCATCTGTACTAACCCAAGCTACCTCAAGACTCTCATCACCAAAAACTTCTCAATAATTTATGGGGTGCACCCAATCAAATACCTGGATCTGGTATAGTAGGGCAACTTTAAATCATCTGTCTCCCAGGGATCACAATCTACATACGATCTCTAGATGACTGTATCCAAATCATCTAGCATGCATCTCCAATACTCCAACTTGCCCAGCCTTAGCTGGACAAGGGGCCCTATGTATTCATAGACATATGGGAACCCAAGGGGATTATCCCTTCAAACAATGGGACACGTAATGGCAAAATGCTCCCATGCAAATATCTGAAGAAGAGTAACTCCACAAGAGAGACTCTTCCCATCTATGTACACAACCTGATGAAGGTCGTGGTATAGATGGGCCAGCATACATGATCCCCATGCATATCTGGTCCGATGGAGAAGCATATCCTCTAGAATCCTACACCATCCAACTAATAGTCCCTTTTCCCTACGATCAGGACAAAAGAAACCACCGATCATACTACTAAAATCGATGGCAGTGGGGCATATCTCTCCACCATCTCCTTCTAGGGAAGCTCATATCCAGAGACATGAGGATCTTGAAAGACTCATCTCAAGGCATCGGTCCCTTCGATCTCCTTATGATCATAGATCACAAGCTCACCAACCATCAGAATACCTAGAATCTTGTACACGTCCTCGGGCATCACCGTAATCTCTCATGTCAGCAAATGGAAAATGTCATGCTCACTGTGCCACCTCTTAGCTAATGCAGTCAACATCACCCTGTTGACCTGATACTCTGGGAACCTCAAAAAGGAACTCAAACCATACTAGTCTATCACCCCTAAATCATCCTGTGACAGTCATGGAATCATCTCCCATGTCTGAGGAAATCTCTCTTTAATCTGGAGGAGGTTAAAATCCTCGTTTACAACATCATCAAGCAATCATATGAATCAATCAACAAGTAATCTCTAATCAAATCAGTACATCAAGCAAGTTCAATCAAATCAACACTTTTTTTTTTCATATCGCATGGAAGCAAATCTATCAATCAAATCAACACTTATTTGTTTTCATATAGCATGGAAGCAAATCTAGCAAATCTATCAACACTATTTTTTTTTTCATATCGCATGGAAGCAAATCTATCATTTCTACTATTTGTTTTCATATCGCATGGGAACAAATTTAACAGTCAACATGACTCAATATCTATCTATTTAAATTTCAAACAGGAAATCACATCTATCATTACTATTTTTTTTCATATCGCATTGAAACAAATTTATCACACTTACTTGTTCTTCAAGCACGTAGACAAGTTTCTCAATTCAAGCTAATCTCTTCTTGATGTTATTAAAAAGCATAAAATTAGTTGGCTAATCTAGCAACACTCATCAAGCGCTTATCAATATTTCTTTGAAATTTCAAATTCGGGAAAAATCCCTGGATGCGCCAAAATAGGCCATCAATGTGCTAAACCATGTATGCACAACTTTACACCATGGATGCGCTACAACAATATGCACTATTTCCTGTATGCGCTATTCACCCTATGCACTAATCTAGCATCCTAAGCGACCAACATTTATGTATGCGCTACTTTAGGTACCCTATGGGCGACTATTTTCAACCTATGCGCTACTTTGGATGCACGACTTTATCTACTGTATGCACAATACTATGGCTCGTATGCATGAAACTAGGACGTGAAAAATCTAAAAATTGCAAAAAATGCGGAAAATCATCAAAAAGAATTTATGAGGAAGGTCAGGTAGACTTACCGGAGGTCCGTATGCAACAGGTCTTTGATACCGGTGGGCTCGCTCGAATCTATGGTGCTCATAATGGATTGGCATCATGACTATCTCTCTCAGAGCTCTAAAAATTCCTAAAGGTTACTATTCAAATGACAATGAATTTTCACCTTTTTCACCTTTTAAGGGGGTAAAAGTGGGAAAATATTCAAATTTTTGGCAAAATAGAGTGCTATTTCGAGAGCCAAATCACTAATTTTCCTCCGAAAATCATTTTGATTATTTTATCTTGCTATTTATCTCTCGAAGGGGCATATAACATCAGTAAATTCTAAAATTCTAGGGCAAAATTCTCTGAAGCAAACTATAAATCACATCACTTCAAAGAGGGGCAAAATGTACACATCTAAAAATGGTCACGGTTAATCAAACCTATTAATTAAATAAATATGAATTATTTAATTAATATTCTTAACTCATCTACATATAAATAAATTTAATTATTTATTTATATTGTTCATTTTCTCAATTCTTCTAGTTTAATTAAATAAATAAGTTTATTTAATTATTTTCCTCTTAATTAAATAAATAGATTTCACAATTTATTTATATTAATTATCAAAAGTTTAAATTTTAAATTTAAATAATATTTTTCAAAGTGCTTTCTTCTCTTCCACTTAATTAAATATTTCCAATATTTAATTAAAATCTTTCTTGCCTCAATAATTAAATATTCTATAATATTTAATTAGAAACTTTCTTCTCTCCATATTTAATAAAATATTTTATATATTTAATTAAAACGCTTTTTCATCTCTCACACATAAATTAAATATTCATTCATTTAATTTATGGAAACGTCTTCCATCTTTTTCTCAACTTCTTGATCTCTCACCATTCATTTTACAGGTTTGAATCTCAACCATTGACCCTCGCCAACTGGATTTCTTGCCTTCAAAAATCTATAAATACAACCCTCTAATGAGTTGAAAAGGACACACCTTGAATCTTAGATTTCATACACAGTTACTATAGTTGAATTTCAATATTATCAGCATTATAGGATCATAGCATTTCAATTTCATAGCTTAAATCATATAGCCATGCACATACATTTTCAATTAATCTCATTCTTTGAAGTTGCCATTTCAACAAGTTGTTGCTTATACAACTGAGAGCCAACATCTTTAATCAAATCCTTGGAGATAGAGGATGATGGGACAAATTTGAAGAAGCTACTATCATTAGAGTTTGCATTTATGCTTTCTAGTTAGATTTCTTTAATATAATGTCTTAACGGTGTGTTAGTTTATTGTTTGATTAATCCACATTTTCTAACGACACAATTGCAAGCTACAAAGCTGAAGTATGACATGACTGAGAAATAGGCTTATGCTTTAGTTAAGGCAGTAAAGAACTTCAGAACTTACCTACATGGAGCTACTATCATAGCATTTGTACCAAGTGCTGTTGTGAAAGATATTTTCACTCAACAGGATACTAAAGGCAGAAGGTGTAGATGGATCAACAGGATCCAGGAATTTAATTTTGATATTCAAATCACCAAATTGGTAAGAGGTCAAGGTATCGCTAAATTGATGGAAGAGGCTAATTTGGATGAAATTCAGATTAATGGAATAGAAGTAATTGATTTTGCACCTATTTGTGATATGAAAATGTGTGGGTGGTACAAAAGAACTGTCTAATATTTACAAACTCTACAATGTCCTACAGGCATGACTAACAATGACAAAAAGACACAAAAATTGCATGCAATAAAATATGTAATTATTGACAATCAGTTATGGTGGAGGAATTTAGATGGTGTACTTATCAAATGTGTAGATGGGAAGCATGCACTATAACTCTTGCAAGAAATGCACAATGGGGTGTGTGGAGGTCACTACATGGCAGAGACCACTACTCACAAGGTTTTAAGAGAAGGATTTTGGTGGCCTACAGTTTTCAAAACTTCTCACAAATTTGTCAAAACTTGTGATGTCTACCAAAGTTTTGTTCAAAAGTTGAAATTCTCAGTAAATTGACCACTTAGGCCTATAACAATGTCATCCCCGTTCCAACAATGGGGAATTGATTTCATTGGAGAAATACAAGAAAATTCAAGTGGAGGCCATGCTTGGATCCTTGTTTCTATTGATTATTTCACAAAGTTGGTAGAAGAAATTCCCACAAAAAAGGCCACAAGAAAAGTGGTAGTGGATTTCCTATTGAATAATATTCTCATCAGATTTGGGGTTCCTGAGAAGATTATCATAGATAATGCTATGTGTTTTAGATCTGATGAACTCAAAGAATTTTGTGACAAAAATGGAATACAAGTTTCTTACTCTTCGCCTTATCATCCTCAAGGAAATGGTCAGGTTGAGTCCAACAACAAAATATTAGTGACAATCATCAAGAGAGTGATGGAGAAAAACAAGAAAGCTTAGGACTCCAAACTAAAGTTGGCACTCTGGGTAGATAGAGTGACTATGAAAAAAGCTATGGGTTATTCACCATTTGGCTTAGTTTATGGTTTAGATGCTAGGCTACCACAGAATAACCTATTGAGGATGTATAATTTCATACAAGAATATGATGAAGAGATATGTGATGATATGCAACATAGGATAAATAACCTGATGTAATTGGATGAAACAAGAAGAGAAGCTCAGGGTAAAATATGAAGATGCAGTTGCAAGTCAAGAATCTACATGACAAGAGAGCTTTTCCCAAAAAGTTTGAGATAAATAGTATGGTGTTAGCTTGGAATGCAAGAGCTCAAGACAATGGTAAGCATGGGAAATTTGAAACATTATGGATGGGCCCTTATCTAATATCTAGTGCACATAGGGAGGATTCCTATTTCCTCCAAATCCTAACAGGCAAATTTTTTGAACTGCCAATACATGGACAGTTCTTAAAACCATAGTTTTCCTAAGTATATTATTATTTCCATGTACAGTATATATTTTATACTTTTTTTGTATAGGCATGTTTTTTTTCTGTTGCATCTGGTTTTGTCTTATTGCCTTGTCTAGGTAGTTCCTTATTTTTGACTAGTCTTCTTCAACCTGAGATTAAAGGATCTTGCTATGCCTATGAGAGGCTATGTCCCCAGTTGGAGCCACTAATGGATCCCCTAAAAATAAAGTTCCATCTACAAGGTCTTGGTGAATTTTGGGGGGTAGTGGGTTTATGTCTTCCATTGATATAAAGGGTTTTGGGTTTAATTTCGTCTAATTTTGAAAAAAAACTTTGAGCTTATATCTTGGCCTTTGTTCTATTTCATTGTTGACTCCTTCTACAATTCATCGATATTTTAAGTCATGTCTAGAAACGTTAAAATCCGTTGAGTGACCGGCCTTCTGGTTTGATTTTACCTATCAATCATGTTGGGTTGTTATTTGGTGGTTATCCTAAGTCGAGCTAAGTATTTCCCATTAATAGAGTTTTCAAGTTGTCATGTCATGTCCATGGGCTAATCATCCTAGGAAGGGTCCCTTTTAGGGTTAACGTTTTTACATGTGCAAGTCTAGAAAGTTCTTATGGGTCGTGTGATCAATGGAGAAAATTTGAACCATCGCCCGCTTGCCTGTCCTATTTTATCTTGAATCCTTTTATTCATTCAGGCTCACAGGTGAGGGACATGTGTTACTAACTATTGGTGGGCCTAATATCACTGAAAATATGTGCAAGTGTTTTCTATAGCTAGATCAACAGTTGGTAACAATTAAGGTGGCCACATCTAGGTTGTTCCCCATTGATCGATTTGTTTTTCTTGGTTACTACAGTAACCATGTAGGCTAGAGGGGATTTTCCATTTGTTTTCTCTATGATTGTTTCAAGGATTAATATTATTGAATGCCACCTTGATTTGACAAATGATTGCGAGTGACTTGGACCAACCTGGACTAGTCCCTACCATCCATTATGGGCCCCATTCACTTCCCTAGTTTCTCTATGGGGAAGCAGGCATTTGTCGTGTGGAACAAATCTTAATAGCATGGATGGTAATGTGTGTGTTACTAAAGCTCATATATCATGCATGCCTAAAAATATTTTAATCTGAGCCCTTGGTATTATATGAGAAATAAATTGAAGCTAGCTAATAGTTGTGTATGATGATGCCTCTAGATTCAATCTCAGTTGTTCCCCGTCCTCCCATTGATAAAGTTGCATGTGAGTTATGGCTCATGGGGGTAAGGTAAGATTGACATGTGGATAGGAATTGAAAAGACAAAGAGATGGTAGGGCCCATATGTTATAGACATTTACTTCCATATGGCCTCCTATCATTGGGTAATTGTTTTGATTGTGTACAGTCGGATGTCTCAGCATGAGTTAATTAAATATGGATGGTGGATCAATCAATTGGCTGAATAAATCAACAGTTAGCATTCAAAAAAAAGTTGATATCAAGCAAGCCATTTTGGTTCACGTGAGGGAGTCTTAATAACTGAAAGTACATTGAGCTACTGAAGTAAGGAATTGCAAGATTATAAATATTTACATCAAAGGAATAATTTGGTATTTCCAGTACACTCAATACACTCTGTAGACATGGAAAATGAACAAGTTCAATTTGACACACTTGATCTTGATTATTAACAACATTTCTTCCTGAATCATACTCTCAACTCTTCATCATATTCTTTCTCTTAATTTAATAAGTCATTATTTATTTGATTAAGTCTTTCTCCTTCTCTGATTAAATTAATCAATTTAATTTAATTAATCTTATGTCTATTTTTAATTAAATAAATCAGTTTATTTCATTAAAGTTTCTAAAGTCCTCTTATCAAATTAAATAAATTAAACCTTATTTTATTTAATCTAACATCTTCCCACTTAGTTAAATAAATCAAATTCATTTATCTAATTAAACCAATTCATCTCACATGTCATTTCTCAAATTTGAAATTCCACCTAATTGTATTTATTGGCACTTTGGCCAAAATGTGCACAACCATTAGCCATTCACATCTTGACAAGTGGCACTTGGCCATTTGATGTTGAATGATCCCACATTTCTCTATTTCATTCTCTTTTCTAGTTTAGAAATCTATAAATTGGAGGCTTCTGTCCTCCAATTATAACTTTAAGTTATAACTTTAAGAAACCCCCCTCAAAAAAAGATATAAAATATTGGCAAATCTGTCATTTTTTGAGGAAAAAAATAATAATTTCTATTGGTGAAACTTTCCTTTTTTTCAAAAAAAATATTAGTTTTATTAGCAATTTTTTTACATCACTAAATTCTTTTTGGAAAATTTTCGCGAATCTTGAAAAATAATAGTAAAATTCATTAATTATGATGGCGAATCTATCCAATCTAAAAATAATTCTCATGGAAAAGTAGGGACCCGAGGGTGTAAATTACCAATGAGTTGAAGGGGTAGACTATTATATTTACTTTCTACCATTGTTTTATAATATAATATAATGGCCTTCATTATATTCTACAAAGTAAAATGTAACCATGATCTATAATTCTCATAGGGGCTCAAAACTGCTTTTAGATCATTGGTCTAACAACCCTTGTTGTACACTATAAGGTGAAATTTACCCACAATCTATAATGCTCGTGATGCCCAAAATTTTGGGCCCCATGAGCATTATAGATCATGTGTACATTTTACCTCGTGGAATACAAAAAGGGCCATTAGATTATATTTAAATCAATGGTGGAAACTAAAGATTAGAAATATGGTCCTAAAGCAGCTAATAGTTATGATATACTATTGGCGAATTAATATAGATTTCTCCAATAATTTAAAAAATTAAGGCGAATCTAATCTAATCATATATCAAATATTGTGGCGAATTTTTGAGTTGAATTTTTTAATAAAATAAATTATTTGGCGATTTAAATAAGACTATAATAAAATTTTGTAAAAATGTGGCGATTCAAGTTACATTTTAGCTCGAACTATTAGCCTTTTGGCGAATATTAGCCACTAAAAAAATCACTGCTCTCCTCATTCAACAAAACACAACTTTGAGTAAACTTACTATGCTCAAATTCATTTTCACTTCAAAAATTTCATCCAAGGTTATTCTCTTCATTTGAGAATTAATCTTTCCCATAACATCATTCAGCTTGTTCAAGGATTGGGAAAGGGCTCCATCCTACATGACAGAGTGGCTTCAATCTACTATGAGATAAGCATTAATCATGTTTTCATATGCTTTTGTTTAGCTTGCATTTTTTTCATTAGTTGCATTGTTTAACATGGTTAAATATTTCATAGGGATGTTTAAGTTTGCTGATAAAATAGCTTTTGTGCTAACAACATGAAACTGTTTGAGTCAATCTTCTTGCAGATTTTCAGCATCCACATTCTGGTGCTAGAAGGAGGGAAAATAGTCACAAAGAAACACTCTTATTAATCTTGTTTCTATGATGCTTATGGATCTTAATAGTCCGCTATTCAGGACTTCTAGTCTATTTATTTAAGTATTGGAATGCATTGAGCTAAAAATTTGTCTTCACCATTTAGACTGTTGGTAAAATTTAAAGTCAAGCTAACAGCCTACTGTGCATTGATTTCTTTTTTAAAAATTTTCCTAAGTTTATGCTAATCTAGACATTTAATTCAATTGCAACGTCTATAATTTGCATTCGCAGGCCTAGCTTTATTCTCCATACTGTCTCTAACAGTTCTACGCATGTTGTTGCCTTAGCATCCGGTTGCAATCATCACATTTCATAAGACTGTCCAAAATTTTTTACCCATCTCCCATGCAGTTAGTCCAGCTTCTCACTGCCTTACCATGGCCTACCCTTCCACTACTCATGGTACTGCAGTATCCACTGCTATACTACGGCCTATACTTCCACCACCCACAGTATCGTAGTATCACTTTCATCGCCACCTCCTCCACCATCTACCATCTCTTACCGCATCACTGCAACCTTCTATTGTGCCTTTCATGATAGAGCGGTGTTCATCGCGTTACTGCCAAGTAACCTTCCCTTACCCATGGTAGTGCGGTAACCATTCACGGTCTTAACCATTGTCCCGCCATCTACCCGCTAACCCTTCATGGTAGCATGATAACTGTTCACTATCCTCACTACATCACTGCGGTCTACCACTTAACCCTCCACAGTAGCATGGTAACCATCTCCCTATCTTTCTTGATTGTCACAGCATCATCGAGGTTCCTTGCTAAATCGTCCATGGTATTGTGGTTAACCGCCTGACTGTTACTTGACCATCACTGCATCACCGCGGTCTCCCGCCTAACCGCCTACGGTAGCACAGTTGTCTTCCACCATCTTCACCTCTTCACCACACCGCTTGCTCTAACCACCTGCGATATTGCAGTAGACTCACCCTAACTATCACTTCACCACAACCGCACCACCGTTGTCTTCAACCCCATCAACCATGGTATCGTGGTAAACCTACTGGCTAACTACATTTGCCACCCCCACATCACCACGCAGTCTATCTGAACTATCCGCGATAAAGCAGTAAGGGTAATGACTACCCTTAGCCACCAACTGTAATACTGTAGGATGTTGTATGACAGGAAAAGGGTTTAAATTCGGGAAATAAACAGTGCTATAAGGAAATGTTTTGCATTATAAGGGGGTGAAATAATTTCTTTTTTTTTAGAAAATGGAATTTTTTTAAACCTATGTTTAAGGCAATGATATATAAGAAAATTTGTGAAGTATTTTAGTCATATTAACTTTTTATTTTCTTTTACAGGTTGATATTGGAATCAAGCCAAGGCAAAAAATGAGATTGGAGAAATTCACAAAAGCATTTTTTAATGCTTGTTGAGATAGATTTTTTCATTTAGTTTCAAACCATCTCACATCTATTTTTGGGGATTAAAATTAACTATTTTGACTTGATCCTCTAGTTAAAATTGAGCCTTAGACATTTACTAAATTTCAATTTGGGTTTCTAAAATTGAACAAGGCAACTTTCACATCTCATTTTGGTGCTTAAAACAAATTCATCACTGCTTTTATGGTCTAAAATGAATGAGTGTTTTTTATGTTTTGTAATCCTTTTCACAAAGTAATATCACTTAAAAGGCATATGCACTTCTCTCATGAATCATGATGATCTTGAGAATCAAAATTATTTTTGTGATATTAAGTTGTCAAAATTATTACCTCCACACTTCATTTTGGGTTTAAAATTGAACAAAACATTGTGCGAGTGTGAGTAGGCTTATTGCGTGTGTTCTCCCTTTATTTCTAAATGAAGTTTGATCAAACTATGAATATGTTTACTTTCTTTTGTTTATCTTAGCGGGCCTGCCTTGTGGGAAAAAGTACTCACCGAAGGGAATGACCCAACCGATAACACACTAAAGCCAAGTGTATTTCTAGTCGGGATATAAAAGTGGGTACTAGAACAAAGGCCAGTATCACATGGTTGGCTCCAATGAGAAGGGAAGCAATGGTCTCTTGCTGCATGGGTTATCCTCCATGAATGGAAAGTCCGAATTACAACCCTTTTTTAGAAGGCCAAATCCTTGTCTATTTTGTTGGTGGAAAAGGTCATGTCCTTTGAAGCCGCCCCACATTATACATGCAGTTTTGTTGTAGAGATGAAAAGTATGCCATGGGAGATTCATGGGTACTGATGCTTGGATGACCCAAGAAGTGTGTGCCATGGAGGGGATCCAGTGTGGTCAAGCATCTAGTCATCTGCACAAAATATGCATAACTGGATTCGTCCAAGAGGGAACTCAAAAAAATGTTGTCTCTTCATCCTAGGGTTGTACATGTTCTTGGAAATGAAAAATACATTTCTTGGTTCTCAAAAAAATTGAAAAAATAAAAATTCACAAAGAGCTTCAAATTTCAAACCCCTTGGAGGAAACAAATACCCTTGATGAATTCAAGTACTCTTGCTTTCCCTAGGGATCATATCCTTAGATGTTTCTAAGTGCTTGGATTTTATCATCATTTGTTTTCACTAAGGTCAACCTAGGAAATTTTTTCCCTAATTTCCTTGATTTCCACATAATGGACCTTGTGGGATGAAAAAGAAAGTGGGACATTAGACATGCAGTTTGAAACATAATCAAGAAAGTGTTTGTGGTAAAAATAACCAAACCTAAGCAAGATAACCGACAACTAAACCACATGTGTGCTTATTCTCTTTTGTCTTATGGTTTTCCATTTGAACATTGATCTCTTGGTTTGGATTACTTCTAGGGAAAAGAATTTTCTTCATTACCTTGGTCTTGTAAACAGCTCCTCTTAGGTTCATCTAGGAAAAATTCAAACACTTCAACCATTTTAAACATCAATCAAACACCATCTCACCAGCAACTTTTGGAATCTTGAAAATACATTTCATGCTAGACTTTTAGAAAAAGTCAACATCACCTTTTTGGCTTAACACACCTAGCCAAATTATCATCTTGTTTACAATTTTTCTTTAGGATAACACAACTTACTAGAGTCTATGAGAGAATTATCCAAAATAATCTTGTTTGACTTAAACACACTTAGTTAAACTATCTCAATCAAATGAAACCAATTCCTTAAGGATAGCATTGATCCAAAGTTCCTAAAAGTTCAAACATCCATATCATTCACCCCTTTCATCCTCCATCTCATCATTGGTCCTAAACCCCTCAGAGGTTAGCAAGGTCAAAACACAAGAGGAACATGGAATATAAACTTGACTCATACATCATGAGCAATCCAATTCAACCAAACTATCCAAGTCTCATAATGCAAATTGATTTTCAAAACTTGCATTTATACAATCTATACATAGGATCATTATCTCCTCCAAACATCAATGGTACAACAAATGTTAGTTTTCCCAATCTAAATATTGGAACACCTTTCCCTTTGGTAGATTTAAATCAAATTCAAAACATACAAATCTATCAACCAAACAATCAAGACATGAGCCTTCCCCCTTTACCAACCATGAATCAATCGAATATGAGAAACAATCCAATCATAAACCAAAGCATCATATCAAATCCTCCAATTTTTCCATCGATATCACAACAATAGATGGCAACCATTCAAGAAACCCCCAAAATCAACACCATTCCCAATCCACCACCACCACCACCAAAACATAACATGAAAAATTCATTCTCTATCATGTTGCAAGCCGCTCAACAAGCTTCCCACCAAAAGGCACTCCAAAACCAACAAGTTGCACAAGCTACACAAGCTCAAGCTCAAGCTCAAGCCCAACACCAAGCTTGGCAGATGCAAGCACAATTCCGAGCACTATTACAAGAAATCCATCGACAAGTTCATCAACAAGTAGCACAACAACAAGCCCAACAAAAATATTTGTTGGCACAACAACAACTAGACCAACAACAAGCTTTGTTGGCACAATAATCAAGATCTATCCATCAATGAACACCTTGAAGATGTTTCCACCTCATCTAATGATCAAACCAATATACATCAAGAGCCATTTTTTAGTCATGATCAAGAGCCCTCCTACAAAGATCTATTTCAAGGAGTGTTGATCTTATTTGATCCTATTGATATAAACCAAGATCTATCCACCGATGATCGTGTTGACAATGTCTCTACATCAACTAATGAGTAAGAGGACATATCTCAAGAATTTACTCCAAAGCATGATCAACATCTTTCACCAAGGTCTAGCAATGATCCTTTCCAAAATATATGGACATCCTTTGACCTCATGGAACTTTAAAAACTTCCTATTCCTAATGAAGATATCCAAGAACACAATCCATTCTTTGAAATTGACCCATGTCAAGAAGTTGATCCAAAGCATGTTGAAAGCAATTCTGAAGTCATTCAAGATCAAGAATTTGTATCTCCAAGCTACTACAATGAGATAATGGAAACTCTCCTATCTATATTCGATGACCATATCTAGATAGCACATACTCCTCCATCTACCCATGAGATGCTTTCCTTGGATGGACACGTAGATGATCTTCATTCAAAACAAGAGCCTCATACTCTTGATATCATTTCCAAGGAACAAGAGTCTCCTACTCTTAAAATTTGTACACATGATCAAGATATAGAGAAATCCAGAGACATAGCAAAAACAAATCATGAAGAAGGCTTCTACAGAAGTTGTGAATTAGAAACATCATGTGAAAGCATATCAAGAATGAATCATGAGGAAGACTTTTACAAGGACAATGAATCATCAATTCTTCTTGAAAAAGCATTACAATCTGATATCTCACAAGATCAAGCCAAAAATATCAATCAGAAAGTAATCCCACATATGGAGGATCCTGTCACTTATAAACCTAGATCACTCACCTTTGTAAGGGAAAATAATCTTATCAATGAAAGAGCTATGACCTTTAAAGATTTTCCACAGAGTAGAGAAGGAGTAGCACCTTGTTCCCAAGGTAAATCATATCCTATTGCAAATAAAAAATTCCAGCAGATGAATTATCAAGGTAGAGGATTAGGCCTACATGAATAGGGTATCCTAGAACCAGTGCAGATTTTTGGCAATCCTAAGCATCAAGGCCTTGGTCATTCGACAATCAACGGATATAAACATATTAGAAATCTTTCCACAAAACTAGGGGCAACCTCATCTCAAGCAAATTTCAACATATGGAGCACAAAGAATCCTTATGATGAAACCAATGCCAATACTACAACCTGCCACATCATGAATCTCTATCCACCCATCACCCCATCCACAAATTGGGACCAACATTAAAGGAAATATTTGAATCAAAGCATGAAGAATGTTATCAAAGAAAAAGAAGCTAGGAATCACGAAGGACAAATCATATACAAGTGGATACCAAAAAATACAAAGAAAGATGATCCCTATCATACTCCATTAGTCAAAGAAACTATGGGCCAAAATAAAAAAGGGGCAAGTATCCATCAAAGATGTCCACAAAGGAAAAATCAGGCTTCTCAAGTGACATACAAAGTGTATCAAGCAGTTGTTCCTAATTCCATGCACACTTCCATAGCCACCCATCATTGCTCATCCTCCCATGTTTGGAGAATCAAAGGTTCCAAACTGTCAACCAATCCATCTTTTACTCCTGAAAAAACTCCATCCATGCCTCCATGCATGATATCCAATTCTCACATTGACCATGTTGTGGCAGCAACCCTTCATCATAAGGATTCAGAAGGCACTCTATCGCAATGTGCACACAAAGACAGAGTTGACTCTGGTATCAGCAAAGCAGATCAAGGATCTCAAAAGTTACTTTCAAGTGCATATATCTTGGAAAAGAAGCTTCTTCAAACAATATATTGAATGCATATTATGATAGAGGCATCTACATCAGGATCAATAGGTGATTCAACATTAGCTTAAAATCTCTCAAAAAATACAAAAAATAAAAAGTAAAAAACAATCCAAAAAAAAAATCAGAAAAAGGATTGAAAATAGTAAAGATAAAAATCGTCCTCCAGAAAAAGACACTACGGTGGCGCTTTGGACAAGTACCATGATATAAACCTAGCAAACAGGCATCATGTGTTGAATTGAGCATATGCGTGCACCAATTCAAGTGAAAGCATCTTATCACATGCATAATAAAGCCAACATTCCATCCATATCATCTATTCATCCATGAACTGTTTATTCAGCCCATTACCATCTATCTACCTTATCTTGATCTTAACCAAGTTTGGTACAAACTTCACATGTGTTTGTGGTAAACATCTTGACATGGGTCATTTTCATTGATCCCATCCTACGTTATTTGAGCCTTGAAGCATTATCCAAGAGCATTCCTCTGTTCGAACACCTTATCTTGTCACAAGATAATCCTTGGAATCCTTTGCATGCTTACCATATCCATCCATACACACACCTATCCAATAATCCACCCATGGCCTTTCAAACATTGCTAGACATTGGGGGCAGATGTTTTCATCTTGCTTTAGGAATAAATCTTGATCTATATCTTCACACTTATGCGGTGTTCAAAGCATTGGCGAACATAAAATAAAATTGGTCAAAGCATTTGTGAGAACCAAATCCAAATCACTAGCCCATGGAATATTTTTATAGGAAAATGTTCCTTATCAAGCTTTATCTTTCATCGAACATCAATCCAAACAACCCACATCAATCACAACTAACTTGCACGTCAGAATCACATCAAATCATCAAAACAATTTTGTTCCAAAACAAGCTTCATCAATCTTGATCAATCGAATCCAATCAATTATCACCTTGTTTGACTTAACACACTTAGTCAAACTATCATCTTCTGCACGAGTTTACTCTAGGATAACACAACTTCCTTGGGTTTACAAGTTCATTGTAACCTTGTTTGGCTTAACACACTTAGTGAAATTATCAAAATCATCACCACCTTGTTTGGCTTAACACACCTAGCCAAATTATCCTCTTATGTACGAGTCTACTCTAGAATAACACAACTTCCTAGAGTTTACAAGTGCATTATCACTCTTTTTTGACTTAGCACACTTAGTCAAACTATCAATCCATCAATCTGATCGATCAACATTAAGCTTGGTTTTCAACAAAATCCCAAAACAAAGCACTGATATCATCACATATCCATATCCAAATCATCAAAATCATGCGAAAATCCAAAAAACATTCAAAAAACTCAATAAAAGAAAATGTCAAAAATCTCAGAAAATATTCAAAAATTTCATCATTGAGTCTTGTCAGTCTTTCACCTTGTTCGAACTACATCGTCTCTTAGCTTCAACATAGGCAAGGTTGATCTTTGATCATCCCCCGAGATAGTTAGGTTAGTCCTTAGGTGTCCATCATATTGGCAATTCGTTTTCCTATATTTTTCATCTTAGGTCAGTCCTTAGACATTCTTCGTAATAAAATGGCAATCCATTTTCCCATCCATCCTATCATTAAGTCATGTTTGTCATCAGTCAAACTACATGGTCTTTGTGTGTATAACGTAGGCAAGGATAATCTATGGATAAGCTCTTGAGACCCCTAGGATAAGTCTTTAGTTAGTCTCTTCGCCGTAAATCTTGAAAATACCAAAAACATTTGCAAAACATCTTGAAATTACCAAAAACAGCCTAAAAATATTTGAAAAACCCAAAAAGGTGCCTCCATCTCATCTCCCTTTCACCTGCAATTGTGTCATTCCTAATAAAATCAATCATCACTTTCACCCTTTGGTGATTCATTCAGAAGCAAGTCTAGCAGATTCAAAAATTGAACACTCTAATTGTCATAGTCTTGAAAGTCCAAGTCAGTAAGCAAGCAAGTTGATCAACTCAGAATATCAATAGCTTATCATCCAAATCAGTCCCACCAAAACCCTGATCACAACATGTCCTAGGATGAATCCTTCCCACGATGGACATAAGCATCAGGTACCTCATAGTAGTTTAGTCTTGGCTAGCAGTATGAAGAACATTAGCTTGTTTGGTTTTCTTTATTTGGTCTTTTATTGACTTATCTTATTTTGTGCACATTCCAAGGACCTCTCGATGATGCCTAAACAAAACAGGTTTAGAGAGAAAGGAATGGGGCAAAGATCATTATCTTTTTATCTGTTGCACTTGTGGGATACACTTGTAAAATAACTTAGTCATATATGCCTTGTTTGGTTTGCGGAGAGGATGTTTTAGATATCTTGTTGACCACATAAGAAAGCTTGATTTCCTATGTTTTGGCTCGAGATGTTTAGAATGTCCGAACTACATCCCAGATAAAGCATATACGCTAAGTGTAAACAAGAATACTCCTATCTGATTTCCAAAACAAATTCCATCACACTAGGTACCATGCCATCCTGGTCCTTTATACCTTGATGCCTCGTACCTATGTGTGTTATCACACATAATTGTCCCTTTGAAAATACCAACTCATGGTAAGCAAATCATCAATCATCATCTTGTCTGGATCTTCCTTCCATTCTTCTCATTCTTCTATCTTTACTAACATGTCTATCTAAAATTAGTATGTCGCATCAATATATACACGAGACTACCCATAGTCGATGACTATCTATACATCATTAGATTTGTCTACATGAAAGAATTATCTTTTGATCAATAGGACCACTCCTCTCATATTTTTATTGCGATATCGATCAAAAAATTCACATTTCCACTCTATCTCTCGAGGGGGAAATATACCAGCAATATCCTTCCGTTGGAGCAACAGTGGGGAATCTAAGAAATTGAGAAATTCTGAACCTCGATCACAACAGTTTATTCTTTGAATCAATGCAACAAGTACATTGCTTCAAAGAGGGGCAAAATGTAGACATGGAAAATGAACAAGTTCGGTTCGACACACTTGATCTTGATTATTAACAACATTTCTTCCTGAATCATACTCTTAGCTCTTCATTGTATTCTATCTCTTAATTTAATAAATCATTGTTTATTTGATTAATGCTTTCTCTTTTTTTGATTAAATTAATCAATTTAATTTAATTAATCTTACATCTTTGTTTAATTAAATAAATCATTATATTTAATTAAAGTTTGTAAAGTCCTTTTATCAAATTAAATAAATTAAACCTTATTTTATTTAATCTAACATCTTCCCACTTAGTTAAATAAATCAAATTCATTTATTTAATTAAACCAATTCCTCTCAATTATGATGTAAATTAATTTATCAATTTAAGTTTAAATTGTCACATCTCCTAAATTCCTCATTAAATTAATCTTAATCTATGTCACATTCTCTAAAGAATGCAACTTGCACAATAAATCAAATACTTTGATTTATTAATTCATCTATTTTCCCTCACATGGCATCAAAGGGGAATATTCCCTCAATTTGAATTCAAAAGGTCTGAGTGGATTTGTATATCCAACAAGGCATTCACTCCTCTTACATGTCCTTGTGCATTGAGCCAAGTGGCATTTATTTTATTCTATTTTCCCTCTCACATGTCATTTCTCAAATTTGAAATTCCACCTAATTGTATTTATTGGCACTTTGGCCAAAATGTGCACAACCATTAGCCATTCACATCTTGAAAAGTGGCACTTGGCCATTGGATGTTGACTGATACCACATTGCTCTATTTCATTCTCTTTTCTAGTTTAGAAATCTATAAATTGGAGGCTTCTTTCATCATTCAACAACACACAACTTTGAGTAAACTTACTATGCTCAAATTCACTTTCACTTCACAGATTTCATTCAAGTTTATTCTCTTCATTTGAGAATTAATCTTGCCCATAACATCATTCAGCTTTTTCAAGGATTGGGAAAGTGTTGCATCCTACATGAGAGAGTGGCACTAATCCACTATGAGATAAGGGTTAATCATGTTTGCATATGATTTTGTGTATCTTGCATTATTTTCATTAGTTCAATTATTTAACATGGTTAAATATTTCATAGGGATGTTTAAGTTTGCTGATTTAAACTAACTTTAGTGCTAACAACATGAAACCGTTTGAGTTGATCTTCTTGCAGATTTTTAGCATACACACACTCTAGGATCTAGGACTGTGGTCACTCAACATTTTCTCACAATGCAACAAGGGATGCCAACCTGTGCAAAACAGTAAGTCAATTATCATTTTCCTCTTGGAATTACTATGAGGTTTTGTTTTGTCAAGCTCAAGTCTGTTAGGGTTTTTGTCTTGGTTCAGCTTTTAATATTGGTATTTATAAAAGGGGATTTCATTGAATATGTATGTGAATAATTTGTGCCAAACCCTTACAAAATTTGTAGGCCTTGCTCAACTAGACTAAAGAGCCCTGTTTGATTATATTTCTTGTATTATGGCCCCTAAGGAAAAAACATCTTCATCCAAAGGGGAGGTTCATATTCCCAAGAGACCTTTGAATAAAGACATTATGGATCAGTTACCACCTTCCATTGTTCTGAAGAACAACAGCGGCAGGATTTAGCTCCGGCGTTGAATTTTGAGGATTTCAAGTGATTTCTTAGGATTTTAAAAGATGGGTTTTTATGGGAGGGTACTCATCTACTAGATTTTAACCCTATCTTACATGTTTACTTCATTTTAACTTGGAATTTTATGAAAAAGAAGATGAGGCATGCGAATGACGGACATACCTCAAAATCTCGAAGAGGATGGTGTTGAACGCTTGAAGAGAACTCGGGCACGGGGGCAGAGAATGTCGGATGTGGGGAGCTCTGTAAATTTATCTATCACTCGGTCGTGTGAAAATGAGAGTCAAAAAATCTGATTTTATAACCAAAATTGTCATTAATATCGCAAACTAATGCTTCATATGATTGTCTGAAAGGTTGGTGAGTTAAAATCTCACAAGCAACAGCTGTGAAGAACTGCGAAGTTCAGGGGGAATTTCGGACGTGGAAACCCGAGATTCAGGGTCCGAGGTCCAAAAAGATGTTGGGCATCGGACGCCAGTAGTAGAAAACTTAGGACAAGAATCTAGAGAGGGAAACCCAAGGGTCAGGACCCGGAAGGGGCCACAGACGTCCGAAGGGCATTCTGACAAGGGAAACCCGAACTGACTTCAGACTTATCATTTTTGAAGGGGTCAAGTTCGGTCAAACTTAAGACATGTCCTTTGGGAAGGTGAGTTGACTTTTTAGGTCACAAAAATGAGGAGAAGCCAAAAGGGACCCGGTAATCAAAAAGAGGGAAGAGAGGGTCCCCGTTCCGAATGGGGCGTGTGTGCAACAGGCACAAAAAATGGCGACTCCGCTAGGAGAACGCTCCTAACATTCTAGAGATAAATATTCATTATGAACCCCTGATCTCTAGTTCCATAGACCAAAGCTGACTTTCAAAGCTGGGCTAAGAATAGTTTAAGGAAGGTAGGATTGAATCAAACTGCGACGTCATCATGGAGGTGTGTGCATGGTGAGTTCATTTAACTTCCGTGGAGATAGCATGAGCAACCATTGATTGGGAGAGATAAGCTACATAGTTTTCCTGACCCCAACAGTAACCTGGACATTGCTCCACTGCTAGTCAGGTGTCCATAGCCCCGATGGAGTTGTCACTGGGACCCCACAAACATAGCTCTACTGCCAGCTAGGCATCCATAGCCTCAATAGAGATATTTGCACACCCATACGGTTGTTATTTTCATTGTATTTATTCCTTTTATTTGATATTTCTTTTCAACACTTTCTCTTTTCTTTCTGTTCAACCATGTAACCAATGAATCTCACAACCGGCTTGGGAATCATAGTGGTCATTGGAGAAAACTTTAGATTTTTCACTTATACCTTCTTCCCAGCAATCACCATACCATTCTTTAGAAATATTAAAATGTGTTTCTGTGTGTTCCATGACAAACGCAAGGGATTCAAGCGAATAGCCATCCTAGGTTAGTTCAGAGTTCAAAAGCTGAAAATCAATGCTTAGGGGCTTTCAAAGTTGAGCAATAGGGAACGAAGCCTTATCTAAAGAACAACACAAGAGCGGGCAGTAGAGCCAACCATTTTTCGGGCCAAGCATTACCACCACAGCGGAACAGGGAGGCTCTTCCAAAATCAAGACAAAATAGCTGAGTCAGCGAGCAAAATCGAAGGACAAAGCAGGAAACCTATTCTAACCTATGTGTAGGTATTTACATAGACAACTCCAAAAGAGCTCAGGCCTAGAAGTAATGCTTAAGGTGTTTCCCATTGATAGGCAACGAGACGTCTTTGCTAGTGAGAGTCTTTAGGTGGAAGGCATTATCTCCAAGGATTTCAGCAATCTGAAAGGGGCCAAGCCGAAGCTTGTCAAATTTGTTGTGTCCCCCTTTCTTTTCGTGGGCCTTGTCCCAGTAAAGGACTAGATCATAAATGCAGAAGGCCTTAACTTTGGCTCGATGGTCAAACCATCTTTTGACTATGTGCTGATGTTTGGCAAAATTTTCTATTGCACGGTCTCGTACTTCTTCAAGGTGCAACAACTCTGTGAGGCGGGCTTCTCTGCGGTCTCCTCCTTCATAAAAGTCATTGACAAATTGGAGGGTAGGGATTTTCAAATGTATGGGAAAGACGGGCTCTAAGCCATGGACTAGATGGTATGGGGAATCTCCGAGAGCAACCTTGTGATAGGTGCGATCCATCCACAGGGCAAAACGAAGTTGGGTATGCCAATCCTTTGGATTCCTGTCTAGCAGTCTCTTGATTATCGTGATCAAGTTCTTGTTGGTGGACTCAACAAGGCCATTAATTTAAGGGTAATAATTAGATGAAAATTTAAGGGCGATGCCATAGTCAAAGGCCCAACTCATGAATTTTAATGAAGCAAACGAGGGTCCATTATCACATACCAGAGCATATGGGTAACCGAAATGATTTAAAATGAAACTTTCTAAGAAATTATTCATGAATTCAGTTGTACATTGCCTACAATTTATTGTCTCTATCCATCTAGTGCAATAATCAGAAGTGGTTAGAATGTACTTGTGTCTAGAAGATGATGGAGGGCTTACGGGGCCAATGAATTCGAGACCCCATTGCATGAAAGGTCTTACCTCCAGAACAGGTTGCAATGGGACAGCAACATTCCTTTCTCTAGTGGCAGGAGTCGGGCACACATGGCAGGTATGAATGTGACCATGAGCATCCTTGAATATGGTGGGACAATAATATCTAGCTCTCAATATTTTGTGTGCAGTTGATAGACCCGAACCATGACCAGTCCTAAACTTGTCGTGGAATTCCTTAAGAACCCGATCAACTTCCTCCTTACCCATGCATCTTAGATAGATACCTTCATGATTCTTCTTGTATAATATGGCACCTTGTAACATATAGCTATTGCTTTTCAGCCTCAGGGCTCACCTTTGGACTCCCTACAAATGAGGTGGACATTTATTATTCAAAACATAGTACACTATATCATCGTACCATTCACTTGGGGAGACATCCTCCAACTGGTACTGTTGTACCGTGAGTTCAAGTCCAACATCAATAACTACCTCTTCCATTGTTTAGGTGAGTTCTTTTCCTCTTACCAGCTTCATTGGCTGGATTTCCATGTCATACTCTTGCAGCAATACGATCCATTTTTCCCTTCGTTCCCTTAACTCATTCTGCATAAGTAATGTTTTCATTGTGGGGTCAGGAACTATAGAAAACACCTTGTTGTGTAAGATATAATGTTAGAACTTCTTTACTCTCTTAACAAGGGCATAAGCCTATTTTTCAACGTTATGATAGTGAAGTTCAACATCCTTCAAGGGGGCACTCATGAAGGCGATCGGATGTTCGCTCCCCTCGTCATCCTTTTAAGTAAAGATGTTGGCGCAAGAATGATCTAAAGCAAAGGAGTATATGTAGAAGGGCTTTAGGTAATTGGGGCTGATTAGCACATGGGTGTCAACAATTGCTTTCTTGATTTCCCTAAAAGCCTATTTCTCTTCAGGAGTCCACTCGACTTTAGCGTCCTATTTTAGCATGGCATTGAGCAGTTTGACTATTTTCGCAAAGCTAGTGATGAACTTTTGGACAAAGTTAATCTTTCTAAAAAAAGATTTTAATTCCTTCTTGCTGCTTGGCAGTTGGATTTTCATAATGGATTGGATACGTTCGGGGTCAATAGAGATTCTCCTCTTTGACAAGACATGTCCAAGGAGCTTCCCCTCAGTGACCCCAAAGATGCACTTCTTCAAGTTAAGGGAAACCCCAAAATGCGCAGAACCTTTCGAAGACCTTACATAAGTTAGCGATGTGATTACCCGACTGCTTTGAAAACACTGTTAAATCATCCATGTAGATGATTATGCATTTGCCTATCAGGTCCTTGAATGCAATATCCATGGTGTGCTAGAAAGTGGTGCCAGTGTTGATTAGCCCGAAAGACATTCTTCTATACATGAAAGTTCCCCACTTAGTTATGAATGTTGTCTTGTGTCAATCTTCGTATTATATCATAACCTAGTTATATCCCGAATATCCATCTAGAAAGGACATCATCTAGGAGTCGTTTACTATTTGTAACACCTCATCCAATGAGGGTACATGATAGTTGTCTTTCTCTAAGGCCCGGTTCAGATTGCAAAAGTCCACGCACAATCTGATTTCTCCACTTTTCTTTCTGAAAAGAACCAAATTTTCTACCCATGTGGAATGTCTAACCAGAAAGATGATCCTGGCTAACATAAAAATTTGTACTTCCTTGTATATTATTGGTTCCAATAAAGCGTTAACAGGGCATTGTCACTGCCGAAACAGCTTTGCATCTGGTCTAAGAGGGATAGTGTGCATGATAATCGATGTGTCATTTGTCTTGAGATCATCATAGCTCCAGGTGATCATGTCATGATACTTCTATAGCACTTTAATAATCCCATTTCTTTCTTTATGAGTGCACACTTTACCTATGAACACATTCTTGGCATTTCCATCCGTCCCTAGATTGTGAGTGTCACATTGGCCATTGATGGTATCCTTCTTAGGTTGCTGGTCCTGGTCTCTGATCTGATCGAGGTCAATGATCTGCTCTAATTGAACCATTCCCCTAGGGATGGTGTTGGTCTTCAGGTTGATAATCCCCTCAATATCCAGGTCCACCTCTTGGGGTTTAACCTCATCAATTATTTGTGTACCAAACACATATGAACTGGTGATGACATCTAGGATATGTTTGTCATTGTTGAATACCTAGAAATTAGCTACATTAACTGGCATTGACGGGACGGAGGTGAGTTCCACCGTGAATCTTTTGAGTCCTGATAGAGATAACGGTTGTAGTGTGCTTGCTGCCTGTTCCAAGGCATTGGCAGTATGATTCCATGCACACGGGATCAATTGAATTTTGAATGTGTCTAGCCCTTCCAATAAATTCCATACGTGGTGCTGGTAGTTAGTGAGTATTCGATCATAGCAGGAATACAACTTCTTGACTTGTTTTACAACTAACTTCGAATATCCATACACTTGGAGCATCTTGACATCCTTTCTTAATGCCATCAAGAGGCTCAAGACCAAGGCCTCATACTCTGCTACACTGTTAGTACAATAAAATTGTAGCCTATGAGCAGCAAAGTATGACTTACCTTTGGAACTGATCAATTCAAAACCTACCCTAGCTCCATGCTTGGATTTAGACCCGTCAAAGCGCAATGTCCAAAATCCAGGAGAATCCTTGGACGTAGAAAAGGCAGCTCAGACTCCTGCCTTTGATGGAGCCTTCATTTTAGTAACTACTTTAGGAGGTGCGAGGATGGAACATATTTGTTCTGGTAGTGCAAATCTTGTTTTCTCCATCAGACTAGCTTATTTTTTGACATGTTCAACTACTATTTGACACAAGCTGCAGTCAAATTCTGAGTGAACAACATTGTGTACCCAACACCAGTTAGGGAGAAAGAGTTCCTGAAAGTTCATTCGAGTACCCAGATTGAGTTGTTCCTAAACACATTTTTCTATAAAATCTTGGAAACCATTGAGCAGTCCCCGAGGGTCATTCTCTCCTAGCTCTTCATCATCAGATTCGATGAGCACTTTAGTGCTCTTAGAAACATTGGCCAAATTAGCAGGCGGGTTGCATAGTATGAGTAAAACCTTGCTCATCTCTTAGTCTTTAGGGTATTCCTATTCATTTCGATACAACACTAGGGCATAATTCCCTAGACTTGTTTCAACATACAACACCTTGTTTGTGTTGTTGTACTCAGTGATCATAAATCTCATTCATGGCTCCCAATCGATCCTAATCTGATTCGGCATTCCTTTCCATGGCAGCCACATATGCGAGTAATCAGTGGCGGCGTATTCGTTCAATGCCCTCATGAAATCCCTTCCTAGGATTATACCATATGTATCTAGGATATCGGCCACCTGAATGTCAATTGTCTGTTGGATCCGAGGATCAACAACAACTTGCATAGGTATTCTATTAATTTCTCCCACTATGTTAATTTTGATTTTGTCAAGTTGTGTTACTTTTCACCAAGAGGGAGTTGGCATTATTTCAATTGCTTTGCACATGCTCAGGGGCATAACATTGGTCGAGGCTCCTAAATCAAGCAAGTAGTTGTGGAGGTTCTTCCCAAACACGCAGATGGTGGTCAGAAAGGAAGGAGTTTCAAATTTCCCTTGAAACAACCCTCTGGAAACATCCACCTGAGTGACTTGGCCTTTATCTTTCTCGCTACCCTTGCCCTAGGTTTGTACCTAATTAGTGGCCCTCTCGGGGTTCTTATTTACTTGCTCACCTGCTAGTGGGTCAGCCTTGCTGTTAAAGATTTTCCTAACAATTGGCTCACTTGGCTAATCGTTAAAGGAGAACCTCTTTATTGGAGCTTCTTGAGTTGACCCTTGTGGTGGAGTCCCATTTATTATTCTAAAAAAGGTGTTCTTGATGGTAGACACTTTTAGAAGTTCAAATGTCGACACACTCAACTTCACCCTTTTAAATTCTTCAGAAATATACTCCCCCATCTGCTCAATTTCTTGATCACAAGACACATTTTGGGAGGAGGTGGCAACTTTGCTTTGGCTATTGCTTTGCTGTTTATTTCTGTTGAGGTACCGCATAGGTGTATGGGGAAAACCCGGGTTATTATTTGCATTCGGATCTGGAGGAGTGTTAAAATTATTCAGTGGGGTGAAGGTCATAAAAGGACCTCCAGCATGACCACTAGCCTACCTATTCCTTAGGTTGTAAGGGGTGGTCCGATGGTGAAACATTTGGACTTCATCCTCCCTAGGCTCTTCTCCGTCATCTTTGGGACCATTATCACCTAAATCGAAAAGTTGAGCTAAAGGACTTTCGAAACTTACCTCTTTTGCCGTATCATTTTCGTTTGAATCAACACTCTTCAGTTCAGGTGTGTTACATTCTGCCCTTGGGAAGGGAGCCTAGTTTAGCACCAACACCATGGAATAGTATGGATCAGATGGGACAATGTCTCTGCATTCGAAGTTGTTGAATCCATTCTAGACTTCTACCTAGAAGATCTTGATGGAAGTTTGTAATTCTGAACAATCCAATTCAGAATGGTGGCTCATTTTGTGAATGCGACACCAACCAGATAGAGTAGCCTCTACCAAGTAGACTCTACTTGCGGGGTTTTCATTGTTGTTGCTATTGGGATGATCAAGAGGCGTGGGAACACCATTGTTGTTGGTGCATGTATTCCACATCCATTTTTTCCTTTGGAAGGGCCTTCTGTCAAAGTTCTGACCCGAGTTTTGATTTTAGTCGTAATTCTACCCTCACGACATGCTAGAATCCTGATTGTCCCAATTTTTACAATGATCTCGGTTTTCCCTATGAAGGTTGGCCTAGATGATTTTTTGCAATGCCTGCAGCTAGTTGTTATGATTCCTTAAGTGTGTCATTTCGGTTGACCTTTGTTTGATCATTTCTGCGAGCTCGCCCATTCTATCCTTTTTCGTGTTTTTGGTTGCGGCGCGGTGTTCTGAAGGAAACATGGGTTGTGCCACCAGCTGATTCTGATGAGCAGGTGAGAATTCTACTACCTGAAGGTACATAGGCATCTAGGATTGTTGAGGATGTGACTATTGCTGCTAGGGAAACAAGTAGTGAGGTATTGGATATGCTTCGTTTATCGGTTGCCTAGGATGCAGAACCAGAGGTAGCTATGGCACTAGATTCTGCAAGGGCGTCTGATGCTGCAAGGCTTGCGTGAGTCCCTAAATTTGTACTGGATGTGCGGTCTGACCAAGAAAAGGTAGTGGACCGGATATGTTCTGCTCCAAATTTGTGCTGGCGATAATGGCTTCAGTGTATTCATCGACCATTCTAGCTAGTGGTGATCTCATTCTTTTCACCAGGGCTAAAGTGAGATTGTCCAAGGTTGAATAGTAAACAAGCAGGACAACAGCATCATTGAAAATGTATGGGGCCTGTAGCTGAGTATACACTCTATGGAAGTGATCATTGAACGAGTTGATCAATTCATTGATTTCCCTTTGAACTAACATGAAGTGTCGATACGAATCTACGGGGCTGATCGGGGTCTTGAACTTCTGCAGAAATGCATTCTTAAGAAGATCCCATGTGTTGATAGTTCCGACTAGAAAATTGATGTACTAGTAGAATTCCTCCTCCTCTAAGGAGTATGGAAAGAGCCTACAAGACATATCTTTTTATATGATCTGCATAGTCTTCAAGGCAATTTCAAAAATCTTGACATGCTCGTCAGCTGTCCTTTGTGGGTCCCGGGAGTTGAACTTCGTGCAGAAATTCTCAAGATTCTTTGACATATCATGGTAAAGGTTGAAGACGAGAGGGGATGGGTTATTACCTAGCCATGCCATTAGGAAGGGTGGTGGAGGTGGCTATGCCAGATTGGTTTGTAACTATGACTGGGCGACAACAATTGGTGAGGCAACAGCAAGGCTAGTGACAGTGTTTGGCTAAAAGGCAGTGTTCAACCTGGCTGGAGAGGTAACTTGAAAGGCTGTATGGATTGGATGAGTAGAAGGTGGTGCTTCTAGTGAAGATGAAGGAAATGGAGGTGAAAGAGCAGTGAGCTATTCTGGCGAATCAGTGATGAATGGTTCCCCTCGTTTAGCTCTCCTAGCTTAGACAGGGGGCTATAATTCCTGAAACTCTCCCTTGTTTGGTGTAGACCTCAAGACTCGATGGAATCTCTCAGGGGAGAATGACCCAATTCGATCCAGCTTTACCCTTCGGCCATCCTTCTAGCACCAGTTCTATTGATGGTGTTTTTATGCATTTCACAACACAGGTGATGCATAGGTGCATCACCTCTCTTGAAAGACAATCTTCCACAATCAAATTGCAAAACGCTATCCCAAGGTCTCTCGGATGTATTAGTTGTTTGATGTGATTTTGCTAGAATCACAAGGTAGTCTTACGTGGTTTGAAGCTGTAGGAGAATTGGGTCAATGAATGGAGTTCTTCGGATATGAAATTACTGCACTTCGCTATAAGCTTGGACAACAGTCTTGGACTTCATTGTTTTGTCAGATTTGGCTTTACAATGTGCAATTAACCTTAGCACAGGTTGTTTCTAAAAAATAAGGAAAAAAGATGAGGAAAAATGATGGTTCCTAGACCTGCAACTACCGATGAACAGTGATCACGAAGGTTCCTGCTGTGGACAGTTTCCTTAAATAGAATTTCACTTAATTTGAATTCTCACAATGTCATGAAATCTATGCTATCTTATAAGGACTATAGATATTCATCACTCATTCGCCATGTAAATGTGAACAAAGACAAAGTTTCATGAGCAGCTATGAAATTATAGTCTAGGCTAACTTTACACAGTCATTTACTAGCAGCAAACGACCAAAAGTATGGACAAGGAAAGCATACACACAGTAGAAAGCTTCAAAACCAAAGACAACATACTAAATCCACTACAACTAATTAAAGGAAACTAGAACAGTAAAGTAATTTGAAAAAAAAAATCTAACTAAGGGGAGAAGAATCATGAAACATGTAGAGAAAGCGAAAAATACACCAGGAAATGACTGTATTTTCTATTATAATTTATGTAGCATGCCTTTACAACAACTCAACTCTCTTAAAATGAGAGGAGGAGAGCCCTATTTATAGTTTTCTAAAAGAAAAATGAGTGGCCAAGATTTGATTCTATTGTGTGGCCAAGATTCACTTTACACTAGCATTTCACCTACCCCAAATATATTTCATTTATAAAACATTTCTTGTCCTTTCCCTATTTTGTCATCTAGTGACAACATTGTAGCAATTTCATCCTTTTTTTGTTTGCCCTTTGCTGTAGCTACTCTTTGAGGAATTCTTCATCGATGATAGGGTTGCCTTCTTGTTTCTTTAACATTGCATATTCCATGAAGTTGAAGATCATCGGCTGGAGCTTATCCACTTCCATGATATCTTATCGCAGTACCTGGTAGCTCCATTCCTGAGAATTGCTGACAAGCTTTTTCCAATCATCATCATATTTGGTAGCATTATCTCTAAAAATTTCTAACTGTGAGAAGGCTTGAGCGGAAAATCCCAAGAAATCTGTGGTAACCTCAGCTGACATGCCATCTTCCATGTTCTTTAAGAAGTGGGGTTTTATTCTTTCTAGATTAAATTCGACAGCGGGTAGCTCCTACCCCGTCATTAGCTTGAGGTACCAAGTGCACTCTTCTCTGTTCTCCCAAGCCCATTCAATATCCAAAAATATGCGTTCTAGGATCTGCTCCAACCTTTTCCTTTGGTGATCGAAATCTTTCTTTCATACATTCACTAACCAATGGTCATCATCTTTGAGGGCAAGGTCCTTCTCCCAGACCTCACTTGGCAATGTGAGTATAGCTTCAATTTTTGGGGAGGCTGCTCTATATTTCCTAGGGAACTCCTAGCAAACCTGCCTCGTACCCTAAAGGGTTCTCTGTACTTCTAGGAACCTGTTTGTTGTCTAGACAGCCAAGTTGATACATGTATTTCCCATGTCTAAGACCTTCCAGAACCAATTTTCCGTAGTCTTATCCAAGTTCCTCCTCTTCTCTAATTTATTGATCTGCTCTTGAGATACCAACTAGGGTGAGGCAAATGACATAGTGGGCTACTCATCCAGGGATGACCACTACTGAATATAGGTTGTTAGATCAGCCACTTATGCTTTGAGTTCCTCTTTAGAAACCTTATCTTGTTGGATAAGGTGTACCACTGTGGCGACCGATTCTTGGAGGTGATCGACCTTTTGCTCCCTTATGGCCACTCTCATGTTGATGGTGGAGACGTTATAAGTTATTCCTTGTTCTCAAACCACCGATGTTGCTATTTGTACCGCCCTAGATCGTGAGGCATACATTGTCACCTTTGATCTAATCTTCGACTTTTTCTCTTTCTTAGTGCTTATTTTGTGCTCTAGCCAGAGTGGTTTTGTGCCTTCCTTAGGATCTTTTAAGGTGGGAGTCTTTTGTTTCAACTTATTTTCTAGCCAATTGGGCATTTGGGGCTCTTCCCTAGGTAATTCACCTTGATTTTTGCTATCCTCCTTCTCAAGTTCAACGGCTTTGAAAACAAGAGCACTCTTCTTCGTTCCTACATCCTTCTTCTCCTCATCAAAGTCTTGTTCGAGCCTTATATACTTAGTGGGAGACTTGGTATGCAGCTTCTCATTAGAGGGATCCTCCATTTTAGCACCCTTTTCTTCTTCATCTGGGTTGTGTCCATGTTCCTCAGGCTTCTCCTCTTGCTCATCTTCATGGAGGGATGCTTCCTCATTGTGCTCTAGGGTTTGGCCATGCCCCTCAGTTGGAGACCTATTGCCTTCAGCGTCTGGAGCAGCAATTTCCTCTTCACGAGCAAGCCGATCCTCGACCTCCTTATCCTCAATCTCCTTAAGCTATTTTCCCCCTTCTGCATTAAGTTCGGGGTCATTTGTTTCCTTGATTAGTTCAGCGTTCAGCTCCTCACGTCTCTCATAGGAGGATTCATAGGCCGCTTCATCTATCCCCCGGCATTCGAACAATGGATGCTCATGCTACTTAAATTCTTCGTCTTCTGGCCTCTTTGAAGCCTCTAGCTACCATCGCTCAGATTTATTAGATATCTACATTGTTGCCTCCATTCTTCATGGTTCAGAAGGTGGAGGAAGAGCTGGAGCATGGGCCATAGCCTGAGCTATTGCAGCTTGCACCGTTGGATTAGTAAGCATCCTTGAAAGCTTGGAGGGCACATTTTGCATGTACTTCACAAAGGATTTCGGGAGGCTGAGGGCAGGCATCATAGCAGCTGAAATAGAGGGAAGGGAAGGAGACATAGAGGAAGAGGAGACCAGAAAGGTCATGGAAGAGGACAAATCCATGAGAATAATCTGCATGATTGGAGTGGTGGAAGTAAGGTGGATAGAGATTTTCACCACAGGCGGGGAGGAAGCAGAAATGGCAAGCAAAGCATCTGAGGCGGTGGGAACAACAATAGTAGTAGCAATTGCAGTAGATAGAGACCTTGTTGGGTTAGATCCTTCTCCTTCTTGCCTGAGGAGCAGACCTCTGGGTATCACAATCATCTCTGCGGCCCCAGTTGTTTTTCTTTTTTTCTTTGGAGGCTCGCCCTCCGATGCCTTGTGGGCATAAACCTTTGGTTTGGGAAACTCCTCACTGGCTTCTTTTCTCTTTCTGGTTTTGATTGATGGTGGGGTTTTGGATGTTTCCCCAGTTGTAGCGGTAGCCACTCCACCATCAGATCCACTTGGCTCACTTTCTAGTCCCTTAAACATTAAGGCGACTCCTTGTTGTTTCAATCAGGCCACCTGTTGGTCGATCCATGCCTTTGTTTGGATCTTTATAGGCTTAGTATGTACATCAAGGTCACCAAGCTCTCTCTCACTCCAGTCAATTGTAGGTAGCGAAAAATTGGCAACGACATCATATCTCGGATCGATCACTGTGTCGTCATCCTCTTCAAGCTGTTCAGGAACCGGGCACAAATTTATTCTCCGCACGTAAAGAGCAGTCATGTGCATGTATTTCCGCAACTGTACTTCAAGATCATCTTTACAAATGGCCCAAAAATCTTCAATGTTGTGGAGGTGGGCATACTCATGTCCTAGTGCCTTTCTGATATATCTATACAGGTCCATTTGAGGCCGAGCTGTATCTTGCCAAAAGTGGTATTCGGCCAACTCCCTTTCTAAGTACCCTGCACACTAGGAGGTATGAATCTTGTACATCCCTTGACTGAGCCCAATGGGGTGAGATGTACTCGCCAAATTGTTGCTACTCAAGATATCATGGATGTGTCATAGCTGCCAAGTTAGCTCTAATAGTATAATCTGGTCATTGGGGTATCGGGGCAGCTTGTTTGGTCTCTCTGTGAATCCCTAGGCATAGATGTAAGTGAACCTTGGAAATTGTATGTATAGGAAGGTGTATTGCCTGAGGAGGGCTCTGGAAATGTGGGAAAATCTTCTCTGAAAGTCACCTCCTAGGGATCGAATGATGTGGGTGATGAATGCATCATCCACTCTGCAATAATCCCTTTTGAAGTTTTGGTACTCTAGTTAAGGGTATTTATCATAAGGTTTGATTTATGCCCCAATTGTCTCAATGGGTATTGTAGTCAATACCTAATAGTGTCACCGGTTTACAAGGGAGTATACTAGGTAGGATGTCATGTAGAACTTGGAGGTCTTCTTCACAGTTGCAAACTGTTCATGGAAGCAGTCACTGATTATCTCCCCCCAATAAAAGGAAGTGTCATCACTGCAGAGAATCTGCTCCACAAAGTAGAACATCCTTTCCTAGAAGAAGGCCACAGTAGGAAGACCCATCACTCGGCTTAGAAAGGTCACGAGTTCATGGTAATCCTTGAAGAAATCGCTACGAAAAATCTCCTACAGGAGCTTTTCGGCACTACCCCACTTGTCCTTCAACCAATACTGATTGATTAGTTTCTTACATTTCAACGGATCCTAGTCCCACAATTCCTTACATTCTTCCATGGTGGGGGTCTCGATGCTCTTAAAGGAAGGAATGTGGAAGGTCGTTTTTATACCTAATGGGGACATATTTGCAAGGATATTCCCATCCTAGTCCACTATAGTTTGAGTCTTAGGTTGATATGCCTCTACACACACCATTACCAATTTTGGGGGCACCAGGGCTGGCAGGAAGCCTACAGCTTTGGCAATTTCGCTACTCCTTATCAACCTCACATTTTCTGTCTTGGGATTCACCCGAACTCTCTATGCAAATTCATCAATATCGACTTGACCGATATTGGTATCCGTGACATCTCTCCAAAGAGTGGTGATTCTGGATTGTAAGGGCACCCCTTGAAACTTGTACTTCATCAAATCCTTATCCTCCTTGCCTCGGGGTGCCTTGGCTATTCCTTTACCCTTTTCCTTGGAGGCACCAAATTTTTTTACACTAGATTCCATAAATCCTGCACAAAAGATGTGAATCAGTAACATTAAACACGAAAAAACGGCCCCAAACAAGTCCCTACACATCAAAGTTAGCTTTGCAATCATTATTCATATTCAATAATCGCATAACATTTGATAAAACATTATAAAAAGGAAAAATAGGAAATTCGGGTTCCAAGGGCTGGAGTTCCCTTGGAAAAATACCATTTGGAAGGGAAAATTAGGCATGGAACTCCCAAAGGTGTTTCCCGATGTTGGATTTGCTCAATTGAGGCTTGGCATGAAGGAAGACCTAATTTTAGCAAGTGGGTCAAAGTTCATTTTGGATTTGAAGGTCATTTGAGCCTTCATTTAGGAGTTCGGGTATCAGTTGTAGGATGGCCGTTAGAAATGGTGCAGGGAAGACAGAACTCTGGCCACCGAAATCTAGAGCTCGGATCGACGTTATCAAGAAGCAGTTATGGGTCAGTCGTCTGTGACGACAAAAATGCCAGAGGCAATCCAGGAGAGGAATTGTGGAAGACAATCCCCATAGACAATTTCAGGAGTCGAGAAAGCCAGGATGCAAAGAACAGGTCGGGCCCCGGGGGTTAGAAAGTTGTTTCGAATTTTCCGTATATAACGGCGCCAGTGGAACGGAATCTTGGAAGCGTAATTCTGGAGGTTAGGATCTGAATATACCTTGGGTTTTGGTTCTTAGTTCATATTTTTCACAAGGAAAAATGGGAACTGGGGTTTGGGACTCAGAAAGACGACTTGGGGCGGCCATGTGAAATGGAAAAAGTGACATGGAATTCTGGAGGTCGAGGTCCGAAGTGTGCTTGGATTTTGGTTTCTCCCTTGGAATTTTGAATTAGACTTTATGTGGTCGGGGTCCGAGGTCCAGAAGGATGCTCAAGATAGGCCATTAGAACGGCGAAGTTAGCACAGAATTCCGGGAATGGAACTCTGAGGATCAAACCCCGAGGATAGTTTCTTTCTTTGCCACTTTTTTATTTTTTCTAAGTTTTGACATGGACTTCGTACGGCTGGGGTCTGAGGGTTAGAAAGATGCCCAAGGTAGGCTGATAGAATGGTGGGGGCGCAACGGAAACCCACGAGGGGAAATCTAGAGGCTAGGATCTGGGACGAGCTTGGCCACATGAATTTTAAAGTTTTAAGTTTAAATTTTGCGTGGATGGCCGCGGGAAGGTCTAGGCTCGGGAGACCCCAGCGACTATTCCAAAGAACAACAATGGTAGGGTTTAGCTTTGACATTGAATTTTGAGGATTTCAGTGATTTCTTGGGATTTTAAAAGATGTGTTTTTATGGGAGGGTACTCATCCACCATATTTTAACCCTATCTTACATTTTTACTTCATTTTAACCTAGAATTTCATGAAAAAGAAGATGTGTGTGGATGGCGGATGTACCTCAAATTCTTGAAGAGGATGGTGTTGAACGCGCAGGAAAAATGACCTAAAGAGAACTCGGGCATGGGGGCGGAGAATGCCGGATGCGGGGAGCTCTACAAATTTCTCTATCACTCAGTCGCGTGAAAATGATAGCCAAAAAATTTGATTTTATAGCCAAAACTGTCATTAATATCGCAAATTAATGCTTTGTACGACAATCCAAAAGGTTGGTGAGTTCAAATCTCACAGGCAGGGGTGGGCGACCCAGAGTTTGGTGGTCGGAAAGACATCCAGCCACGGCCTTGAAGAATGGCGAAGATCAGGCAGAATTCCAAACGTGAAAACCTGAGATCTGGGGTCTAGGGTCCAAAAAGATGTTGGGCACTAGACGCCAGCAATAACAAACTCAAGACAGGAATCTGGAGAGGGAAACCCAAGGGTTAGGACCTAGAAGGGGCCACGGACATCCAAAGGGAATTCTGACAAGGGAAACCCGAATTGACTTCAGACTTAGCATTTTCGAAGGGGTCAAGTTCAATAAAACTTAAGACGTGTCCTTTGGGAAGGTGAGTTAACTTTTTAGGGCACAAAAATGGACACGTAAAATGAGGCGAAGCCAAAAGGGACCTGGTAATCAAAAATAGGGAAGAGAGGGTCCCTGTTCTAAATGGGGCGTGTGTGCAATAGGCACAACATGTTCCATTGTATAGGAATTTAAGACATTGATGGTAAGTAGAAGGTATGACCTTCATAGCATGTATCCATGGTCTACCCAATAATAGATTATAGGGAGGGACGAGATCCAAGACTTGGAAACTAGTATCCATAACCATTGGGCCAATCTTGATAGGGAGCATTACAACTCCTTTGGATGATCTTCCTCATCATCGTATGCCTTAATGACTATGCTCTTAGTGCTATCCACACATTCTTCTAAGAAACCTAATGCCTTAACCAATTTCAAGGTGCAAAGATTCAAGCCTGCTCCTTTGTCTACCAAGACTTGTCTGAATTTCGTTTGATGGACAAGAACTTCAAGGTGTAATGGGTCATTATGGTTGGTCTTCTCAGTTGAATAATCCTGTTGAGAGAAGGTAGTGTGATGAGAATTGGTTAAGTATCCTACCATCTCTTCAAAATGATTGACATCTAAGTTGGTGGGGACAATTGTGATTTGCAAGGCTTTATCTAGAATGGCTCAATGATCAAGTGATATGGTCAATAGTTCCAAGATGTATACTTTTGTTGGGGTCTTCCCAAACTAGTCAAGTAAATTAAAATTCTAAGGCTTGGAAGACTATGGTTGTGGTTCTGATGAAGGACCTGGAATAGTTATCTTAGTTCAGCGAGTATTGATAGCACATTCATGACTCTTCTTTATGGTAATAGTGTGGATATTTTCATCTGCAACTCAGATATGATTTATGATCTTACCTTGGTTATAGTCATACTTGGTATTGGCATAGTTGGCTGAGGTATTAGTCTTATTTCTCGAATTGGATTCCTTTCCTTTCCCATGTTCGTGTAATGGATCTATGAAGACTTTGTGGTCACCGTTTGTGGTATGTTTTTTCCCATTGACTTCTATGGTTTTTTTTTCAAAAAAATCCTGGATAATTATCTTCAATTGTTAACATTTTTGTAGTCTATGTCCCTTTGTTTGATGGTAATCATAGAAGGTGTTGTCATCCCACCAATAGGGCTTAAAATATCCAAGATCATACTATTTTGGCTCTTGAGGTTTTATGAGTTTATGTTTTATTAGTTCTTTGAAGACTGACTCGATAGGTTCTCCTAAGGTGGTAAACTCACATTTTGGAAAACTCCTCTGTGGTCGTCATTGTTGTGACTTTTGGAAAAAGTTTGCACTTTGATCAACACTATTGAGTATGTCATGAGAGGAGTTGTGTCCTCTAAGTGTAATGACTCGTCCTACGTGTAAGGTCTTAGCATCAACAATACCATCATTAGTTAAATTTTTTTGTGGACCAAAATTTGTTTCTGTCGTTGTGGGTGTTTTGGTGTTGAACAATTGGATTCTTGCATGGCATATTAATTTAAACCTTTTTCAATGAGGGATTCTTCAAGTATAATGCCTTTTTGCACTAAGTCCACAAAAGAGGTACAACAATGTATTTTTAAGTCACTTCTCAATTTTGGATTAATATTTTCAAGGAATATTGTGACTTTTTGTTTCTCTGCTATCTCAACAAGACATCGACTAGCTAAAATCCTCCATCTTTGAAAGAAATTTATAAAGTTTCCTCCTTCTTATTGAGTAGTGTGACACAAAGTAGCTATCATGATTTCATTGTCAATGTTAAAATCAAATTGTTCCAAAAACATTTCAGCCAATTCACCCCATGATTTTATGTTGTATGGAGGTTTAGAGAACCATTCCAATGCTATCGCAACAAGGGTTCACAGAAAAAGTCTTATAAGGTACGTGGGGTCATATGAGATGTCCATGCATGTTGTTGAAAATTCCCTTATATGTTCCAGAGGATTTCTCTTCCCATTATACTTAGGAAAATTTAGTATAATATATCTATGTGGGAAGGGTGTCATGTATTGTTCTTTGTCAAAGGGACATGGACATAAATCTTGTGCTGAAATGCTTTGTTTGCCTGACATTAACATGTTGTCCATTTATTGCTGGAGGGATTGCATTTGAGTTTGTAGAAAATCTACTTGTGTCAAAGACGTGTTGGTTGCATTGTTAGGATTGATGTAAGTGTTCTGAAACACAATATTTTGTGATGAATTTTGATTCAGTGTAAGTATGTCTTATTTGTATAACCCCTATTTGTGGAATTGCCATAGTGGTGTTAATCTATGGTATAGCGTGTGTCATGTTTATGCCAATTTTGTGCCTTTTACTTCCAATATTAGTGCCAAAGGGGTTTGATGATAATGCTCCTATAGTAAAATTAAGGCCTTGTGTTATACCAAATGGTGTTGTGTGTACTATTGTAGATGTTTGAGTAGGTATTCTAGATGGTATAGTTGCAGTAATGTGAGGAACAAAGACACTTGATGTCATGGTTTTTATCCCTTGAGTAGATGAAGTTTTTAATGTATGGATGTCAAATCCTGGAGGTAACGTGGCAACTTCAACTAAAAATATTGCTAGATATCTTTGAGGATCATTTTCCAAACACTCATCTACAAAATATGCAAATTAAGGATCTTGGACATCGGCGTCTATGTCTTCTATAAAAATCTATACATGTGTGTGTCTAGTGACAAATTTTTCGAGCAAGGCTTTGTGAGGTCTTGTTGTCCCTAATGGTATGTTTGAGAAGGGATTAATGAAGTCCCATGGATCATCCATTTCTCTTTATTTCTTTTTAGACCTTTTTTTGACCATGAAAGAAGTTTCTCAAAATGGGGTGACACAAAAATGCGTCTAAGAATGATATGTTCTAGTCTATGTTTTTGGGATTTTTTGGATATAATGAATGAATGCTGTTATTTTTTTGGTATTTTCTAGCAAATAAGAAATGTCTAAAATGACGTTATGCTAATATGACACTGTCTAAGTGTGAAAAATTCTAAGAAAACTTATGAGGTAATCAATTCTGAATGATTCTAAAAGGAGGTTACCTACCACCTATAGTTTAACCAAGGCTACAATTTAACTTTGTCAAGGAACTTGTGTAGGACTAGGACCAAAACATGAGTTGAACTCCCAAACTAGATTTATGAGATGGAAGGAACACATGTAGGACAAAATATATGTTCACAAGTGACTAGGTTCAAAGACAATTTTTGATGAAGCAAGGGTTTTCCCAAAATGTGGAAAGTTATCCTATTCTAAGATATGCAAGGCAATTTTCCTAAAAGTTTGAGCTATCAGAAAGTAGTAAAGACTCCTAAGATGCAACTAAGTTTCGTAACTGGATGCCTATCACTTAAAACTAAATGACACCTAAAGGATCCAATTATGCAAAGTATGAGAATTTTTTTGGTTTTTATCCAAGGATGACTATGAAAATATGAGACAGGTATGAATGTTTGGTTTCAGACTGCAACAGTGAATTCTAGTTTTCTGGTTCTCAAGAAAATGTAGTTTAGGTTTATTGTTGCATCACATAGATTAACATATGCGGTTCTTAATGTCATATGCAGTTTTCTGGTAAACTATGTCTCAGGTTTATTACAGGAAAATGAGACTCACTCTAACAGATGCAATTGACTATTAACTAGATGTGAATCAGTATAACAGATGTGGTTTTAAGACTCACAAATGTGACTCGCTATGATAGATGTGGCTGATTGTTAAACAAATGCGACTTGATTTTCTATTAAATGACATATTGAACTTAGTTTTGACAGTTGTGAGTTTTTGGTTAGCAGATGTGACTCAATTTGATAGTTGTAGTTTTCTAGTTAATTGGGGTTTTGACTGAATCTGTTTCTGATCAAATTTCAAAATATACTGATAATAAAAAAAAAGTATTTTTTGTTTGATAAGCATTAACGTGTATAATTCTAGAAAACATGTACAATCCTAAGGCTGGCAATGACAATACTTATTGAGTTCTCACTTGGGTTTCCCCAGCTATGCTTATTCAAAGTGGATGACTAGAAGCTTGACCACACTAGCTCCCCCTTACATGGCACACACTTCTCAGGTTACCCAAGCTTTAGTTCCCATAACTCCCCATGGAAAAAATTTAATCTCTACTAAGAACCATATGAATGTGAGATGGCTTAAGAGGTCCGACCTCTTGCACTAGCAAATAGGGTTTTTTGGTTAATCTATAAATAATTTTTCTTTTTAGTATGGGAACTTGTTTAGAAAGCCACATAAGAGGAAATATTAGCTCTGATAAGGAGGCTTCCTTTCCTATAGAGGTTATGCTCTATAGGTTTTAACACACCACAAGGGTATTGAGGGAATCAATATCACTTGCTTTTCTGCAGGAGCTCCTGTAATGCTAAGTTTTCCTCAACATTAAAATTTGTGTACCAGTTGGGAGTAGCTTAGATTTAGCTCATCACCGATTATGATTCACTTTGGGGTGAGTAATTTTTCCCACCAAAGCATGCCCAAATTCTAGAGTCAATAGCAGTTTCTCTTACACCTAGGATCTCACAAATGCACAAGGGGAGAGGATACTTTTGTTATCAAATCGAGTTCTAATCTGACCTAAACTTAAATCTAACCTATGCTAACAACAAAGAAAAATGGAATTAAAAATCATAAACAAAAGAACAAAAGGAAAAATATCACCAAATTCTTCATCCATTCCATGCATCACCTTTATTGCACTTCTCCATTTTTCCATTGTATAATAATTGCTCTCAAATTTTCTCTTAAGTATGCAAATATGTTCTACTGACAATGATTTAGAAAAATATCGAAGATTCTTAAAGTAACTTCCTAAAAGTATAAAGATTTTGAGAGGAGGAATAATGACGAAGGTCAAGCCAATTTATAAAAAATGATTTTTGAATGATCGACTCAAATTCAAAAGATAGATCGATGATTGAGATTAATGAGTGCCATGCGATAGAGATTTATTGTCAGTAATAACATGATTGATAAATCATAACTAATGGAGATTAAATTAAATAATATTTTAATCTTTAGTCGAGACTGTTCAAAATTCACAAGAATAATGATTGCATGTAAGATAGAGATTGAAATGGTTTGTTCAAACACATGAATGAATGAATTAAATAAATAAATTTATTTAATTAATAAAATTTTGCATGCAAAAGAATTAAAACTAGATAACTGATTGATTAAGACATAAGGTATGCTCGTTAGAATTAATTAGATATTAAATTAGGAGATAACTGACTGATTTAATTAAATCTAGACTTAAGTGGTAAATGATTAATTAGATAACTAAGTGATTATCTAATTATAGAAGAATATGCTAGGAATAATTATTTTTATGAATTAAACAATAATTTAATTCAACATTCAAGATTTATTTAGTTAAATAGAGAAAAGGCTAAGGAATAATTAAATAATTTGAAATGATTATTTAATTATAGTTGAAAGTGTCATAAGATTAAATCAAATAATAGTTTATTTAATTTTAGAGAGAGGATAGATTTAATTAGCGATGTAATTAAATAAATAATATTTGTTTAATTAATCAAGAAAGAATAAAGATAAGAATGAATTAATTAAATAATTAAAGTTATTTAATTAATAGAGGATTGCATGTAGAAGATAAGATTGACAGATAAAACTCTGTTAGAGAAAATTAAATCTTATCTAGACTTAAGTAATTAATGACTAATTAAATAATAAAGATATTATTTAATTATAGAAGATTGTGATATGGATAAATATTTTTTATGAATTAAATAATGTTTTAATTCAACATTCAAGATTTTGAGATTAAATTAAATAAATAAAGATTTATTGAATTAAAGGGGGAAAAGGCTAAAGAATAATTAAATAATTAAAGTAATTATTTAATTATAGTTGAAAGTGTGACATGAATTAATTAAATAATTTAAAATTATTATTTAATAGAAGATAGATTTAATTAGCAATGTTAATCAAGAAAGAATAAAGATAGGAATGAATTAATTAAATAATTAAAGTTATTTAATTACTAGAGGACATATGAATTTAGAAAATGATTAAATAATTAAAATTATTTAATTATATGAGAAATGAAGATGAATGAAATATGAAGAAATTAAGAGTCACAAGCCTAGGACAATTTTTAGTGTCTACACATCGATCACTTGTTTCCATGTATTTTCCTTCATTTCCTTCTTTACAAGATTTTGATGCTCAATTGAACATTTTTATAACCCCTAGTTTCTATTTACTCTTCTACATCAATTCCCTAAATCCTCCCATCCTCTATAGAACTCTATTTCCTCCCTCTGTGGTATTCCATTGAAAATCAAGATGCTCAAATCTCCATTCCTTTCTCACAAACCCACAACCTCCCATCTTTTCCCCTTTGCAAAATTTATAAGTGGATCTAGATATTTTTATCCTTCACTTCTTCCACTTCCCTTGCCCTCTTTTATATTTTTCTCCCACATCTTTCCCCCTTCTTCATTGTTCATGTGTACCTTTGTAATTATTCTCATGCTACCTTCACTCCCTATCTCTAGTCCTACATAATTTTCCATCTTTCCCTCATCTCTTTTCATTTTTAATTTAAGTGGAATTTCAAAATTAATTGCAAATTTCTACCTCCCATGTCCATTATTACATTAAAATCCCACAAAGGCTCCTAATCCTCTTGTGCAAGAGTTAATCTTAATTTTAAACATCTCCCTTTTTTACCTAGAAATTTCATCCTAATGTTAAATCCTACATCTATTCCCCATATTTATCCATAACTCCTCCTATGATCATGTCACCTCTTCTATGGATCTTCAGTGAAATTTAGGACTTTCATATCTCTTTCTTGTTCCAATCTCTAGTCTTAACCCAAAATTCTACATCTCCCTTTCTCACATCTTGTTCCACTTTAAACTTTTTTATTTCTTCTATAGTGCTTCCTCTATGTAATTCCTCGCCACGTAACCCTAGAGGAAGTTGCAATAACTATGAAAGCATACAATTTTTTTTCCTTTAAATTGCAATAATAACATGATAGATTCTCTATCTATCGCTAACCTCCTCTAAGGCACAAGACAAAGGTTACATCTAAACCCCCTAACATAAACATAAATACATTCATAGCATGTGATTAACTTCTTAAGAATTAAAAGTACATACATTCCAAACATAAAAATTGAATCACATAGATAAGATATACATCAAGATCCCAATATTACAGTGATTCATCAAATAAGGTTTAGATCACTCATTCCCAGAATGAGGCAGATCATACATATGTGTTATAAATACATGAAACCTCCTCAAATACAACTAAGGGGTAATAAAAGTACAAGAGTCATCTGTAACAATAATCAAAGCATGGAATATACAAGCTAGAGTCCACAAGCTCTCCACTAGAAGACCTTTCCATCACAATCTGAAGAAAAGGGGACCCAATGATGTAGGGTATGCATTCCTCCCAACCAAGTGGTACTAGTAGGCCCACCCCCTATGCTAGGAGATAGTAACAAGGAATCCTAGACAAGACATACTACCTCTAGACATAGGCTAACACATAACTAACTCAAAAAAACACAAGTACAAGAACCACACTATTACAAAGGTTACATTGCTTCAAGAGATGAACAAATCAAGTATGTCAACTGAACCATACAAACCATTGTTGTAGAAAGAGTGTCATCACACAGCTCGACATGGGTTACCCAATGTGGATCTTCTTAGGCCTCGACCCCCATTTAGGGATATCTTGGTAGCCTCAACCAATCCCCGACCCCCATACTCAGTCATGCAGGATCAAATACCTTTTGAAAAGACAAGGTAGATGACCTTCACCATTCCAGGCCTTCCCACTCATCGCAAGCCCAAAAGATCACTTGATTCCATGAGTGAGGATATCTTATCCTATTTAGTATGAGTTACTACCCAATCCATTATATACTTTAATTAAAACTTCACTTGCTAACTTCTTTCGAAAGGTTACCCAGTTTACCTCTTTAGGGCTTTGGCCCCTAATGGA
The DNA here is from genome assembly GCA_007115665.2 of Sequoiadendron giganteum. NCBI lineage: Eukaryota > Viridiplantae > Streptophyta > Pinopsida > Cupressales > Cupressaceae > Sequoiadendron > Sequoiadendron giganteum. The sequence continues at coordinate 231,056,692 of CM021105.1, read as the reverse complement.
AGCCACTCTTCTACTTGATAACTCACAGATCAAAACCAACACCAAGGGTAACATAGTGCATAAAACTAGATAAAATAACCCACTCCAAACATTGGAGGCAATGCTTAAAAAAATCCACTCCAAACAAAGGAGGCAACAAATAAAAAAATCCACTCCAAACAAAGGAGGCAACAATAACAAAGTCCACTCCTAGACAAAGGAGACAATACATCCCTATTCGTGGTAACCGGGTGATTCACTGAAATGATAAACTCACTACCCAAGGGAAAAAAAATGGGTTGACATTATAGTACCACAATCCCCAAATCCATTGAATCTTTTGGAAGACTTACAACTTATTAGCTAACACTTTACCCAGTTTCCACAAAACATAACTAGAAGAAATCAGATACAAAGGCCAATCAAGACAAGAAATAGATCTATCACTTGGATTTCCTAAATCCACTTTTATTCAGTGAAAAACAATGCTATAAATTGCCCAAATACACTCATTAAATTAAAACTATTTTTACAACAAAGAAGAAAAATCTAATTATCTGATCCTTTAATTTCCTTAATTACTTTTATATCAAACTACCAATTTCTTCTATTTAAATATTTTATTTTACAAAACACTTCTATCTGTGCATCAACAACATGCTCCTATTAAAATATCTATACACATATTTAATGTTTATACATCTATAAGTATATATATATTTAATACAAATATATACTTATATACTTAATTATTTAATTCCAACTATATCAATTATTTTTATATTAAAATATATATATATAAATATATACACATTAATTATATACCAATATATATTATATATATGAGTATATACACATTAATAAATATATCTCTTATCTATAGATATATAAATACATATATATAATATATATTTAAAAAACCCTTAAAAAATAAATTAAAAAGGATCGAATCCCAAATCGCATGCATTCAAGCGAACTGAGTTTTACAATGCTTGGAAGATTTATTTTAAGGGAAATGAATCATTATTGGGGAGGGGTCGGATGTGGTTCCCATAGTCGAACCCCACCCTCTACATATTGGGGCGGCAATGAGGGGAGGCTAGTGACGCTTCCCTCATAGCTTCCTCCCCTTGGGATGGCGATTGTGGGGGTAGCCCCTACGCATCCCCCCATAAAAACCCTTCAATATACTTTAAAAAAAAATAAAAATAAATGATGATTTCTTAATATAAATCACATATGGAAGTATAATCAATAATTTTCAAAATATAACAAGCATTTCATTCTGAGATAACATATGAGTTTTCTACAAAAATAAAATACAAAAAACTCTGGAAAGCTCACTTATAGGGAGAATTCTACAGATGAATTTCTCAAACAAATCACAAAGGAATCTTTAAACTTTTCCCAGACAACAAATCTTAAAAAGAAAGAACAATAAAATTTTCACAAATTAATTTTACAAAATATTTCCCGAGAAGATCAACCTATAGGAAAATTCTCTACAGAAAACTAAATTTATTTCCAAGGAAGATTTTCTTTCCACATCCTTGACTGTATTCTTCTGGGTTCTTCTAAATTCACTATAATCCCAATTTACAATTTTTCTATAGTTTCCACAGAGAATTTAATTCTATAGAGGATTTTATTCTACAAAGGATTTTATTCTACAGAGTATTTCATATATGGAAATTACAATTTTGTAAACAAAACACAAAGCTTTTAAAACTTGCATAGACAATCTTTTCCAGAGAAAGATCTAAACTAAGAAGCTTTTCAATATAAAAATAACAAAAATTAAAGAAGGAACCTATAGTCCAATACCTATGAATTTGTAAATTGAAGAAGCGCCTCCTCCACAAATCCAAGTATTTTCTCCCAGATAAATAATAGCTTCCTTCAGAACAATACAATTTTCTAAACACAAAAACTTTTCCCAAGAGTAACTTTTCTAAAATTTCATGAACACAAAACTTTCCCGAGAGTAATTCTTCAAAAAATTCCAGAACACATGCAATCAAAAAAGACTTCGTTTTTTCAAATCCTTTTTCCCCACACACCAAATATCGTCTATGCTTGTTCCGTGAAGAAGCTTCTCACTTCTTCCTGTTACAGCCACAAATTTCTCCCCATGAATAAATTTCCCAACCACCTCATAAATTTTTCTAACACATGTTAAAACCCAAAATATCTTTAACAATCAAATTGCACAAATTCCTCCAAATATTTAAAATTAAAACATTTAATAATTTCAAAATATTTAAACTTTCTAATTTAACTTAATTAAACTAATTTAATTAATAAATAAATAACATAATCCTTAGATTAGACTATTTACCAATTAAATTAAATTAATTAATTAATTCACAACTTCTAACATTAAAATTAGATTAATTTAATAATCATCTTAAATAATTAAATCCATTAAATTACCTTTTACAAACTTGGCAACATAATAATTTCAAAGCAAAATTAAACAACTTTTAACAAACAAAACCAATTAGACTCGATGACACACTGAGACTAGGATAAAGGCTTGACACAAGAATCCTAGCTACTATCTCCCAATCAACATTAATGTTGGGCAATGGACACGCTCAAACCTGTGAAGCCAAGTGGAGTCGATGTCTTGTACCTACAAACTTGTAAACAAGGCATATATAGAATATGCATATATACATCATAATAGAACACACTGTGAAGAGGAAATCACGAGATCACAAAGCACTCGAAAGCGAGTGGTGCAATTCCATCCCCTTCACCAATACAATATCATAAAACTGACAATTATAACACATATCATCCACTCATGTGCATATAATAATATTATTCCAAATAACCATTATGCTAATCAAAGGCATATCAAAATGATAACATCAAAATAGAGTAACATCGCATCATTACATAAAATCCACATCGCTCTATAATTAGCGATCAAATAATAATCAGGCATCAAAGTGTATCAAAGTCTAAGTGCAACCAGAAAACAAAGCAAAACAAGGTAGGACACTGCCAGATACAAAGAGAAAAATGGAGGGGTGCTACACTCTACTCCCTAGATCTTCCTATAAGTTCCATTAATTCTTGATTTAACTCCTGTAACTAACAAATTTGTCTTTTCTACCCAAAAAATATTGTTTATCCTAAGTGAATGGATTTAAATAAAAATATGATGATGGAGGATGAGAGCAACCATGCTACTACTAATGTAATGATTGAGCTCCAAATGTCAATAATCTTCACACCTAATTGAAACTATCCATCTCATAATATTTTTTTATCTTCCTTGCATTCTACTCTAAATCTATGATGTCTACTTCATCAAATTTTTATAAATGATAAGGTGACCAAACTAAATACCATTTATTCCAATTATCTTGTCATAGACTTGTGGTTGGTCATTACTACTCTCCATATGATTTTAAGTGTCAAATAACTTCTAGGGTTTCAACTCCTACAAACTCGGTCATTATTAGAGGATCATCTTTCATAAATCACAAGGATTTCATTATATCATAAATATTTTATGGAACTAAATATATCCACAACTCTATTTATATATCTTTAGGGGAATTATATGCTTATGTTCCCTCTTGCCACATATTCTAGTATGACTATAATAGGTATTTGATGAATGTCATAGCATTCTAATTTATTTAAATATTTATAATCATTATTTCCTTGTTACATATGCATTTATGTAGTCTAGGTATGGATAACTAAGTATGCTCAATTATTTGATATAATATCTGTGGTGTATGTTTATGTAAAGCTCATATTCATTTTTTATTTCAATATATTATTTATATTGGTATGTTGTGACTCTAAAACCCAATGGAATAGGAACCAATCCTAGAAGTTAATGATCCACCATACACTCAAATGAAAATATCTTAAACCAATATATTATGAGTATAAAATTAGTTTGTAACATCATGGTTCAACATTTCATCTGAGAAAAACATTTATATCAACTCTTGGATATTTTTATCCTAGAGAGTCATGTTTTCCATACCCACATCTTTTTACATGTAATGATGTCCATAATAGTTCACTAAGAGGTCTTATATTCAATACCTTAGTTTTTGTCTATTGAAAACCTTTGGGACCAAGTGTACACTAGGTACTATTGCAACACTTTTACTTTGTTAATATTAATTTATGGTTAATCATAGTAAGGATGCCTCTAGGAATCCCTTAGGCTTATTTGAGCCTAAAATGAAGGAGATATTACACTCTCCTAATTGTAGACATGCAAAACTAACATCATACATTAATCTTTTTCTCCTTAATTAAATAAATCAAATTATTTAATTAATTTATAAAGTCCACCATCAAAATTAAATAAATTCATTGTTAACACTAACATCGTCCCCTTTAGCTAAATAAATCAAAATATTTATTTAACTAAATCTAAATCATTTTCTATCTCCTTTTGATTTATTTTAGCCCATAAATATAAATCAAATAGGTCAAATCACCTAATCCCCTCTCAAGTTAACTAAATCATGATTAATGTTAATCTTAATGTAAGTCACATCCTCTAGCTTTTCACACTTGCACAAATAAATCATTTAATTGATTTATTAAATCTTCTAATTTACCTAAACATGGCATAATAGGGAATATTCCTCCAATTTTAATTTCCCTCTCAAATGACTTGTCCCTTCCAACATAGCATTAATTCTCCTCTTACATGTCCCCCACTTGGCATTTAAGACCCCTTTTTTCTCCCTCCAACAAGTCAAATTTCAAATTTTTAAAGGCCACCTAATGTCATTTATTGGCACATTCACCAAAAATTGCACAACTTTGGCCCATTCACATGGTGAGAAGTGGCTCCTTCCTATTGGTTGACGATTAGTCCCGCATTCCTCAAATTTTCTTATTCTCTCCTCAAACTCTTATATAAATCCAAGGCCTTCTTTCATCATTTTCATCAACAATTTGAGCAAAGTTACTCTCTCCACATTGAGAGCTAATTTTATTCGAAATCCATTGTCAATATTAAGGCATTTTTATCATCATTAGCTTGTCAAGGGTTGGGAAAGGGCTGCTTTCTACACAAAGAGCAGCACCAATCCAATATGGAATAGGTATGAATGTGTTTTGATAAATCTTCCATTTAGGTTATTTTAATTTCTATTTTGTTAGCATCATTAACCATGTTTAGATATTTCATAGGAGCATGTAGTTTGTTACATTTGATTTGGCATATAGGATAATGTTTGTCAATTTTTTCTGTGTAGATTATGAGCTCACATGTGGCGCTAGAAGGAGGGCCTCTCAATAGCCTCTGTTTCATGTTGTTAAATCTTACTTTGATTTCATTTAGATACAGAGTATGGATCTCTACAACTTGCTCTTATTTTGAACAATTTTTTCATCATTACTTCAAGTTATTATGGAACCCAAGCTCTGTAATATATTTCTCTTGGGATCACTAATATTAGAGATGGTTTTTCCATTTGAAGATCTCCTTTTAAAGTGCATTAGTTAGAGAAAATTACGTGTCTATTGTGTTTGTTGTTTGAGAAAATAACTTCCATCTATGGTGCCCTAAAATAGTCTCTATTTTGAATAAATTTCCCTCTCTACATCTGGTTTAAGCGTAGGCCACCCACACACAAAAGGAGTTGTCCGGTAAAATCTTGTCCACATTAAAATAAATCATAAATCTTTTAGTTGTTTATGTCCTTGTATAGTCGGTAGGATAAAATAAAATGTGGATGGATGAGTTATATATATATATATATATCTGATTGATTTAAAGTCCCTAACAGAGGTCCACCATTGCTGTCAACATTATCTAGAAGAGGATGCAAGTTTGAATGCATATGCTCTAACATATCCATATCTCCCATTTTAACTTATGCATGGAAAATGCTAGCAAAGGTTATGGAATTCGGTTCTACACCTGCCAATAGCATTTTCTTGAAAGGGTCTAAAGCCTTTTCAACAAATCCATTATGCGCATATCCTGCAAATTGCTACATTATAGGAAAAATGCTTAAATCTGTAATCATTCTCATTCTGCACATTTCCTACAAATGCAATATGATTTTCCATTGTCGCATATCCTACAAAATCGCTACATTATAGAAAAGAGATTACCAATATTTTCTTGGTTGGCCTTGGTCTTCGGTTCTCATTGCTTTCATTTAAAGTCCTCTTATAATCATGTTGTTGTCTTAACCTTCCTGCCCTTATTATCCAGACAAAGGCTTCCATAGAACCCCTAAGCAAAACATAGACGGGTTTGGAGCTGCTAAAGAGATACAAAAGATGAGAAGCACGACAAAAGAGGTGTATCATCATGAATTTTTATTTTTTATTTAAGAAATCATCTATGCTTTAGGGAGGCTACATGTAAGCTGAGGATGAAAATTCAAAATATTTCTTGTAGGATTTTTTATTCCTGTGTGAACGATGTATACTGGTCATTCATACTTGTATTTTTATTGTTGAATTTGGTTTACACCTGCCAATCGCATTAGCTTAAATTCTTTTGATGCCTTTCACTCATGCCAATCACATTTGCTTAAATGTTTCTGACACCTTTCATTCATACTAATCACATTTGCTTAAAGGTTTCTGACGCCTTTTCCAAAAACCCATTGATGCATGTCCTATAATCAAGGTGTCTTATGAGGCAACATTTCTTTGAGGGAGTCTTTCATAGTTCACATACCTACAACTAGAACATCTGACAAAGTTTTTTATTGCTTATCCTTATAGCCCCACCACCTGCTTTTATATCAATAGCGCTCTCAAGATCTTTAAAAAATAAAATCGATGTCATTAGCTTTTGTTATCTGTACATAAATAGATCCACTCTAGCTCATTTTTTAGGTGTTGTCTTAATCTTGTCTAAAGTTTCAAAAAAAAAATGATCATCTTTGTGATTAAAATTCTTAAGGATGATTAATTTTCACACGAAAATGTGAGAGTTACTTTATGTTGTTTACAAATCATTGAGGAACACTTCTCAGCATCAGTAGGTTGGCTATACTCAAACTGGTGACAAATCTCATGGTTGAGAAGTATTAGAATCATTAAAAGTGTGGGAGTTCGATCATGTAAGGTGTCACAAGTGTTTTCTTTTTATGATTAGATTGAGTCTTAAATATTGAAGGCCACCATATCGTATGCTAATATTTTTCATGATATTTCAAATAGATTTTCTCTTTAAGGGAGAATCACATTAATAACCTATAGACAAGTCGCACTTTATTGTTTGTATGTGCATAGAACCCAGTGAAAATGATAATCTATTGTTTGCATTAATTTGGGAACCCATATCAAATGTAGTTTACCATACGTATTGTCTTTCTTTTTTATATTTGTAAATGGCTTTATTGTGAACTAAATGAAAGCACATTTATATCTAACTACTTGTTTGTAAGGATGGCGGTATTTTGAAGATTGTGCTTGGAAGGAGTATGAGGAAAGCTGATGGTTTTGTAACTTAATTGTATTTATTCAATACATTTCTAGAAAATTGTTCATGCATGCCTCTGTATTTAATATTGTCATTCTTAGTAATTGATTAAGTTGCACATAGTGGTAGGAAAAGTCTTTCACATTTATATCTTTAGAGAATATTTTCATATGAAATCTTAGATTGGTAAGATTGAATTATTAGCAGAATAGGATTTGTTCATTATTAGCAAAATGGATAAGATTTTCTTTAAAGTCTTTAAAAAAGAAAGATGCTTAGTAAGGTTGCATTCATTAAAGGTCAAAATCATGAGTTCTTTTAATTTAAAATTTTTATTGTTTGAAGTTAATGCTTAAATCAATTTGGGTTAAAGGACTCGATTTTCACATGATTTGTCTTTTTATAGGAATAGGAAAACGAAGGAGGGGGGATTTTCATTTGCACGAAGAGCTCAAAATGTTGAAACATTGGAAGAAATCCTTGAAGAATCTTGGAGTTAAAGAGGATTGAAGCATTGAACTTGAAAGTTGATAAAGCATTTTTAAATGCTTAGAGCTTCCACTTTATGCTTTAGTTTTCTGTTTTAGATCAACTCACATCTTTTTGAGACCCTAAAAAGAACATTTTCATTTTTGTTACAAAGGGCTTAAGAGGTCCCAAAAAGAACATTTTCATTTTTGTTACAAAGGGCTTAAAAGGAACTTTAGGAAAAACTTACAAGATTTTGATTTGGGCTAAAATTGAACAAACTCACACTTCAAATATTGGTTCTTTAAAAAGAATTCATTATTGCTTTTATGGTCTAAAATGAACATGTGTTTTTCATGCTTTGCAATATTTTTCACAAATTAATATCATTTAAAATGTGTATGCACTTCTCTCATGCTTCACGATGATATTGAGAATCAAAAATCTTTTGGTGATATTAGATTGTTTAAAATATTGCCTCCACACTTTGATTTGGGATCTAAAATTGAACAAACTTGTCTAGTGTGAGAAAAAAGGAATTGTGAGTGTTCTCTCTTTGTTCACACAAATAAAGATGATCGAAATACGAATGCACTTACTTGCTATTGTAAACCTTTAGAGGGCCTGCCTTGTGGAAAAAAGTACTCACCCATGGGAATGACCCAACTAGTAACACACTAAATCCAAGTGTATTTCCAACCAAGATATAAAAGTGGGTATTGGAACAAAGGCCAATATCACGCAATTGGCTCTGATGAGAAGGGAAAAAATGGTCTCTCACTGTATGGGTCAATCTCCATGAATGGAAAGTACAAATTAAAACTCCTTGTTTAGCAAAGGCCAAAATCTTATCTATTTGTTGGTGCAAAAGGTCAAGTCCTTTGAAGTCGCCCCACATATACATGCGATTCTATTATAGACATGAAACGTATGCCATGGGAGTTTCATGGGTACTGATGCTTGGCTGACCCGAGAAGCGAGTGCATTGTAAGGGGGAGCCTGTGCGTTCAAGCATCTAATAATCTGCACTGAATATGTGTAGTTGGATTTATCCAAGTGGGAACCTAACAAATATTGTCTTTTCATCCTAGGTTGTGCATATCATTGGAATAAAACACTTGGCTTGGATCTAAAACATTGGATAACAAACATTCACAAAGAACTTCAAAATTTCAAACCCTTTGTCCAGAGGAAACAAATATCCTATGACAAATCTAAGTGCTCTTGCTTTCCCTAAGGATTCTATCCTTAGAGGTTTCTAAGTACTTGGGTTTAATCATCATTTGTTTTCACTAAAGTCAACTTAGGGAGCTATGCTCTTGAAACCTTGATTTTCACATAATGGACCTTGTGGAATGAGAAGGAATTAATACATAGACATTTAGTTTGAAACTTTAATCAAAGAACTATTTGTGGTAAAAAGAATTCATTAAGAAAAGATAAAGACAATCGATCCCACAAATGTGTTGTCTCAAATGATTTCCCGCAAGATCAAAATCTAGAAACCTAGGTTCAAAAAGATTAGCCCAAAATCTCATGTGTAGCATCTTGAAATGCTTCTTGAAGTTAGAGAAAGACTGGCTTACAAATTTTATAAGAAAGCTTCAAGAAACAACCCTAACTTGTATGAGTTCTATTATCAACAAAATCTTGAGCTTTTTCAAAGGTTTTCTTTTCTCACATAGGAAGTGTCAAGCGTGTTCTTCAAAATCAGTCAACCATCAAAATCAATCAAAAAACACCTCACCAACAAATCTTGGAAACTTTGAAAACATCATTTATTCTAAACTTGTAGGAAAAATCAAATCACTTTGTTTGACTTAACACACTTAGTCAGACTGTCATCTTGTGCACGAGTTTACTCTAGGATAACACAGCTTCCTAGGGTTTATAGGTTCATTATCATCTTGTTTAACTTAACACAGATAGTCAAATTATCCAATAAATTATAACCTTGTTTGAATTAACACACTTAGTCAAACCATCCCCTTATGTACAAGTTTACTTTAGGATAACACAACTTCCTAGAGTTCACAAGTGCATTATCACTTTTTTTTGACTTAACACACTTACTCAAACTATTAATCCATTGAAATCAATCAAATCAAGTCCTAAAAGTTTAGCATTTCCCTCAAAGTTCCTCAAGGGTTTCATCATCTGTATCACCCATGTTTCGTTTATCTCTTCCCAATCATCACTTTGATCCTTAATTTATCTTAGTTCTTCTCTTCTTCAAACCTAAGGTTTAGATCAATCTAAGGGGTTAGAGGTTCATCTCTTACATTCCTAAAAATTGATCTCTATTTTATGGTTCAAACTCGATCTCAACACAAGAAGAATATGGAGAAAAACAAAGAAACATCCATTTCAAGTGATCTAAGTCAAACTGAAACAAAATTCAACTCGACGATAACTATTGACCTCCCAATCAACCCTCCTCAAGTACCTCAAAATTCTCAAGAGGAAGGTCATATAGAGGAAATCACTAACAATGGGATGAAACAAGAAGAACTTCTAGAAATGGTGTAAACCTTGAGAACCATCGAATTGTTAGTGCCATGCTGAGGTTGTACCCATCCCAATACATGTTAGAGGTGCAAAAGAAGGGGCTAAACTCTCTTTTGAATCTGACGTAAGCACTATTGTGGAGAGGTCTCTCGGTATCATGCCCTCACCTGCATCCACACTTCCACTTCAAAACGTCACTCAAGACATCCCTCAAATCATATCATCTATGGCTTCAACTCCACTAATTGTTAACAAGGGAAGCACCATGCTTCATGAACTCCAAAAACATCACCTTGTGAACAACCAAGGGTTGAATGCAAGCAACACATCGGATCAATCTGTCCTAGTAAATCCTTTACACCCTTACATCCCACTCACATTTCATAATCATACCAATTCATCCTCATTTCATGCAACACTAGATTATCCTCTGGACACACAAACCTCTCTCCTTATCTCGCAAGGAGAAGGTGACTTGTTTGGAGTAGGGGGAATCTTGGATCCATCATCATCACTTCTAGGGATTGCACCACCTGTCTTTCCACCGCTTCCATCCCTACCGCTCACATCTACATCATCCCTCGGGTTGGATCTTCCTGCTCTTCCCGCCATCACCCAATCAAGTAAGAACACCTTATCAAATCCTCCAGTAGTGCCACCTATATCACAACAACATATGGAAACCATCCAAGCAACTGCAGCAATCAACACATCCACCATTTCTCAAAGTGTGGTTTCTCAAGGACCAAGCACCTCAATCGCATCATCCATAGCTCAAAATTTGATCATTAACATGACCATTCAACTCATCACAATGGTCAGTGTTCTTCCCAACCCACCGCCATTATAACCAAGACACAACATAGCCAAGTCATTCACCATGACGTTGCAAGCTGCTCAGCAACCTGCTAAAAAAAAGCACTCCAAAATCAACAAGTTGCACAACAAGCACAAGAGGTTGTGCAATCCCAAGCCTTATTACAACAACAACAAGCTACACAAGCTGCCCAAGCTGCACAAGAAGCTCAAGCCACCCAAGTTGCCCAATTTGTACAAGTTGCACAAGCTGCACAAGCAATCCAACAGGCACAGGCTCAGGCACGAGCCCAATTCCAAGCTCAGCAAGCGCAAGCACAAGCATAGTACCAAGCACAATTGCAAGCACATCAAGATGTGTATCAACAAGCCTTACAAGACTATCAATTATAACAATACAACCAACAACAAGAATTGTTGGTGCAACAACAACACAACCAACAATAAGCATTGTTGGTGCAATAGCAACATGACCAACAAAAAGCATTGTTCGTGCAACAACAACATGACCAACAACAAGAATGTTGGCTCAATAGAAAATTTAGGCATCACTTGCTCAACAAAGCTTGCAAAAAAACCACACCAATGTCCCACTCATCAATCCCACACCCCAGAACGTATTCACCCCACCTCTTGATCCGCAAGGTGATGTGACGAGACAGATCAAACTGCTCTCACAGCAAGTGTTGGATCTGAAATCAAGAAAGACAATCAAGACACCTAGTAACTTGTGCCCTTATCCATTTAAGCGAAGCTTGGCAATGGTACCATTCCCGAAGGGATTTGAAATCCCCAAATTTGATAAATATCATGTTATAGGAAATCTTGAAGATCACATCAGGTTGTTTCAGGTACATTGCATGAAAGTCGCATACAACGAAACATATCTAATGTGGCTATTCCATCAAATCTTGGCTAGTGATGTGATGGAATGGTTTTATCATCTACCTATGGGCATTAAAACATTTCAGGAAATTAAAGATGCATTCCTCCAAAATTATGCATTCAACATTTGTGTGGATGTTAGTTTGGAAGAAATTTCAATGATCAAACAAGGGAAGGGGGAATCATTCACCACCTTTCTCCAATGATGGCAATCCAAGGTTGATCAAAGCAAATGGGTCATTCCAGAAGAACAACAAGTCTATACCATCATTTCCAGTATAGAGAAAACCTTGGAATTCTCTCTGAAGATGCAATGCATCACCACCTACGATCAGCTGATCCTGAAGGTGCTCAATATTGAATGAGCTCTTGTTTGACAAGGGGGAATGCCCACTTATCCTGAACATTAGGATAGTCGCCCATACACCAGCTACAACGAAAAACCTCGTACATGGGTGAAGAACCGAAATATCACCAATTATGGAGTAGTCGATGCTAAGGTTGTCATCAATGCTCCCAATAAAAATAATCAAACACATCATCACCAACCACAGAATTTTTTTTGAAATAACATGCAAAAAAATGTGGTAAACCAACAACCACCCCAAAATCATATCAATAATCTCAATAATCAAGGAGTACAGCCTCTATGAAACAAGTATCCCCCCAAACATAAATTCATAGCCCTTGGGGAGTCAATTGAATCCATCATGAAAAGGTTAGTCAATGAGAGCATCATCAAGGTCCCCACCCATGATAATTATAGTGAACCTTAGGTGAAGCCACCTTGGTACAACGGAAATCTCCTTTGTGATTATCATAAGCTCAAGGGACATACAATCGCCAACTGTATAAAGTCGAAGAGTATCATCCAAGATCTCATTCAGGATAAAATCATAAATATCGAGCGACCCACTGGAAATCAAGATCTCAAAATATACATGAATCTGATGCCTAATCACAATCAGGGAAATAATCAAGGAAATAACCAAGGGAACAAAATTGGGAAACAAAAGTATGCCACTACAAACCTTATATACAAAGGCATCGCCGCATGCATAGATAAAATGGTCACTATCATTAGCGTTAAAGTAGCCAACATTGATTGTGGAGTCACCACACGTTGATTGTGGAGTCACCACATGTGGTGGCAAGGTTACTATTGTAGAGGCATCACATCCATCTAAGACCCCCATCTCAAATCCAAAAGCCATTCCCTATGATTATAATGTTATTGACCAGCTAAAAAGAACCCCCACTCAGATTTGTATCATGGAGTTACTAAAATTTTTTGCCACCCATAGGAAAATCCTTGATGAAACATTAGTTGCATTCATTGTCTCTACTAACCTTGATATAGAACAATTCCAGGCTATGGTTGTTAACATCGACACCCCAAATCTCCTCACCTTTTCTAATCAAGACTTCCCCACCCAACCATCTCACAATCATGCACTTCACCTTCAAGTATTGGTTCACAAGAAAAAGGTCAAAAGGGTCTTGGTGGATGGAGGCACGTGCCTCAATATTTGTTCACTTAAACTTATAAAGAACTTTGGAATCTCAAAAGACTCCATCACAAAAAACAAAGGCATTTCCATCAGAACATATGATGACTAGGAAAGAGTGTCTCAAGGCACTATCAAGATCCCAATCCAAGTGGGGCCATCCATTATGGAAACCACTTGTTAGGTCCTCGACCTTGATTTACCCTACAACATCCTCTAAGGACACCCATGGATCCATGGAATGAAGGCAGTCACCTCAAAATTCCACCAATGCATCTAAGTTTCATACCAAAATGAGGTCACAATACATGGTGATTCTGAGCCATTTGCCTATTGCAAAACATTGGAATCCAAGTTCTATAAAGTACCCCAAGTGCCAAAGAATGATGAAGGCCCTTCCACTCCCTATATGGATCCATCTAACTTTGCCTCCACTTCTGTGACAGAGACAACCTCCATTCTTGACATATCCCACATCAAGCTGATGATCCAAGACAATGGGTGTGGAGATTACATAATGAATAAGAATTCTTTTGTTGTAGGAGAGTTACCTCAATCTCCTAGGTCACATGGGTGACCTCAACCAATTGAAACACCTGCCAACACTTTTAGGGCAGACCCTTCTAGATTCCACTGTTGGGGGATCTAAGTCGAGAAAATGTGGACGAAAGAGAAATTTCAAGCATAATATACCAAGATGAAAGGCTCACACCCACCCTACTGATGGATGAAGCTAGTAGAGTACTGAAAATGATGCTTGGTATGTGATACAATAGAAATGAAAGCCTTGGAAGGAACAACAATGGCCAATTGGAACCCATCATTGTTGAGAGATGAATGAACAATCTTGGCCTTGGGTGTACCCCTCCAAGTATAACCATATGTGGCCAAGGTCCCCCAGTTAACACTGTCAAGACTCCCCCTCAGTTATCAGCAACCGCCCTATGGTTACCAGTATCCATAGGTCTACACCTAGATAATTTCACCTTTGATATAACTAACATCTGTAGTAGTAGCGATGATGAGAATACCATAACTTTCTTACCCATTCTTTTTGAAGACTCCTCCCTACTCATTATTAGTACCTCATTCGTTGAGTTAAACTGCCAAACTCCCAAAATAAACCTATTTTATCCCCAAATCATCGACTATGACCAATGAGGACCACCTGTTCTAGACACATTTGAAAATGATGAGGCTCTCTCAAAATTCATGGGACTAAGGGATATAGTACCATGCAGAGATCATAAAGTTGGATTCAACATCACACTGGACACATAGGCCTATTACAGGGAGACAATTGAGTCCTTAATTTTCAAAAGTGAACAATTGAGAAAAATCTCAAGGTCATTGAGTGAAAACCACACTATGGAACTCTCTAACCATAGAATAGTAAAAATAAAGGATGCATCCAATGGTGAAAACCTCTCTGAGGTACCATAGGATGAAGGATTCAATCTCCCCCTCACTGCACTTCATCATGAGAAATCAATAGTCCTAGCAGAACAGTGTAACCCCGTTAATCTGGGAACAGAAGCAATGCCACACATCACCTTCTACGTTGAGTCAGTTTTCACGGAAGAACAAGAGCTCCTAGCAGAATTCTTAAGGGAAAGAAAGGTGAACTTTGCATGGACTTATGCCAACATGCCAAGTCTCAATCCGTAAGTCATGGTTCATCACTTAGTTGCCTACCCAGGGGCAAATCCAATGAGATAGAAGTTGAGAAGGATGCACCCCTAGATAGCCTTGTTAGTCAAAGTGGAATTGCAGAAGCTCTTGGATGCAGGATTCATAAGGCCCATTGAGTATATGGGTGTCAAATTTGGTACCTGCGTCAAAACCAAATGGGGACATCCACATTTGTATTGATTTCAAAGACATAAACAAAGTGTGTCCTAAGGATGACTTTCCACTACCCAACACTAACATGATAGTGGATATGACGATCGGACAGGAGATGCTCTCGCTAATGGACAGGTTTTCTAGATACATTTAGATTATGATAGCGAAGGAGGATCAATACAAGACAACGTTCACATGTCCATGGGGAACCTACTACTGGAACATGATGCCTTCTGGATTAAAAAATGCAGGTGCAACATACCAAAGAGCCATGACACTGATCTTTCAAGACATGATTCATAAGACAATGGAAGACTACGTAGATGACATATTGGAAAAATCTGAAAAAAGACAAGACCACATAGTAGCCTTGAGCTCTATTTTTGATAGATTGGAAAAATATAAGGTCCGTCTCAATCCAAAGAAATGCATTTTTGGTGTACAATTAGGAAAACTCCTAGGATATATAGTATCAATGAGAGGAATAGAAGTGGATCTTGCCAAATTCAAGGTGATCCTTGACATGGAAGCACCCAAGACACTAAAGCAATTAAGAGGTCTACAAGGTAGGCTCAAGTCCATCCGTAGGTTCATCGCACAGTTGGCTGATAAACAAATTCCATATTCTCATCTAATCCACAAGGGGGTAGCATACAAGTGGGATGATAAGTGTGATCAGGCATTTAGTAAAATCAAATAATATCTACTCATGCCACTAGTTTTGATGCCGCCAATCCCAGGAAAGGAATTAATCTTGTATATTTTAGAAACCATGGTAGCTATCGGTGCTCTATTAGCTCAACATGATGAAAACAGAAGAGAGAGAGAAATATATTATATCAGAAGAACTATGGTGGGACATGAATTTTAATATACTCCCATTGAAAAATATTGTCTGGTAGTTGTGTTTGCAGCTTAGAAATTTAGACATTATATGTTGGCTCATCAAATCAAGCTGATTGTGAAGATAGATCCTCTCAAGTACCTGATTTCTAAAGCCACTCTCATGGGATGAACAAAAAAGTGGGTCATGATACTGATATAATAGGACATTGAATATGTGGAGCACAAGGCCATCAAGGGACAAGTAATTTCAGATCAACTAGCAGAGGCTCCTATTTATGCAGAAAACCCACTCATTTCATAATTCCTTGATGAACCAATTTTCACCCTAAGTGTTGTAGACCACTAGAAGATGTATTTTGATGGATCTTACATGAAACACGGATCAGGGGAAAGAATTTTCTTCATAAATCCCCAAGGAGACTACATACTCAAATCTTACAAACTATCATTTCCATGCATGAATAACATAGCAAAGTTTGAGGCTCTCGTCATAGGCTTAAGGATTACAGTATAATGGTAGATCATAGATCTAAAGGTATATGGGGACTATCAGCTCGTAATCAATCAGGTAAATGATGAGTATTAGATGAAGGATGATAAACTGACTCCATACAATAAGTCGATCGAGAGCCTAAAAGAGTCATTCATTGATATCACATTTGAATAGCTACTTAGAGCAAACAATAGAGCAATAGACGCAATGCCTACAACTGGATCACTCTTGGAGAACCCGTGCAAAGTCCCAAAGAAAGAATTCCTTGTAGAGTAGCTTCTTATACCGACATTCGAGGTACCCGAGTCTGAATTCGTGTGTGAACTAGTTGGTCCTTGTGATCCCTGGTATAATGACGTGTACACTTACTTAAGAATAAGAGTCTTTCTCAGCAATATAACCCTGAACCTTAAGCAAGCCTTCATCAAGATTTCTATCCGCTTTGTCATCCTAGGAGAAACCCTTTTATCATAGGAGCATTGAAGGAACCTTGTTGCATTTCCTAAAAACTAAAGAATCCCTGACTTCTTTAATTGAGGTACATAATGGCATTTGTGGATCGCAATCGAGTGGTATGACCTTGGCTAAGAAGTTGCTGAGAACTGGATACTAGTGGCCCACAATGGAGCGAGACACACATGACTTCATCAAAAGATGTTTACAATATCAGTAGCATGGAGACCTTATTCATGCACCAACTCAAGAGCTTCATTCTATTGTTATGCCTTAGCCCTTTTCATAGTGGGGGCTTGATCTCATCGGCAAAATCACACCCACCTCATCCAATGGCCACAAATTCATCATCACGACCATGAAGTACTTCAGAAAGTGGGTTGAAGCCATCCCAATGACCTACATAAATGGAAAGAAGATATCAAAGTTCATCTTGAACTATCTCATTTGTCTATACAATGTCCCCCAAGCTATTATCTCTGATAATGGGACACCTTTCAAGAATCAGGATGTGCGTGACCTTTTCCAAAAATTCAATATCCAACATCACTTTTCCACTCTATATTACCCACAAAGCAATGGCCAAGCATAAGCCACTAATAAAACTATCTTGAAAATCCTTAAGAAAATAGTCAATGACTCTGGTCATGACTGACATCTACAGCTAAATCCCACCTTATGGGCCTACCACATGAGCATCCGCATGCCAATAGGTGCCACCCCATTCTCCTTGGTCTATGGATCAGAAGCCATCCTCCCAATCGAGACCGAGCTCCCATCATTAAGGATATCACCACAAAATCTCATTCTAGATGAGGAATATCGATTTTCAAGGTTAAATGAGCTGGAGTTATTAGATGAAAGATACATGGATGCCCTCAACCATCTACAGGTCTATCAGAACTACCTAAAGTGCAAATATAACAAGAAGATTAGGAGACGCACCTTCCAAGTCGATGAACTTGTGCTAAAATAAAATCAGAAGAACGTGTCAAATATAGAAACAAAGGAAATTTTGAGCCCAACTGGTTGGGACCTTTCATCATCATAGTAAGTTATAAATCAGGAGCATATCATCTATCAACACCGGAAGGCAAGCCTCTATAGGAGCCCCTGAATAGCTCCCATCTCAAAAAGTTTTATGCCTAAAACCTTGCAAGGTATAGAATCAAAAAATACAAAAAAGAAAAATCAGAAAAATGTCCTAAAAAAAGGGTCACCGTGATGAAAACCTAGTAAACGGGCATCTTGGTGACAACCAAAAAATGCAAAAATACAAAAATCAGAAAAAGGATTGAAAACAGTAAAGAAAAAAAATTGTCCTCTAGTGAAAACCACTTCGGTGGTGCTTTGGACAAGTACCTTGGTGAAAACTTGGCAAATAGGCACCAAGCGTAAATAAAGCACTCTCCATCCACCAGGATCTTCACAGCTTATTCCATGCACTCACTTATCCAATCATTCTATTTATCCTTCGACCATTCATTTGCATCTGTACCATAGCTTGATCTTGTGCTCATATCATGTTCCACCATAGTACTACTTGGCATATTCCCAAGGTCAATTTGTCCTACCTACATCGAAGTAGTCTACCACATCATGCTAGGGGCATGTTCCTGTACCTACATGAGATCAGATTCATGTATATTCTTGTGATCTTTCTTAAACATAAAAAATCCAAAAACATCAAAAAATAAAAAATAAAAAAACATCAAATCAATCAAAAATCCAAAAACATTCAAAAAATCCATCAAAAATCCAAAAACATCCAAATCATATGAAAATCCAAAACACGTCAAAAATTTGAAAAATAAAAAATAGTCTGTTGTCAACTGAACTACATTGTCTCTGAGCTTGAACGTAGGAAAGGTTGATCTTTGATCATCCCCTGAGACACCCTGGGTCAGTACTTTAGGCATTCA
Organism: Sequoiadendron giganteum; assembly: GCA_007115665.2. Classification (NCBI taxonomy): domain Eukaryota; kingdom Viridiplantae; phylum Streptophyta; class Pinopsida; order Cupressales; family Cupressaceae; genus Sequoiadendron; species Sequoiadendron giganteum. The sequence goes on along the minus strand of CM021105.1, from coordinate 231,037,528 downwards.
TCGCAATGGCAATCCGTTTGCCCATCTATCTCATCATTTGAACAAGTTTTTCGTCAGTCGAACTACATGGTATTTGTGTGTATAACATAGGCAAAGATAATCTATTGATCAGCTCCCGAGACCCCTAGGATAGGTATTTAAGTTAGTCTCTTCATCATAAATCTCAAAAATACCAAAAACATCTATAAAACAATTCAAAAACAACCTCAAAATATTTGAAAAAACCTAAAATGGTGCATCTATTTCATCTCTCTTTCACTTGCATTAAACATCGTTCATAATAAATCAATCGTCGCCTTCATCCTTTGGTAAGGCAATCAAAAGCAAGTCTATTAGGTCCAAAAGTGTGAACCTAATCATCAAAATTCTCAAGTCTAGATCCGTAAGTCAGCAAGTTGGTCAACTCGGAGTATCAATAGCTTATCATCCAATCAATCTCATCAAAACCCAAATCACAACATGTCCTAGGAATGTGAGCTTCCTGCGATGGACATCAACATCAAGTATCACCTTATTTTAGCTTTGGCTATCAGTTCGAAGAACATTAGCTTGTTTTTTTACTTTATCTTGGTCTTTTAGACTTGTCTCATTTTGTGCTCATTCCAAGGACCTCTTGATGATGTCTAAATAGAAATATATAGAGAGAAAGGAATGGAGCAACGATCATTATCCTTTTGTCTGTTGTGCTTGTTGGATATTCTTGTAAAATAACTTCGTCATATGTGCTTTGTTTTGCTTGTAGGGAGGATGTTTTAGGTATCTTGTTGACCACATAAGAAGGCTTGTCTTTTTATGTTCTAGTCTAAGATATAAAGAATATCTGAACTACACTCTGAATAAGGTTTCAATTTTCAAGTGTGAACAAGAGTACTATCTGTTTGACAATTCAAAGTCCATCACACTAGGCGCAATGCCATCTTGGTTCTTTATACCTTGATGCATCATACCTATGTGTGTTATCAAACATAAGGAAAGTTATGCTCTGTATCTCTCCCATTCTTGGATAAGAAATACATCATCATTATTCATCATCATATCCAATAAGGTCTTGACAACTAATGGACTTGTTGGACTTCAACATTTTCTTAGATTCAAGAGTTGATCCCTCTCATTCTTCTATCCTCTTTCATGCTAACAATGCATCCATCCTGCATCTGTACTTCCATCTTGCATAATCACATCATAGGACAACATCATCCATCTCATCCATCTCACATACATTGCATAATCATTTAAGATGTTTAAAATAATATAGATTTGTTATTCTAAGCATCTTTCAAACTGTAGACATGCAAAACTAACATCATGCATCATGCATTCTGCTCTAATTAACATTCATTTCTTCTATTAATCAATTAAAATATTTTATTGATTAAATCCCTAATGTTCATCAGACTTAGTTAAATAAATCAAATTATTTCATTAAGTCCTAATTTCTTCTTATTTGATTTGATAAATCAAACTTATTTAAATGAAATATCAAATCCATAAAATCCCCTAAGTTAATTAATCTAAATTAATTAACTTCTAATCATAATTACCATTCTCTAGCTTTTGACTCAACTAGAGTCAAATCTAAACTCTTAACTAACCTACCCACTTGCACAATAAATCACTTTATTTGATTTATTAAAATACCTATTTTCCCTCATTAACTCTCATGTTTGACTTTTTGGACAAACACTATTCCCCCAAAAAACCCTCAACCACATGCATTTATGGCCATTTTCAAATTTGAATTGGCACATTGGCCAAGACTTGCACATTCCTCACCCTCTCACACCTTGACAAGTGGCATCTTGTCATTGGCCCATGAATGATCCCACATTCATCAATTTGGCCTCTCCGCTCTTCAAGTTCAACTATAAGTTGAAGGCTTCTCTCCTTCAAACACACAACACATCTTTAGGCAAGCTTACTCTCCACATGAGAGAACTAATCTTGCTCATCACAACAACACAATTTGAGAACACATCTTGAGGCAAGGTTACTCTCTTCATTTGAGAATCAATCTTGCTCTTCATCATCCACATTTCAAAGCATCTACACTATAGGCAACTTGAGCTCATAGCATCTCATTGTCTATCTCACTAAGCTTATCAAGGGTTGGGAAAGGGCTCCTTCACATATTCAAAGAGCACCAATCCACCATGGAATAGATTTGCATTCATGTTTTATGTGCTTTATTTAGTTTTCATTATTGTTTTAATATCTCATTTCGCATGTTTAAACTAGATGCAATATTTCATGAGGATATTGGAATCATGCTAACTAATTTGCAGATTTTCATGTCCACACAAACATCTCATTTGCATCACCATCTAAGTTACTTAGGATAATATAGATTTTTTATTCTAAGCATCTTAAAAACATCTCATTTACATCATCATTATCATATAGATCAGTTAGTCATAGCCATCCATACATCCATTTTGAACCTCTTTGTCGTGAGATCAACCTCAAATCAAATCTTTTTGCTCGATCTCTCGAGGGGGAAATGTACTAACATACTTACTTTCATTGGGGCATCTGAAAAAATTAAAAAAAAAATAATTTCAATGTCGGTGGCATCATTCTTTGAACCAATGCAACAAGTACATTTCTTCAAAGAGCAAAAAAATGTAGACATGCAAAACTAACATCATACATTAATATTTTTCTCCTTAATTAAATAAATCAAAATATTTAATTAATTTCTAAAGTCCTCCATCAAAATTAAATAAATTCATCATTAACACTAACATGATCCCCTTTAGCTAAATAATTCAAAATATTTATTTAACTAAGTCTAAATCATTTTCTATCTCCTTTTGATTTATTTTAACCCATAAATCTAAATCAAATAGGTCAAATCACCTAATCCCCTCTCAAGTTAACTAAATCATGATTAATGTTAATATTAATGCAAGTCAAATGCTCTAGCTTTTCCCACTTGCACAAATAAATCATTTAATTGATTTATTAAATCTTCTAATTTCCCTCAACATGGCATAATGGGGAATATTCCTCCAATTTGAATTTCCCTCTCAAATGACTTGTCCCTTTCAACATAGCATTAATTCCCCTCTTACATGTCCCCCACTTGGCATTTAAGACCCCTTTTTTCTCCCTCCAACAAGTCAAATTTCAAATTTTAAAAGGCCACCTAATGTCATTTATTGGCACATTCACCAAAACTTGTACAACTTTGGCCCATTCACATGGTGACAAGTGTCTCCTTCCTATTGGTTGAGGATTAGTCCCACATTCCTCAACTTTGCCTCTTCTCTCCTCAAACTCTTCTATAAATCCAAGGCCTTCTTTCATCATTTCCATCCACAATTTGAGCAAAGTTACTCTCTCCACATTGACAGCTAATTTTATTCACTTCATTGTCATTGGCATCTTAAGGAATTTTTATCATCATTAGCTTGTCAAGGGTTGGGAAAGGGTTTCTTTCTACACAAAGAGTAAGGAAAATCAACAGTGCGGAAACGCTTTCCTAACACTAAAACCACAGAGGAGACATGCAAAAACCAATTTTAAAACATTAAAAAACTTAAGAATAACACATGCAGGGTAACAAGAGCAACAAAAATAAAAAATAATTTCAGAGATAATACCAGATTTACGTGGGAAAACCCTTTCGAAAAAAAACCCACCACACCAAGAGAAAGACACTTTGTATTACCGTAAAGAAAAGATTACATATAGAGTTACAGTCCTCACTCTCTGATAATTATCTCACAACAGAACTTGAGTTTTCATGTACTCACTATTATAATGCTATTTTGGCATATAATGAATACAAAACTCGCCAACCCTTTTTCTCAGTATTTTGCTTTTTTAGTTTTTTTTGACTTCTAGTATAGACTGACTATTACAAGTCTCCATACAACCACCAATTGGGGTGCATTAATTTTAGTCTTTTATCGACACACAAAATCGATCTCAGATCGGATCCACCTACAATCCTACATCGATCCACCTCCGCAATAAATTTGTTGTAGAGAAATTATTAACTTTGGGCTCTACCAACCGCCAAAATTCAATCTCATATTAACTACATAATATATCGCTTTTCACCGATCTAGCTTCGGAAATAAATGTTGTTTTTCAACAACAGTACAAAAACAACCAATGATAAATCGTCACATGTCGCACTGTTATTCGTTCTTCTGCTTGATTGAGGAGTGATCGATCAACTATCCCTGCGGTTCAAAATCCCTTCGCATAAAGCAGCTTGGGGCCCACCTTCTCTTCGCTGCACTCACCTCTTTGACAAACCATCGTGCATCATGTGCATAGTAAATTTTGCTTGGAAAAAAGGTTTTCGGTTGTACTTGCTTTAGGATGTTGTTGAACACAGACAACACCGTCAGATGAATCTAATAGTAGTCATTGATGCAGAGCATCGACACATTGGTGAGGCATAGCATTGCCTCCCATCAATGGGCAGTCGATCTGCTGATAAAGCCAAATTCAACAAACATTCTTCCAACTCCACGCCCATCAGCCCATTTCTTTGACAACCCTCAGAGTCTTGCCGATCAGACTATCTCAGTGACCAAAGGGCCTAGCCGACCAAATGAGAACATTGTGGTAAAGTGATAAGGGCATAAATTCGTCAAGCCTCTCTTAGAGTTCCAAGCAAATAGATTGAGGCACATTTTCCAACAAAGAGAAGAACCAATCCAATATGGAATAGGTATGAATGTATTTTGATAACGCTTCCATTTAGGTTCTTCTAATTGCTATTTTGTTAGCATCATTAACCATGTTTAGATATTTCATAGGAGCATGTAGTTTGTTACATTTGATTTGGCATATAGGATAATGTTTGTCAAAGTTTTATGTGCAGATTATTAGTTCACACTAATAACTGGTCCTTTGTTTCCCTACCTGATCAAAAGTTAGAGATATATTGTGTTGATTTTTACACCCCTCATACTTAGGCAATGTCCTTGCTTTAGGGATTTCGGAACCTATAATTTTGGGCACCAATATATTTTACATCGTCTACTTATCCAATATCGTATGCTAACCACAGATCCCACATATAAATTATGTTAAAGTCTATCAAAACCTTTCATCTCATCATTTTCTTTTAATTCACCTATTTACAAGTTTTTGAAAGAAACTTTGACCATCCATTTATTAAAGAAAAAGATTGGGCTTGAGATGGTAGATATAAATATTGGGAACTAACAAACATAAATATAGTGGGTTACAATGCCTCGAACTTGAACACCACCAAAAAACTAGGAAATTATTTATAAAACAACAAGTGTTGATTGCTCTTACACCATAAATGCTCGTAAATAAAAAGATTAAAAATACTATATTATCAAGAATGGTAAATCCTTCAAACTGCATAGTTGTTAAGGTAGAGAGTAGTCTAAGAATATCCTTAATCTTCATGGGAGGATGCTTGTTTTGGAGTGAACTAATATTGACCAAGATTATCCAAGCTCAAGCAAATATACTTATCACACAAATGATTGTGTGAAGAGTGTATGGAATTTTTTCTTATATTCATTTTGTAGTGCAAGTCAAGGTGGTCACTAGGCCATTGACTAAGGGGCTCTTCCTTATTCACTAAATTTCAAAACTTTTAGAGGATAAAAGATCTATAATTAAGGATGTGTGATCCAAACTAGATTTATTTTGTATATACATTAAAGTGTTTCAGTCTATTGGGCTACTTATTTCATACCATAAAGTTGTATAGGACAACCATGAATAGACTTTTGTTGAAAAATAATTTTAAAACTAAGTTTTACACTAGCTTTGACAAAATCATTAGTTTGTAAATGTGGAAAACATGATTTTCCCTAGAAAAACTAATAAAAACATTACACACATCCAATAACATTCAATATTTCTCATTTTTTGACCTCATCTTCTACATGGGAGCCATTTTAGTTCCCTAATGATGTATGTTTTTATAAAAAAAATATGAAAAACAGAAAACAAAGTAAAAGATGCTGTCTTTGATGTGTTTTCCTTATTCATTTACATTAATTGAATGTTTGATTATATTGCTTTTATATTTGCATAAGACATAAAATCCTTAATAGTTTACAAATCATTTCACTTAAAAATAATTGAATTTTAATTTGAATGGTAATATAACATAAAATCTTTAATAGTTTAAAATCATTTAACCCACTTACAAATAATTAACTTCTAATTTTAATGGTAATGCATGAAAGCAGCTTGAAAGTTGGCAACTTGCACAAGCTATTTAAGGACACAAAGATCAGCAAGAATGTTGGCTTTTTGGTCAAGATTCATAGTAGGAGATCCAACATTGAGAATAATTTGAAGATATCTTAGTGTGATGGTTCTTTATCCCTTAAACTATTTGATCTCATGATTGTCATTAAAAAAAATTGTTCCATTCACCAAATCATTTAATCCACCTAAAAATAATAAACTTACTTTTAACAGTAATATATTTTAATTTTATTCTACAGAAAAATTAAAAGAGAAAATAAATTATGAGAGAGTCATTTTAGCTCCTTAATGATGTATATTTTTATAAAACACATGTACAAGAGAGAATAAATTAAAAGAGAGTCTTTGATTTGTTTTCCTTATTCATTTAAATAGTTTGAATGTTTTATTATATTTGATTTCATGTTCATATAGGATATAAAATCCTCAATAGTTTACAAATCATTTAATTCATTTAAAACTAAATGTCTTTTAATTTAAATGATCTAATATATCAGACATAAAATCTTTAATAGTTTACAAATCTTTTAATCTGCTTAAAATTATTAGATTTTAATTTTAATGGTAATTATGAAAGCACCTTGAAAGTTAGTAATTTGTGCGAGTTATTTGAGGAATCAAAGATCAACAAGATTGCTAGTTTCTTGATCAAGATCTGTAATACGACATCGAAAATAATTTGAACATATCTTAATATAATGGTTCTCAGTCACTTATACTATTTGATGCCGTGAAAGTCATTGAAATCTTTCATTCCATTCATCAAATCATCTAATCCACCCAAAAAAAGAAAAAAAACCTTTTGATTCTAATTTTACTCCAGAGGACTAGAAATAAATGGACTCAATTTTTCGGTTCAGCTTTGATTTCAATTCCGAATTCTACCATTACATTTCAGGGAGCTCGTGGAAGCCAGGAGCATTATTTAAACTCGAGTATTACCTATCTAAAGCTAATACATCAGGCTCTAGTATTATTAAACATGATTCACCTACGATAATCTCTCATCTCAGACAGATCCTTTAATAGATGAGCTGTATTGAGTTTGCTCGTCATAGAATTTAGACCACAGCATTCCCCCCGCATATTTCGACGACTTCTTGATCTGAGGCAGTACATTAGACTTGAGCGTAGCGGCGGGAATGAAGCCGCTACCTGCAGCGCTGCTGGAAGCAGGAAGTCCCAGAAAGAAACTGGTAGTTTTGGGTATGGAACTGGTCCACTGGTTCCACGAGCTCACCAGACTGGAGGCGTCTCCATTGGCGTATTGGCAAGCGGGATTGTTGAAGAACTGAATCCAAATGTAGTCAAAGGGCCCCGTCTGCAGGGCATTTCCCAGAGAGGCGTCGGGGTAAGGGCATTGCGGTGCGGCGCTGAGGTACACCTTTTTGCCGCCGCGAGAGGAGAGAGCAGACACGGCTCTGGCCAGGTCGTCCCAGTGCTCTGTCGTCGCCTCGATGTCGAAGTCGATTCCGTCTAAAACGGCGTCGCTCAGAGGCCGCGACGAGGACTGCCCGCCAAGATAATTGTTCCACAGATAGTTTGTCACGTTCTGTGCATCTTGGGCGGAGGCGATGGAATAGCTTCCAGAGCCTCCTCCCAACGACAGAAACACCTTTATGTTTTTCTGCTGGCATGACTTTATTTGGCCGCTCAGATTTTTGCATCCGTCAGAGAAAGGGTCGCAGTGGCCCGCCAGATTCAGCTGCGGTGTGCGCCCGTTTCCGAACACGGGAAGAAATGCGAGTATGACGTATTTGAAGTTACCGGTGGCGCAGGTTTCGGTAAGATTGGCTTCGTTGCCATTTTGGCCCCAGTATATGGCTATGCCTCCCGCAGCAGAGGCCCTCCACAGGGTACAGCTGGCCAGAATAAGGGCCACAGCCGCAGCTCTGAAATTAATCTTATTCATCTCCATTATACTTGAAATGAACTGAGCAATGCTTCAACACCCGCCCACATTACGTATATATATATGCGAAAGGTTTGTGGAAGTCTTTGGAGTCTACGGGTGGGTAAATAAATGGATAATAAATTCTTTTTTACTGGAATGGCACTGTGAATTCTTTCCACTATAACAAACAAATTGTTGCCAAGGTAGGCGTTGCGTTGGCATGCCTACGCGGTTTCCCACCACAACCCAAAGGAGATTTTCCATTTTGTAAGAAAAATTTATGTTCAGTAGCAGCTATGTGAATTTCCACAGTCATCTTTGAAGTTTAGGGTTTTTAACTATTTGGTTTTTCAAGTTTTCCGGAAATAAAGAGCATTCATGAGCGTACTTCGAGTTGTTCCCAGAGTTCGATTTTATTATTTGTATTTTTTATGTTCGTCGGTACACATACGTAGGCTGATCAAATCAACATAGGCTTGAACTTAAATTAATGTATGTCGCCATTGCCCTGCAGAATGGGCGTAGATTAGTTATGCACGCGGGACCCGCCACCCATGGATCAATCGTAATTTGGGGTCAACATAGATCATGTCCAATGGTATGCTTTGAAAACCACTATACAATTAGTGGAGAAGACCCAATTACCGTTTTCCATTGAATAACCGCCTCTTCCATGCTCACTTAACCCCTAAAAAAAAAATCACTTTGATTCATTAAAAAACTTTATTTGGTTGAATAAATAATTACAAAAACACCAACGACTGCTCATTATAATTACAAAAACACTAATGGCTGCTCATTAAGTGTTAAAGTGCATGTTTTAGAGTGGATTTAAGGCATAAACAGTTATAATTGATGGAAATTAGAGTGGGCAGATACTAGGACATTAGGTGGCGGCAACCGGACGACACCTCTAAAAAGTGTATTTTTTACCTCCGCGCGTATATCCACTGCTTCTGCACTCTACCGAATTGCCCAAAAGCCAAAAGCTTAGTTATAAGCTCTTAACTCGTGGGCAAAAAAAACACATAATTTTTTTTTTTGATTTGACGCACGGTTTAGATTCTATGGTTGCGTGAAGTTAGCCCTAGCGGATACTACGTCTTCTCCCCTAAGTGTGTGTTTAGTATATGAGATAGATTAGCACTTGCATTTAAAAGAGGTTTAGGGTTTAGGTCGATAGAGTTTTTTCACCAAGATAAATTTAGATTTCTTCTTTATAAAAATGGATATTAATTGATTTTGTTTTTTTATAATTTCAAATGATATTTTGGAGGATTTTACTATTATTGACAGTTAAAACTTGTTTTTCAACAACTCAACAGTGATTTAACGGTGAGTAAATCTTGTTTTCAGATGTGAGGTTTACCTATCAATTTTGGACTTGCAAGTCCACAAACAAAGCCTATTGACTAATAATATATATCTATCTAATAGTTATATTATTAATTTTAAATGTTTTGAAATTTAATAATTTATCAACTTATAAGGATATTTCATGTGTCATTTGAGGTATTATTAAATTTTAGTAATAATTGTTTTATAGGTATTATATAATAATATTATTATCAATATTTAATTATGTAGTATTTGAGTAGATTCATTAACATATATTTAATGAGTCACTCACACAAGTTTATCTTTTATGAGAAGGAATGGTCCATTTAGCACTCGGTAATTAGGTGATGCTCAAATGGTGAAGCATTGGGACTTCTCAAGATATCACTCATCCCAATAATATTTCAATTCAAACACACTTAACCACGGAGTTTCCCCCAAGATCAAGTCTACTTAGCTTGCTACTCCATTTGCAAAACCTTAAACAAGTGTTGTGTCTTATGAGTAATTTATTATAAAGCCCTTTTGGCTCATCAATCAATAAATAAGAGGTATTTTCTACATCATGTCAAATTATGATATTGTTATAAGACCCCTTTACTTAAATTTATATCATGATATATGTGATTTTTTTTTCAAATTATGTGTATCCTTGAATGGAAAATTACATCTAATAGGATCTGTTTAAAAAAGTCTCGCAATATGGTTAGTACTTATTTTTCTATTTTTATAATTGTGTGGCATATTTTTTTTAATGAAATAGTATAATATTATTGCGACAATAAGATCTGTATAGGCATATCATTCTTCATTTAGTTTTGTATTTTTAAAGAATGAGTTGATACATTTATATACTGACAATTCATCTAACTTTGTATAATGTTGGGTTCCTTCCCCTATGCTATTTTGTTGTCCACTTACACATATTTCTCTATGTGTATCCCTTGCCTTATCTATGCATGCACACATTATAATAAATTCCTCTAATCATGCAATAATTACCCTAATTCATACACTTATCCCTATGCTTATGTTGTCTGCTAGAATTTAAACCTAGTTATGACATGGGTCATTTTTGTCGGCATAGAGTCGACCCTATGACTATGAACTTGAACCTCAAAATTTAACAATTCAAATTTAATTTAAGCCGTGATAATAATATGGATTTTGATATTGATGAGTATATATCTAATGAGTACATTCCTTGTGAAACACCTTGTAGGTTGGATATAGTTTTACCTCATTCACCTATGAATTAATTGCTTAAAACTTTTGATGACAAATCTCGTATATGTCATGGTAGCCTTATCTCCATATATTCATGTGGTATGAAAGCATTGTCTTCTTAAATTATGTTATGATGGCTATATAGCTAATCATTCTTCTACTTGCCATGTTGAATCAGATGCTTTTAATAACCTTTCACATTGTCTTAGCCTACATGATGATAGTGTATTCCATTAATGTAATTTGTTAGCTTTTCACATTTCCTTTATTGCCACCATGTTTTCTTATCCTACATTATATTATGTGTGAGACTTAGTGAGTATCTTTTACATGATGACTATGATGGTTCTATAGATGCTTCTTTACATGTAGAGTCATTTTTACTTGCTAATTGAGAACATTTATAAGATGATGATATATTATTGATTAGTGAATTTAGATTATACTTGAGTGATAGAGCTTTATAATGGTTTGATTAATCTTACTTTTTTCAATCTTCCTTGAATTTCACTCGTGCTTTAATTTCCTATTTTTATAACAATAGTTCACATAAAGTAGCATGGACATAGAGATATTCCATCATAATTTATATTTTGATCCTAACTCATGAATTCCCAAAGTGTCTTATATCTCTTGTGTATGTGCTTTTCATGTGGGCTTTAATTCACATGATTGAAATATTGTGAGGCATACTCATTAAATATTAGAAAGAGACCAATACTTTAATTTTCTACCATCAATAAATTTTAATCTAATAGACTTAATCTACCTTATATACCTAAAATAGTATCTAAAAAAAGGACTTTGATATCATTCAATAAATTCAAAATACACAATCCAAAATATCTCTATGGGACATAGTGTGTACACATCCTTTTTATCTAGAGATATAATACAAAATTCCTTATATGAAATCCAAATTGAATTCATAACTAAACTACGACTAGTAACATATTTGATTGAGTCTAATAGACACAAAGAAAAAATAAAGTCATGTATATTAGTCGATCATCATAAAATCCACCTAAGAGGGTTTTGAACAAAGTTTTACCTTTACATATCATGTTGGAATGTGATATTTTTTCATTAAATTATCTTCATTTATTAATGGATCTAATCTTACATATGCACTAAATATCAAAATTTCACCATTTTAATCTTGACAAGTACTTATTTTTTGAATGATTCCTAATTAAGCAAACACTAAACACATGAACCAAACTTAAATGTGTGCTAAACATCTATACTACGGTGCTAGTACCCTAGACCGGGTGTTCTACTTGACAATTTTTATTTTTTGTTTATGTCGATCTCTAATTTATGAGATGTGAATTCAAAGTTGAGACTTGCAATAAATTGATCCTAAAAAGTAAATTTAAATGATTCAGCCTATACTTTAATTTATTCCTATGTTCCACTATAAAAAATTGAATTATTATTTCAAAATAAGGAAGAAGCAATTACAAGTACAAGAAAGATCTACCAAAATACATATATTTTTATAGAACTACAAAGCAATTTTCAAAATTAATCAAGTTAGCACAATGATTGGAGTTTGATGACAATGGAAGAACTTTTTGGAACCTAGGGTTGGAGACAGCTTTGGCTCCCTTAAAGAACCTAAAGAATTATTTTTATCATGTTCTCATATTCATAATTTTATCTCCTTGTTGTCCTAAGTAGGGTATTTGACTTTATCTTGGGTTAATCTTACTTGTTCCATTTGGGAATCCTTCTCTAACACACTTGATTAGGGTTTTTATAATTTATTTTATATTTTATCTCATTACGGGCTTATACACACTTAAGGTTCAAAGAACACACAATTTATTTATCAAAAAATTGATTATTCATGGAGGTAGAAATATCAAAATAGGGGTTTTATCAAGGAAAATCCCTATATAACTACCACTTTACCGCTCTCTTTTTTTTTTTAGATTTGAATCTGAATATGAAAAATTTTAGAGTAGGAGAGTGTGATGAAAACTTGTATGCTACATGACAAAGGGTGCCACCACCCTTGAACTCCTAGTTTAGCTCCAAATTTTTAGTACAAATGCACATAACTCTGCCCTTCTCAGGCATATTTTTATTCCATCAATTTTATTTTTTCTCTCTATATGAATAAACTAATTTTCTAGATAAGGTTTCATAGTTAATTGGATCAATAAATTCACATTAAATCCAACCAGTTTTCAAGGAAATAAAATAAAAAATTCAAGGGTAGATTGGCTCTCCTTCTAGGTTGTTATCCAATCTTGACTCCTTTTTTACTCAAGTTCTAATGTTAATTCAAAGAAGCATTGATCCAAGAAATTTATTCATTAGGTCTAGGATCTCTTTTTCCACATCAAATAAACCATGCATAAAAAAATTTATATAGCATCTTGATACTCTTGGGAGGCCCCAAGGAATACATGTCATATGTAGTCTACCTATATATCTAGACACCTTTTTCCCCTGCAAACCATGTTACCCACTACCATTCACTTGAGAAAATTCTTGAAAAGCATCAAGCCCACTAGGTGTCAAGAGAAAATTCTTGAAAAGCATCAAGCCCACTAGGTGTCAATCTATACATAATGTGGCACATTATCCTTTTTCACCATGTATCCGAGCTAGAAACCATCCCAAACACCATCAATATAGACATACACATCACCCCTTGTATTCAACATTCATATAGAAAAACATGAATATTTTTAGTAGGGTCTAAATGACCAAACATAGTTGCTTTTAAAAATCCATACACCCATATCCTATCATACTTAGGAATGTCATGCGATGGTCATGCAACTATTTAAAGGATTATTCCTATTATGTAGTACCACATAGATCAAGTATTACTAGTAGTTATGATAGTGATTGATGTGTGGTAGTACACACTAGGTATTAACCCTTGAGGGCTTAGGAATCTAGGGTGGTAACAATGGAATAGGGAGTTATCTTCAAGAGATGCAACTAATAAATCAATTCCAGTATATCTTTTGGAAATAATTTTTAAAATTAATGTTATGGATAAACTAGAGTAAACTAGATTGATAGTCTTTAGTGAAATTAAATTTGAAATGAGTTTTATTTTAGTATTGATTAGTAATATAAATTAGAACATAATGATAATCCTTATTTTACACTAAAGAGTTGAACCATTATTGTTTATTTCAATGGATCACCAAGAATTTTTGTATGGTCTAATCAATCACATGAAAATTCAACATTATCAATTAACTAACCTTACTATATAAATTATCATTCTAAATTTAAGTAATTCAATTATAGAATCCAAAATTGTCACCCTTTATAATTTAACACTATTTCTTGCTACCCCTTAACTTACTGGACTTGATTGAGCCCCTAATTTCCTAAATTATGCATTCCATGGCCTATTTTTAACAATTATCGATAAATTGCAAGTGGAAAAAAATGTATTTGTCTAATACTTTCCCCTCGACACCTTAAATTTTGGAAAATAGGGTTGGGATAGAGATGTCATATGAAGGAAACACCCCCTATTTTTCCTGGTTCCAAATTTGAATATGACAATGTTAAGCTTTTATCATTTCCAATTCATGTTGCATATGCCAGCTATTGAGATCTAATTTGTGGAAAATTGAATAAATGCCTATAAATACCTAGTTATTGCATTATTTGAAATTTAACAAGAAATATCTAACAACAAGCGAATATTAATAGAAATTCAAGATCATTCAAGAGCAACATTTCAAATGTTTAATGAAATAATTCAAGATCCAAACATCATTTCAAATCCTTTGTGATATTATGCACATGTTCATGTTATCATTTTTTGTGAAGGCTAACCCTTTTTGTAGGTCTCCAAGCAATTCAAGCAAGATTCATGACCTTGAGGTGATTTTCATGGCTTCAATCCTTTAAGGAAGCCATTGGAGGTTGGTGATTTGTAGCACTTTGTTGATTCCTCATTCATTCCTATCATTTGTCCCTTTATCATTGGCATTGGCATTTGGAAGTTGAAACATTAATACGGGCTTTGACTATGGAAAACCACTAAATGACACAACTCTTCCTCTCTCTTTGAATATGTAGGCTTCAAGTTAGGAGGACATTGGAGGAAGCTTGAAGATCCATTTTCCATTGTTTCATTCAAAACCCTACACCTAAACAAGCTATGAAAACTCAATTGAACAATTATCTAATATTGATTCGACAAATTTGTATGCAAAATTAGGAATCTTAGATTCGACATCAGAGGACTATGAAAATAGATCTGAAATATTCCTAAAAGAACATAAATTATCTTGGGTGGATCTGTTCTGCTATTTAAATTGTCTCCAAATTTATAGGATAGGTGCAAAGAGCTCTACCTTTCTTAGATCTACTTGTGAATTTTTGTTACGAACTCTCAATTATCAAAATCTTGTATTTTCATATAAGGGCAAATAGTTTAATTAGGCTAATCAAGGAAAATCAATTCCAACCAATTTCCAAGGTCCACAAAGATGCAAATCTAGGTCAAATTGACTCACCACAAGGTTGAAATTCAATCTAATTACCTTGTTGATTTGCATCCTAATGTTCTCTTGAAAAAGAAAAATTGATCCTAAGGTCTTTTCATTAGATCTTAGGATCACCTTTTTCTATGTTTCATCAATAATTGTAATTATTAGATATCTTGTATATATTGATTAAATCCTAAGAGAAATCACATTAAATTAGAAGTTTTACTTCATTTTATATAGGTAAATAATTAGATATTATTGTAATATAGTCATAATAGTAATCTATTGCTCTTGATTTCTATAGAGTATTGACCATTTTTAACATAGTGGTATATATTGATCTATGTGAATCCTCAAAAAGAGATACAAGCACTATGATTCTCATCCTTATAATGTATTCATGAATTTTTATGCCTCTCTTGGAAAACATACTAAAATTGGATTTCATAGAAATAATGTTGGTTATAGAAACTTTTTGGATGTAATTCATGGTGGGAAGAGTGAGGACATGTTTTGTGACCATTTTAATCACATTTCTCATGAGCTCTCATAATGTTTTGGAGTTTGTATGTGTGATCCCTAAAATTTCTAACATATTCTAAAGATGCAAATCTAACTAATATGCACTAAAGGAAGAACACAAAAGGTACCCCTCAAGATTATCCTAAGGAATGACAATGCAAAGAAATAAGATAACAAATAAGACAAATGATTATACCTTCTTTGTTGTAGAAATCCATTGGTTGGCCCTTGATATTCTATGCTTTGTATGCTCCTTGGATGGCGAATAAGATTAAAGACACAAGATGGGATGCAAGATGATTGAAAGTGTGATAATAGTGGATTCAAGTGCTATGATGAAGGAAAAATATTCAAATAACAAAGTAGAAAGAGTTTGGTATCAAATGCATAAGGTTTTCAAATAAGAGAAAAGAAGGGATATTTATAGAGGGATCTAAATTCTCTAAAGAATTCAATGGTTGAGATTAAACCAACAAGGCCAAGATGGAGGGCCATGATGAGTTGAGGACTCACAAGCCCTCACATCTTGACATGTGGAATGTGAGATGGCCTAGGATGAGATGATGTGGAAGTGAGGTGGAAGGAAGGTACATGATGTGGAACAAGGACAAGTACCTTGATGTGACAACTCAATTATCACATGAGGAAGAGAAAATTTCTTGTTGAAATAAAAGTGAATTTAAATTTCACAATGATTGGAAGAATCTAGTGGATAAGACAAAGTTCCCAAAAAGGAAGGAATTTGTGACATTTGAGTGATGTGACAAGTGAAATATTCTAGAAGTATTTGTCACATGTGAAGTGACAAGTTAGAGGTTCTAGAATTTGCATGGGGAAGAGAAGATTCCTTGGAATGATAAATGTGAATTAAAATTTCATGTAACACCCCGCCACGCAACCCTAGAGGAAGTTGCAGTTAACTACACAAATGAACTAATTTTTTTTTTAAATAAATTAATATGCAATTTCGCTACACATTGCAACAACCTCTAAGGTTGCGAGACTGGGATTACTTATTAACCCACAACAACAATAAATAATTGAAACCAAAAAATTTAATTACTTATGAAATTAAGAACACATACATTCCATACAAGATAAATTCATCAAAGAAAATAAAAATACCATAAGATCTCTTTTCACAATAAGGTTACAACTCTCATTCCCCGAATGAGGTAAATCCAAAAGCATAATTACATATTACAACATCCACCTCGATTACAAAGAGGGGTAATAAGTTACAAGATTAACTGAAATGAATAAAAGCATAAAGATAACTGGATCCCACGAGCTCTCCAATTGGAAACCTCATCCACATGAACAAGAAGGAAGCCCAACGGAGTAAGGTGCATGCCACCCAACCAAGTGGAACCCAAAGGCCCACCCCCCGTGCTAGGAGATAGTAACAAGGATTTCTAGACAGGACCAACTACCTCTAGACACAGGCTGAATCATAACTAATCCAAACTGACACAACCAATCACATGAACCACACAAGTACAACCCAAGTTCAACGTATGTACAACTCAAATACATCACAAGTACAAATCAAGTACAACTCTAATATGGTTACATTGCTTCCAGAAATAACATATCAGGTATGTTAAGAAAACCATACACATAACAATCAAGTACCAACTACAAGTACACCATAACATTACTGACATGGATTACACCGCTTGGTCATCACGCGAATAAACTCCTTCCGAAGGTTACGCAGTTTACCTCTCACGGCTCTGGCCCCTAACAAAATTCATTCTTCTTCTTGTCAACACACCAGGCATAACCAATCACAACAAAAACCCAATTGCGTACAACAAGACATCATGACCACTCCAACTCTAGGAGGAAACATAAAAGAACTCACTCCAACTCAAGAGGTAACAATGATAACAACACCACTCCCAAGGAGCCACAAATCACATAATCCACTCCTTCCACAGTGGAAAAACATCGGGTAATAACATTATCATAGCTCAAGCACTAACCAAGGGAATTAACAAGCGGTTGACATCACAAATGACAACCCCCATCTTCTAGGATCCATTGGAAGACTTACATATTAAAGACACTTAATCCACTTCCCCAAATAAAATAGAGGAAACAATCACGAGAGAAAATGCGAGGAAATAACTAATTTTGGATATATTAAATCCATTTCCCTTAACATTCATTTCATAGTAAAGAAAACAATTGCCCTAACAGAATAATTACACAAAATTATTCTTTGTCTTTCTAATTACTGATAAGGGAAAACTAATTTTAATAACTAATCCAAATCCATGATTACTTTTACAAACAACATAAATCCACTGCCTTTAATAAAATTCAATAGTTTAATGTCTCAATTAGACTAACTTAACAGTATCTCTTTCAAACCAAGTAAGAAATTTAAACTCAATATTTAATTCCCTAATAGCTTTTAAATAATCATAAAATAAACATTTACTTATGCAATTCAGAAAATAACCTTTTAAAAATAACTTTATGTCCTTACAAAATAAATCTTTTCTCAAAAGACAACTAATCTTGCTATTAAAACATATTACTTTTAGATCCAAGGCATATTTTTTAAACTAAGTAATTGTTCCTTCTACTCGACATAACCAGTTTAAAATACTTAACTCATCTTAATAAACATGTTATTTAAAATCAAAATTACTATTTTCATCAAAATATATCCTTTTAAAAAGACTTCATTAATTCGACTATAACATGTTAATTTAAAATTCTCCAATTAAATTTAAAAGATACCAATATTTAAATCCCCTACTCATTCTATATGTATTTAAATAATTAAATCATCATTTAGATATATTTAAGTATTTAAATCATCTTTTAAAGTAATTATTAAACCATGCCATTATTTGAATCGACAGTTTAATATAAATATTTAAATCATCATTTAAACATTTAAAATTTCCCCAATTTCATTTAAAACATTTAAAATTTCCTCCATTACCTTTAAATATACCATTATAAAAAAAAAACCATTAAATATATATATATATTTAATATGTAAACTTTAAAATTTTAATATTATAAAATATAATATTAAATATTATTTTTAAATATTTTAATATTATAAATTATAATATATAAAATATAAAATATTTTCTTTCAAAATTTCACAAGGTACACCTTCACTCACACATTCCAAGACATCATAATTCACTTAAAACTTTCAAAATTTTCCAACTTTTTAAATGGCCAATAACCAAAAATTTCTTCAAAACACCATTAAAATAGCTTGAAATTTCTTCAAATTTTAAATTTCAAAAACCAAAAATTCTAGCAATACCCTTTGGTTCTAACTCGAAAATTAATAGGGATAATTCTATCCCCGCATTAAAATTCATCATAAAACATGCACAATTTCAATTTTTCTAATTTTATTTTACATTGGAAAACCATAAATTCCCAAAAACTCCATTGATGAAAAGCTTCAAATTTTAAAGTTTCAATTTCAATTTTCTAAAAATACCTTTGGCTCTAAATATGCCCAATAACACACTTTTAACATCAATTTCACTTTTCAATGATTTTGAAAAAAAATTGCCATGATGAGGGCACAAATTGACATTTTCCAAAAAAATCACAAAACAATTTAAATGAACTAATTTTGCTCAATTTGAAATCTAAATGGGAAGTCCTATGCTCCCTTAAGGGTGAGCATGACCTCTAAATGACAAAACATAATCAAAGGGAGAAGAAAAGATGAACTTACCTCAATTTTGTTTTCACACACAATCACACAAAGCTTGGAAAACACAAAGACAGATGAAGAATCTAGACACCCAAGCAATCCTCCACCCATTCCTATCCAATCCAAAACAAATCCCATCTCTTTCCATCCACAAATGCATCCAATTCCCATTTTTTTAAAAATGACAAGGAGAGGGTTTTAGAGCCAAAATCCTCCAAAATGAACAACCTCCCAAAACAAAAACAAAAAATATCTCAAATACCTCTCATTTCAATTTTTGCATTTAAAATTTTCAAAAAATGGAATTAAAACCCTTTTTCAATTTTCAAACTTAATTTCAATTCAAAATATCTATTAATTTCCAAAATGAATAACTTAATTCAAATCAACACAATTAATTTAATTAATCAATAAAATAAATCTAATCTAAGATTAAATTATTTTATTAATTAAATTAAATTAATTAATAAATAAAATAACATTTTTTTTTCACATTATAACCAGATTAATTTAATCAACAACTTAAATACATAAAGCCATTTAATTACCCTTTCTAACTTGCAATTAAATGAAATCTTAGGCAATTAAACAATAATCAAACAACTGAACCAGACTAAAACCGACGACACACTCAAGACTAGGGTGATGACTTGACACGGGAAACCTAGCTACTATCTCCCAATCAAATGTCATTGGCAATAGACACGCTCAACCCTGTGAAACTAGGTGGAGTCGATGTCATGTACCTGTCAACCTGCGAACAAAGAGTATATCGCACATGTATATTTGCATCATATAAAACACACCGTGAAGAGGAAATCACGAAATCGCAGGGCGCTCGCAAGCGAGTGATGTAATCTCGTCCCCTTCATCAATACATTATTACCAACTGACGAATCTAACATCAATAATATAATCAAAGGCATAAAACGTCATTAATTCAAATATCCACTTATGCTAATCTAGAGCATGCCATAATGATACATCAGAATAAATTACAATCACATCAAAATATCACATTCACATCGCTTGACAAATAGCAATTAACTAGAAACCGAGTACCATAGTCAAAGTACTAACATAAAAATAAGACATAACCAAACAAACACTATTCGATCAAAAGAATAAAACGAAGGGGTCTTACAATTCACATGGGGAATAGAGGAGTCTAGGGTGAATAAAAAGGAATTAAAACTTCCTTGGGGGATGGAGAGAGTTGACAAAGGTATTGATTAGGCTTAATTGTTCAGTGATTAAAATATGATTAGTGACTAATGAAAGTTAAGAAGCCAACTTGGAAAAGTTGGAGGATGTGACATGTCTTAATCAAGGATTAGACATGTGCACACCTCTAATGATGAGATTAGAAAATGGATTAAGATTAAGGAAAAGGATGTGACATGTAAAAAATTAAATAAATGTCACATTTATTTAATTCATTTGATGAGAGGGGAATTAAAGGGGTAAGGTATTTAATTATTTAGCTATATACCTTAGGGATTAAAAGAAATTTAGAGGTATTAATTAAATAATAGTGATATTACTTAATTAATATGGATAAGGGGATATTTAGACGAAAAAGGGGTAAATTTGGACAAATTAAGTGTTCAAATTTAGGTTTCTAAATTTTTCTCCTCTTTGAGATGGTGTTACGAAGTAGCATTATTTCAACCATTTTAAAGAATATTAAAACATAGAACCTGGAAGAAGATGGTTAGGTTGGAAAAGATGCCCTGGTCATTCAAAGGAGTGACTTAGGAAGAAACCAAAAATGATTAAGATTAGGGATTTAGGATTCCCCCTTGAGAGGACATGCGGGTTGAAGAGAACACAGGTGTGCTCTCGAAATGGATGAGATGATAAAAAGGCATATGATGATGATGATGTAAAGTGATGGATAAGAAATGATGATAAGCAATGGGAGATAAAGGTGAGCATGAATGGATGGAAGGACAAGAGGTGATGTTGCCCCAGTTAGGCTACAAGACAAAATGGGTTGATTATGGATGGAGTGTTGTTGATGAGGGAAGGATACATCCCAAAACAACATGAAAAGAGGGAAGGATACATCCTGATGATGATGATGATGAAGTGTTGTTGATGAGGGAAGGATACCTCCCAAAACAACATAAGGATAGGGAAGAATACATCCCAACAAAAGGGGTAAGTGCAAGAAGTTGGGTCCATGAAGAGGGGAAGTTTCAGCCAAAAAAAATATATCACAGAAAATGTTTACGCATTATTAAAAAATGTGTATGCATTATGCATCGGGTACCCGAGCCTAAAAAATGTGTATGCACTAAAAACTATAACGCGTATGTGTTATATAACATATATGCGTTTTATAACACGTACAAGTCATTTATTTTTTCAAAAAAATGTTTTTTAGAAACGGGTACCATTTTAAAATGCATATGCGTTTTGAAAAGCAAAATGAGTACCCGTTTCTAAAAAACATTTTTTTTTAAATAATCAAATAAATAAAGAACGCATATGCGTTTTGTAACGTGTACACATTTTTAAAAACACATACGCGTTATTAAAATTTTGAATCTCCAACCCACATGTAGCCTTGGTTTTAAGCTCGGGAAGGCTTGGCAATCCGACTCTTAGCCTTTGACCTGCAACTAAAAAACTAAGGCAGATTGAAGAAGAATGTCCAACTTTGGCAATATGGTTGATAGACCTTTTCTTCTAAATCAAGTTATAAAATTAAAACCCATTAGAGAACACAATGTCTAGTTTCCAAATATATAATTTTTATTAATATTGGATTATATTTGTTATTTTTTAATTAATTTCTAAGAAAAGTAGTCCTTAAACTTCAAATATCAGGTTTTTTTTTTGTTTTTTAATAACTTTTTTTTGGTTAATTTTCTTGTAAAAAAAAATATATGGCATCAATCTTGAGACAACTCTCTACACAATAGAAAAAAAAATCAAAAAATGTTTAGTTTAGGTCCAATTATGATGTTCGTACACATTGATTTTTAAAAACAACAATTAAAGCCAATAAAAATTCAATAAAAAAAAAAATTCATCAATATTCATGTTGTTAGTTTTATTTCTCTAAAATTAATTAGAAAAATACATTTATTTGGTTCAAAAATTGGTGTCCGTACACGTGCATGGTATGGTAAAAAAAAAAAAAGAACTTTTAAAAAGTCATTTTTATACATCTCTATTAAAATTTAATTTCTATCATTTGGGTATTTGAATAAATTACATATTTGGAAACTAGATTCAAAATTAAAACTTTCATATTGCTAACTTTGTTTAAGATTCACTTTGTAAGTGCCTCAAATTTTTAGTTCAAGTGTGACAAATTCTGAAAAACATAAAAAACACTTCCACTTTTTGAGCTTTTTGTGGACCCAACTTCTTGCATCAGCCCAAAGGGTTGTTGATGAGGGAAGGATACATCCCGAAACAACACCAAATGATAGGGAAGGATACATCCCGATGTTGATGATGATGGTGATGATTGGATCAAGGCGTGTAGTAAGGCTGGGAGCAAGACAAAGGATGTGAGTAGATAATTTGAATGGACGAGGATGGGGGAGACATGTAAGATGATAGAATGGAAAATGAAATGCAATCCTAATGCAATTTTCCATCTTCAGAGCACTAAATTTTGCTATAGCATAAGACACCGGGCGTCAGGGTATGTAAACTAAGATGGATTAGTGTCCAATGCATAAAACAAACACAAAAAACAAGAAGGTTATCCCAATACCCCAAAGTAGTGAGGACCTTGGTCAGGCTAGGCATTAGGATAACCACTAGCACAAAAGGATGCCCCAATGTAATGCAAGACCATAGGATCTTTGTGGGTACTACGCGGGACAACTGAGAAGACAATAAAAAAGAAAAGATCAAGATATCCCCCTATGTTAACTAGTCAAAACACACCATAATATGAGAGATCGTGGCAGCCTTGACAAGTGATGATAGGGAGCTCAATGATAAACAAAATACGAAAGCATCAAAATACCACAATCAAATTTCAAATGTCCTTTGCCACAAAATAAAAAGGATGGATGGGATTGATTTGGTCTATTAGGAAGGATACATCCTATTAAGACCAAAGATGGAGGGTAAATTGGTTGACCATTATGATGCAGGATATCAGAAATTGATTTGTTCTCATGAGACTAATGACCTTTGTTTGTAATTACCAAATAGGATAGGGACATACTTGATGACATGGAAAGATGACATGATGAAAAGACACTAGACAACAAAACTCTAAAGACCTAAGGGACACAAGACCGACACACCCTAAAGACCTAGGGGCTCGAGGGTTGATCAAAGATCAACCTTGAATACATGAAAGCATAGAGCCCTCGTAGTTCAAGAAAATACCATGATAAAAGTGGAAAGAGGACGATGGAGAGCATGATGGAGGACACAGGCTGGAAAAATACCCTAGGGGCAGACAAAACAATTTAGCCTTGCCTACGTGAAAGTGCAAGGGCAACGTAGTTTGACACAAGGCTAAAGACAGATGATGGAAGATGAAAAAATATATAAAAGACACAGCTACGGGGGTAGATCAAATGATCGACTTGCCTACGTGAAAGCGCAGGGGCAACATAGTTTGACAAGAGACTGATGATAGAAAATGGATAAGGGATGATGAGATGACCAAGATAAATGTATAAAAGGATGGAGCGGATATGCTAAGCCAGGATAGGCCATGTGGATGAGATGGTCGATATGTTGGATGTGGGTTATGCGAAGCTCAGGGATGGGATATTGCTCTAGATTATTAGAAGATGAATTGGGAGGATGAGAGGATGTATAGATGAGTGATGAAGGGTAATAGGATAGGAGGAAGATGTAGGAAATAGATAGGAGTAATGAAATTGAGATAGCATGGCATTGGATTGCATGGAGGTAACCTATAGCTAGATACCAATGACAAGGGATTATGAGATGGAAGGAAAATGGATGGATTGATGAAGATGGGGAGATAGAAAAATATTAGGATAGGTGGATAGAGGGAGAAATATGTGGAAGGATGGAAGAGATTGCAAGATGGATGGATAAATAGATGAGGAAATAGAAATATGTTAGGATGGGTGGACAAAGTGATAAGGATTTGGAAAAATGGATAGGAAGATAAGGATAGGGAGATGGATTGGATGTTTAGATAGATGAATGGGGAGATAAGGATGATAGGACAAAAAATGACTATTGGATGAGAGTATGGAAGATAAGGATGTGTTAGGTGGAAGGGAGTACTGGATGAATGGATGAACGATATCTCCAAGGACTTTATCACAAATAAGGATATTCCCCCACTCTAGATGTGTCATACGTGATGGGGTAAGAGGGATAGCAGGATGGGTGGATAAAGGAGTGAGATGGACATGGATAGGAGATGTAGATAAGGAAGGAAGATGGAGGGTGGTAGGATGAGATGGATGAGGAAGTTAGATAGATGTAGATAATATGCATGGATCAAAAAAGGAGATGGGGAGGATAAGGAAAATGATAGTGGATGAGGGGAAATTTTTTAAGAGATGTCCAAAGCATGTATATATATGTGCCCCTATCTTTATCAAGATCATAAGGAAGATGGAGGAACTAGGATATGAATGGGAGATGATGGGTAAGATAGGAAGATGTAGGAGATGCAGGAAAGGAATGCACAAGTGGATGTTGCTCCCAATCATGGAAGTAGACTGGATGTGGGATTTACGCATGACGCATGTTTGTTAGGTTTTCATCATGGTACTTATCCAAGAAATTTTTTTTTCAAGTTTTCGCCATTGGACGAAGGATTTTCTCCTTACTATTTTATTTTTTTCTTTTTCTTTTTCTTTTTTTTTCTCTTTTTTTTTTGGGATTTTTTTCTCTTTTTTTGTATTTTTTAATTTTTGGGACTTGTCAGATAGAAAGATGGATGGAGATGGAGGAGGATATGTATTCAGAGGACATATGATAAAGTGGATGGATGAAGAACTCAAGCATCAATTTCCATATGAGGTAATGAGATCCCATGTGTAAAGTGACCATTAGATGTTGGTACAAACTTATTAGGAGAAATAGATTATGCAAGAGGATGAATCAAAGGGATTGGATGGGGGAGATATGGGGATAGTGGATGGGGTTTTGGAAAGTGTATGGATGGAATGATGGATTGGATGTGTGATAGGGGAAGGTGTTTATAAACAACATTGGCACATGTGGTGGATGTGAAATGAGAGGAGGGTTGATGGATGGAGAATGTGGCGATACTGGAGGTGTTGGGATAGTGAATTTTGGGACATAAGGAACCAAAATAGATTTAGGAGATGGAGGATGTGAATTATGAGCATTGGGAATAGAAAATTTGGATGTTGTCATGGATTTTTCATTTGAAGGCATTGTCTCTTTTTTCTTTGTGATCCACATGGTTTTGAGTTTTTCTTTTGTGGGCCTTGGTGGCCATTTGGATTGATTTGTATTTTGGATTCGATTTTTCTTTTTGTCAACATGTCTATTGGAGGGGACATGAGGAGCTGTAGATTCATGTGGATGTTTGGATCTATATATCTTTTCTTTGGTATCCAAAGTTCTTTTAGTAACAATGGGATGGGTATGGGGAGATGGATGATGTGGGGAGGACATGTATGGAGTGATAGAAGTAGGCATTTGATGAGGAAGTGTGGATGGAGGATGTGAGATAACATGCATGGAGGTTTTCCTTTGTTGATTGTGTTTAGGAGTTATGAAGGTTGGATTTTTATTATGTGTACGAGGGATAGGGGGTGGATGAATGAAAAGATGAATAGGATAAGATGGATGGGGTGATTTTGCGATATAAGGACCCAAAATAGACTATGTATATGGAGGATATGTGGGGTTTGATGGAAGGATATAAGAACCAATAGTAGATGGAGGATGAGAAATGATGGATGGAGGGAAATAAGGACCCAAAATGTATTTAGAGGATGACGGAGGAAGATGGACGGTTGTTTTGAGGTAATATGATGGAGGGGGATGGTGGCAAATGACTTGGTAGAATGATGGAAAGTACCTCTTGTGCCTTAAGAAGAGGATCGTTTAGGATGTATGGAGGTTGTACCAACATCTTTGGAGCATAAGTTTTGTGAGATATATCCAAGACCATGTGTGCCTGGATGTTCTTTGACTTGGATGGGCTCTAAAGTACCTTTCTCATGAAGGCCTAAACCGTTTCCTTGATAGTTCATGTTCTGTAGCATGTGATTTATGGTAGGATTTTTATTCTTTTGGAAGCATGATGTGATTCCATTATTAGGTAAAGGAAGATGGGTGGTGCATATACTTTGTTTTTCTTCCACAAGAAGACCACCATGGATGCATGTAATGTTATCGAGGTGATAAAAAGTGGTGTTGGGATCGAAGGCAATGATGGAGGATCGTGTGATGGAGATGAGTGGAGAGAAACATCCTAATTGGGAGGAGGAGGTGATAAGGGATCGGGAGAGGAATTAGGGAGTATGATAGGATCTGCATTTATGGTAGTGGATGATAAGGACTCATGAGATGGAGTGATTGGATCATGAATGCAAAGGGGATCATGGGATGTAGTGGATGAGATAGTGTGATCTTGAGATGGGGTGGATGGGAGGATAAGATCATGACTTGGTTGAGGATATGGATCATGAGATGAAATGGATGAAAGACTATGTTCTTGAGATGGAGTAGATGGGATGGAAGGATCTTGATTTGAAGGAGGGGATATTCTTGTATGCTTTGGATCAAGCTCTTGGCATGACTCATATTGTGTGGGATGTATGATGATGGAAGAGTGTTGGAGGGACTCCTAAATTGGGGGAGATAGGAGGATGGAGAATTCATGAAGGTCATGGGATTGAAGTTTGTGAATATTAGGAATGGGAGGAGGGGATATGATGGATCTAGTAGTAGAAGATGGGGATTTAATGGATTCGATGGGTTTGACCAGCTCAACTATTTGAACAGTGTCAGGAATGGTGATGGGAGGGATAGTTGTAGGATGGAGGAGGGCCTCATCAATACTGATAGTACATGATAGAGTGGGAGGGAATGGTGTCTCTTCTACCATGAGTCCTTGGGTGAAATTTGGAAAGGATGTAGGATTAGGTAGAGTGATGGGAATGGATGGAGGATTAGAATTAGTGATTGATGGATTAGGATTTGACGTAGGGATGGGATTCAATGGAGGAATAGGAGGAGATGGAGGATTAGGATTAGGAATTGGTGGATTAGGGTTAGATGAGGGGATGGGAATGGATGGAGGACTAGGAGGAGATGGAGGATTAGGGTTAGGAATTAGAAGATTAGATGAGTTGATGGGTGGATGAGGATTAGATGTAGAACTAGGAGGATATGGAGGACTATGATTAGATGAGTGGATGGGACTAGATGGAAGACTATGAGTGGTTGGAGGACTAGGTGGGTTATGTTTAGATGGAGGATTAATATATACTATGGTGAAAGGGGGAGTGATTTAGGAGGATATAGATGTTGGATTAGATTGGGAAGATTGGGATGGTGAGTGATAGTAGGAAGATGTGGAATTAACGTAAGGGTATTGGGATGGGGGACTGTGATAGGAAGGTGTGGATGTTGGATTAGAACAAGAAGATCGAGGTGGTGGACCACCATAGGAAGACATGTATGATGAGTTGGAATAGAAGGATAGGGATGATGGATTAGGATAAGGGGATTGAGATGGTGGATTAAGATAAGAGGACTATTGGGATGGGGGATTTTGATAGGAATGTGTGAGTGTTGGATTAGGAAGGGAATATTGGGATGGGTGATTAAAGTAGAGATATTGGGATTGTTGATGATGATGAGGATAAGAGGATGTGGATGTTGGATAGGATAGAGGTTGAGAGGGGGAATATGATGAATATGTCAATGGTGAGGATGTTGGATATCCCTTGTCAAGGGTATTATAAGGACTATTACTAGATGCGGCTAAAGGCATGGTGGGATAGTTTGAAGGAGTAGTTGGAGAGAGATTGCTAGCAATGATAGCGTTAAGGGGATCTATATAACAATCTTTGTGATCAAAAATATTTTTGTTACATCATCAACATAGTTCGGATTCCCCTTGACTACTATTATTGGTCATGTGAGAGGGGGATACAGATTCATGATGGATACAAATTAGCAGGAAATAATAGATGATGTATAGAGAACTAGGATGGATTGGAAGTTCATATGGGGATTGGATGAAAGCTCAGATTGGGATTGAATAAAAGCTTAGATTAGGATGGTGGGATTAACGCTCAGATTAGAACTAGATTGGACCTTAGATTTGGATTGAATCAAAGGCTATTATAGGATAAGTGTTTTTTGGATTGGATGATGAACTAGGATTAGTTGATGGAAAGGATCCTAAACCCAATTTGGAAATCACCCTAGGTGACTTAATACATTGGTTGATTGGATTAAAGGACTGAACCAATGATCATGGTACTAAATCCACCTTGAGATGTAAGGGGATTGAATTGGGCCAATGATTCCAAATTTCAACACAAATCTACTTGAGGATAGAAGCGAATTGATTAGTTTGAAGACAATGATTGATATGTAGGATAATGATCAAACTTAACGCCTTGGTTAATTCGAGAGATAACTCCTAAAACAAGGTTTAAGGGATTTTGTGTTGAAACATGATGAAGAATGGAAACTAAAGACATCTTGATGGTTTTTATATGATGGGGGGTGATGTCGAAGTGATATTTTTGAAAAGTACAAATATTTAGTTCACACATGGTGAAATGGTGAAATGGGTTCCCCTAGTTGTGAAATGAATAATGTGAATGAGAAACAAAAGTTTAGAAAGGTTAAATAGAGGCCTGAAATGGTCAAATGGATGTTTGGAATGGTTAAACGATCGAACGTAGGCTTGAAATGGTCAAACGAGGTAAAATTGTTTGTTCAGGAGGGCGTATCTACCCCTCTACAATCAAAATAGTGAACCAAGAGGGAAAATTTGCCTCTTTGTAGTCAAAACAGTGAACAATGAGGGCAAATCCATCCCTCTACAGTCAAATATCAGAAAAAAGTGTAAACAGTAGGGAAAATCTGCCCCTCTGTGGAAAACAGGGACTTGGTTTGGATGAGAATGACTATGGAAAGTACTTTGAAATGACAATAATGAGGTTGACTTATCAAAAATTTACTAATTTCTCACAAAAAAGACACCTTAGACTAGCACAATCCCATGATTGGTGTTAAGGGTATGGCCAAAACATCTTAATCTAAGATGTACAAGGCTTCTAGGGAGTCCTCAATATACTCTCAGTATGTGAGGCCCACACCGTGAATAACAACCCATCACAAGCGTGAGTCGGGAACCCCAGTGAGATTCTGAAGGGCTCAGACGAACTCTTCACATCTATCTAGGTATCACCCTAGCTTCGACACTCTGCCAGACACGATGTGATTGGATTGGGGTATAGCTTTGGCTCTCCCCCCTTTTTATACCCTATCGGTAACATGGTTGGGATCGTCTCTTGGGGTGATTAAATACCCAAGAAGGTCCCTCTAAAAAGAAGGCATTAACCATTTCCAACTACTCCCTAGGATCACACGAAGTGCAAGGGGAAAGAAAAAACAAAATAGTGCCCCCTTGGGTGACACAAAAACAAACACAGCAAACAATAAATTTTACTTGCCCCCTAATTAAGCTATGTGCCTAGATGAAAAAAAAAAAGGAAATTTTTTAAAATTTGAAGAAACAGATGGCTCTACAAGCAAAGATTAGTTGTTTTATCCTTCGTTCCTTGTTGATTACAAAAGTATGCTTCTAAAATGTGCTTTTTAGGGAAAATCCGCCCCTTTGTAGTAAAAACAGTGAACCACGAGGGCAAATCCACCCCTCTGTAGTCGAAACAGTGAACCAGGAGGGAAAATCCGCCCCTCTGCAGTCAAAATAGCGAACGAGGAGGGAAAATACGCCCCTTTGCAGTCAGAAAAGTGAACCAGGAGGGCATATCCACCCCTCTACAGTGAAAACAGTGAACCAAGAGGGCATATCCACCCCTCTGCAATCAAAATAGTGAACCAGGAGGGAAAATTCGCCCCTTTCCAATGAAAACAGTGAACCAAGAGGGCATATCCGCCCCTCTACAGTCAAAATAGTGAACCAGGAAGGAAAATCTACCCCTCTGTAGTGAAGATGTTAGAAAACAATGAACTAGTAGGGAAAATCCACCCCTTTGCAGTAGAAATGTCCAAAAACAATGTGAAGAATAGGGTTAAATATTAGCAATAAATCTAGCTATAACCTTAAAAAAACAAGGTTAGGGGGTTAGAACCTCCAAACAATAAAAAAATGAGACAAAAATGAAGCTAAAATTCCCATTTTACCTTCCAAAACGTGTTGTTTAGAGAAAATCCACCCCTCTATAGTCAAAATAGTGAACCAAGAGGGAAAATCCACCCCTCTATAGTCAAAATAGTGAACCAGGAGGGAAAATCCACCCCTTTTCAATTAGAACAGTGAACCAGGAGGGCAAATCCACCCCTCTGCAATGAAAATAGTGAACCAAGAGGGAAAATCCACCCCTCTGCAGTGAAAATAGTGAACCAAGAGGGCATATATACCCCTTTGTAGTCAAAATAGTGAACTAGGAGGGAAAATCTGCCCCTCTACAACAAACTGGAGGGAAATTCCACCCCTCTATAGGGAAAATCTGACTCTCAAACAACTCAACAACAACAGATGTAAAATAAAGGGACCTATTTGTGGGTCCCACTGGGCATACTAAAAATGTGATCTCTTAAATTTCTATCCTATTCTAAAGATGCAAATCTAACTAATATGTACTAAAGGAAGAACACAAAAGGTACACCTCAAGATTAGCCTAAAGAATGACAATGCAAAGAAATAAGATAACAAATAAGACAAATCATTATACCTTCTTTGTTTTAGAAATCCCTTGGTTGGCCCTTGATATTGTATGCTTTGTATGCTCCTTGGATGGAAAATGAGATTAAAGATACAAGATGGGATGCAAGATAATTGAAAGTGTGATAATGGTGGATTCAAGTGCTATGATGAAGGGAAAATTTGTCAAATAACAAAGTAGCAAGAGTTTGGTATCAAATGCATAAGGTTTTCAAATGATAGAAAAGAGGGGGTATTTATAGAGGAATTTGAATTCTCTAGAGAATTCAATGGTTGATATTAAACCAACAAGGCCAAGATGGAGGGATATGGTGAGTTGAGGACTAAAAATCCCTCGCATCTTAACACGTGGAATGTGATATGGCCTAGGATGAGATGATGTGGAAGTGAGGTGGAAGGAAGGTACATGATGTGGAGGAAGGACAAGTACCTTGGAAAAAGGATGATGTGACCTCTCAATGATCACATAGGGACGAGGAGAATCTTGGGTAAATAAAAGTGACTTAAAAATTCACATGATTGGAAGAATCTAGTGGATAAGACAAGGTTCCCAAAAAGGTGGGAACTTGCCACATGTGAGTGATGTGACAAGTCAAATATTCTAGAAGACTTTGGCACATGTTATGTGACAAGTCAAAGGTTGTAGAATTTTTCATGGAGAAGATAAGATTCCTTGGAGGAATAAAAGTGAATTAAAAATTCACATGGGGAAGATAGGAGCTTTGGATGAATAAAAAGGAATTAAAAATTCCTTGGAGGATGGGGAGAGTTGACCAAGGTATTGATTAAACTTAACTGATGAGTGATTAAAATATGATTAATAGTTAAGGAGGATTCAAGTTGGCAGATGTGACACATGCTAATCAAGGATTAGGTATGTGAACATCCCTAATGAAGAGATTAAGAGGTTGATTAAGATTAAGAAAAGGATGTGACATGTGAAGAATTAAATAAATTTCATATTTGTTTAATTCATTTGGTGAAAAGGAGAATAAAGGGTAAGGTATTTAATTATTAATTAAATACCTGAGGGATTTAGAAGAACTTTAGAGGTATTAATTAAATAATAGCGATATTACTTAATTAATGCAAATGAGAGGATATTTACACAAAGAGGGATACATTTGGACAAATGAAGTGTCCAAATTTAGGTGTCTACAATATATTTTGGAGTTTGTATATTTGCATGAGATCTCATAATGTTTTGGAGTTTGTATGTTTAACTTCTAAATAGACTAAATAAGGTTGGAAAACTATAGTTTAGAGATTATTGGTGATATCTAAATAAATTTGGAAGTTCCTAGGATAGCATGGGATACAAACACATATATGATTAAATACACCTATATTTTAGATATGAATATCCTCATATTGATAAAAATTTCTATTGTCAATGATAATTATACTTGTAAATTAAAAACTAACGCTTTATACAACATAATTTAATGGTTTATAGATGTAAGTGAATAAAATGAATCTTGGCTATCAATAAAAATCAAGGATATGTTAGTTCAAAATTTATTTTTATAAGATTTAGATAAACCTCACAAATATAGCTATAATTAGTTTCTATTTATTTTTAATTAAATTTTTAGGATCATTTATTAGAAAGCTATAATCCAAAATATATCCTTTGATCATCAAAATTGAATGAGTTATTTTAAATTTAGTTTTTTTCATAATTTATCTTTACATGCAACAATAATGGAACTTTCCTATTTGTTTACATCTTTTAGAATATCACCAAATTTTATTAGGGGTATGTTATTTATATTTCTCACACTAGAAAGATTATGAAATGATCATAATCAAATTAGAGTCAATGGTGTGGATAGAAAGATGGTTTATTGAAATAATTTTATATTTAAACCCTAAATACATTGGGGTGTTCTAATTTTTATGGAAATAAAAAATCATTAGGATGAAATGCACATATATAAAATATCTTGTGGACAAAATATAATAAGAAAAACATAATTTTCTTACACTTAAAAGGTGAAGCTAAAAATTGGTATGTATTATTGCATAATTTTATTTCTTCATTAGATGAAATCATACAATATCTCATAGATAGATAGGTGAAAAATAAGGATGATACTAAGAAGAAAAATGGGAAGAGTGGTGGGACTCAAAATGAAAATATGAAAAGTGTTTGAGTCATATTCCCCTTGTTCATTTAGCCTCATTTTTTCAATGACCAATAACTAACTTGAGAAATATTTATAAGGGTATCCCTTTGTCAAATTTTCCTAAAATTTATTCCTCATCATCCCCTATGTTCATATCAAATACTATAATTTATGAAAATACACTAAATTTCTAAGTATGGGAGGTCTTGGTTATTTTCCTTAATTTTTATAGAGTTGTGGAGTTTCAATGGACAAAACTAGACATCTTACTATCCAAAATCTTGTCCTAACCATTGGTATTGCATGGAGTTTTTCTTAATCTACCAAGTCCCTTCCTCTCTTCATTTTATTAATTTCATCAATATTTTGGTTTCATCAAACATCTAATCTTCTTTGTTTGAACCCCTCATTTTGTTTCACATCCTTGTGTTCTCTTGTTCTCTTATCCTTTTCTTATTTCTCTTGTGTAAAGCTATGAAGTATCTCTCAACCTTTCAACCTATGTTTAAGTCCCACCTTTAATCCTTGCACTTTTATTTCCCTTTGCAAAATTTTCAAGATCTAAATGAACTTTTCATCTTATATTTTCACCTCCTAAATTCTAGTCATTTCTCTTTCCAATTTCACTATTTTATGAACTTGTAAATTTCTAATACACTTATTCCATTTCCTCTGTACCTCTTGACATCTAGACCTTTGGTTACATTACCATATCTTACATTACTTCTAGTTCATTTTGCTATAATATTTTAGTGGACCTCCACACTATCATTCAATGTCTCATTCCAGTTTTTATTGTGTTTTGGAAAAGTTACACAATAATTTTTTCATAGTTTCTTTCACCTATCATGCATATTCTCTTTATACTTTGGGATATTCAGATTTAATACCTCTAGTTCTACATCATTTCCTTACATGTTTTCTCACATCCTTGAATTAGTCTTTTTTATAAAGGGTGTAATCCCATTATATATTAATAATGTTAAATTTTGATACATCTCATGTATGTGACTAAAAGAGAAAAAAAAAAAGATTAAAAAATAGAGGCATGCATTATGTCTAGGAATATCTATTGTATAGTAGTCATATCTATCAACTAGTTAAAAAAAATAAACCATAATTATAAAGTATCTCATTCCTAATCATCATCTAGAGAAACACTAGGCATGGCGGAATTATTTTCATCACTAAACATAGGGTCATCTTGACATAAAAAGTCCATATTTTTAAGTTTCTCCAAACCCAAAAAAAGAAGAGGAGAAGGGTGTTTGATGAAGAACCTAGTCATTTTGAAAACATAATGAACAATAGATTTTAGTGGAGCTTTCATTGTTTTTTCCATGAAATAATAGGTTAGTTTTGAAGGCCAATTTGTGACCATTCTAAAGGTTGGAAACTATGCCATTAAACAAGTACCTTATTTCCTCCAAGGTTTTATGTTGGGAAATAGAGATAACTCCCACAACCAATGCATCACCTAAAAATAGGTTGTAGTCTTGGAGATCTCATAGAAGCATAGTTTCATCTATAATATGAGTGTGTATGTCCTTATTATAAACTAGCCTCATCAAGTTCGGGCACTAAACTAAATCTATCATGTTAGATTCGAAGGTAGTTTCCAACAATTGGAAAGGAATTTTATTGTTACGTCCATCTAAGAGATATTCACCTAGCATGATGTAGATATAGTTTTCTATTAATCTACAATAAAACTTCAACATAATCCTAATATTGGAATTATCTTAAGAGCCTATAATAGAGGGGGGTGAGGAGATAATAGGGAAGGAAAGGAAAATATTGGGCATTGTGAAGTAGAAGATAACCCTAGAAGCAAAAGGAAGGACGTAAGAAAGGAAATAGAAAAGAGAGAAATGGAAGAGGAAATAAAGAAATAGGTAAGAAGGAAGACATGGAAAGATGGGATAGAGGTTCATTTGAGGAAGGAAGGAGGAGGACCATGTGCAAAAGAGTGATTGTAGAAAATGTAAGTCCAGTGAGTTAACAATATGATTTGAGATTTGTTAGAGTGGAGGAATAGGATATACTAGGAGATAGAGGAGAAGAGGCAAGTAAAGACATGAGAAAGGAAAGAAGTGAAAAAATAT
This sequence comes from Sequoiadendron giganteum, assembly GCA_007115665.2. Taxonomy (NCBI): domain Eukaryota; kingdom Viridiplantae; phylum Streptophyta; class Pinopsida; order Cupressales; family Cupressaceae; genus Sequoiadendron; species Sequoiadendron giganteum. The sequence goes on along the minus strand of CM021105.1, from coordinate 231,002,026 downwards.
AGAGAGGGAGAATTACACAAACCTATAATTCTCATAAGTTTATGTTAAACATCCACAATTTTTTTTTGAAAAATGTGTTAGAGATAAATCATGTATCATTACTCCTATGTGAAGTAACTCTAATGTGTCGAGTCAAAGTCCCTAAATCAACATTTGGCTATGGAAAATTTGGTTTGGAGATGAAAATAATGAAGCCTTGAGGATAAATTTTTGATGTGTTCACAAAGGATGATTCTTTCCTAAAAATTTAAAATGGTGCATCCTTCACAAAACATTCCCTTACAAGCTTGGATTTCATCCCAAATAAAATGATGCCCCATTTCACATCAATGAATCCATATTAATGGTGTGTCTTTCTCAATATAATTCTTTACAAGCTTGGATTTTATCCCAACTGAATTTGTTAGGAAAAGGTGGCATTAACCTTTTCTTCCAATGCCATATATTTCTCCACATTACTTAGAATTTCTTTTAAGGGACATGGGAGAAAATGATTAAATATAGAAATATTATAATTACATTTTAAAGAGCTGATTTAGTGTTGGTGAAATTTACATGGCATACTGGATAAAATATCCTTATTAGTCATCCACTTATAGAATGTGAAAGGTCATGCCTTGGGCACCCAAGTGGGGGAGGATTTTGGTGTCCATTTGTGTTTCATCAAGTAGTCAAAGAGCACTGGGAAGTTAAAATATTGATTTCCTATGGAAAAGGCACCCATGATAGAAATGATGTGAAGGGAATTAAACATTTTATTATATCTATTAGTTATCTTAGAAGTAGGGTGTGGGTTTTTCTAAGTGGTATTTTCCTCTATTTTTAGGTTACAATTTTTGGTTTTCCCTCCCACAATTTTCTATAAATTGGAGTCATGGGATGGTAGCTTTATGTTGAGTTCTTATAGACCTAGTAGGGTGTTTTTTGATTGATCAAATAATAATAGTGAAGTATATTGTTGTGTATCTCTTCATTGAATATGACTGATATACGTGTCCTCTCTTCTCATATGCAATTTTCTCTTGAAAGGGTTTCCCCACATAAATTTGGTCTCTTATGGTTTGCAAATTTTTCTATTAATGTTGAATGTGCAATCACATATATAAATCTGATCTGGCAATCTAATTTGTATTTTGCAATCAATTGCAGGGTGACCCCACAAAACTAGCTTACAATTCCATTAAGGAAGGAAAATTGCAGAAAATGCCCCCATGAAGAATATTTCAGGTTTTGGAGGGTTCAAACAAACTTAGGGTCCACGTGAACCCAAAGGGGGTTCCCTCGAACCCCCTTTGAATGAACCCTCTTAAATGATGGGTCCCACATTTTCAACGTTGCCCAAATTAAAAACAAAGGAAATTTTTTTTAAAAGGAGATTTTCTCAAACCCCCTTCATTTGAAAGGTGAAGGGAGGTTCTCTCGAAGGGAGGTTTGAGTGAACCCCCTCTATTCCCCCTTCTCCCCCTCTTGCACCAAATTTCTAAAAAAAATTTCCCTTCAAATCTCGAGTTGAGGATGAAAATGAACAAGACTTCACAGACCCAACTAGATGATGGTAGTCCTCAAAATGAGCTATCCATCGAATATAATTTTAATATGTTTTGGTTTTATTATGTATTTGTTTTTTCAGTTTATTAAACATAGGTTTTTCACCAAAAATGAAGCTCTATGTTTTGCACATGTGGAAAAATAGTAAATTATCAAAATAAAATTTTGAAAATATGTTCTGGTTAGGTATTCATGTCCTTGATCTAGTAAAAAAATTTATGTTATATGCGATCTGCTTATGTCTAAATTGCAATTATTTGACATCAAAACTTGATTAAGGAAAAAATATTTGATAAAACACTATGAAACCAAATGAACTTGTTATATATCATAGTTACAAATATAAATTCAAAAATGTTAAGAATTTTAGCCTTCATAGAAAAAAAATTATGTTGTATGTACAGTGAGCATCACTCCTTAAAAATGGTGTTTACTAATAAAAACTAGTTTTCAAAGGAGATGGAAAAATAAATACAATCTAATTCAAAAATAAACTAAAAAAATATATTTAGAATCTTCAGAAAAAATGTCACAAATCACTAGTTTGCATCATCTAGAAATTTTTCATGATTCAGCCGCTATAGGTGTCCAAAAGTGAAGATTTAGTTAAAAAAAATTACTTCAGTTTCCGGTTTGGCCAAAAATTGTAAACTAGTATTGTGGGATCAACCTGGCACATAAGCTAATATTGCATCTTATATTCACCTTTTTTTAACATTTGGTATCTCAACTAACAATTTTATTGAAAGAGGGATGCATTTCTTTTGAGTTTTGAATTTTTTTTGGCTATAGTGGAAGATTTTATTTTATGGTATATTGTAGATTTGTGAGGGATATTGTATGCCATGGCCTTTGCCTCTCACCTAGATATTGATAAATTCAATGACATAGGCCATGATATGTGAAAATTAAATATGGAGGATCACCTTGAAGAGACAGATCAGTGGTTGCTAGTTTCATAAGAAACCAAAAAAGTTGCAATATATAATGAAGATTGGAAAATAATTGGACAAGAAGAAATAGGGAACCATTTAGTTGTGGCTTCAGGATTCCATCATATTAAATGTTTCATAATTTAAAACACTGCATACAATTTTTGAAAGAGGATAGGGGAAATTTATCAGATCAAAGGTTTGTCCAATTTATAAATCAAAATAAAATTATATTCTTTAAATGTGAAATATGTTTATTATATTACAGAACATTAAAATTCAACTAACTTGATTATAATTAATGTTGCATCAATAGATGTTAAATTATAAGATCAAGATAAATGTATCTTGTTTTTTCATTCTTTGCTCAAATACTAAAAAAAAATAATTGTTTCTACAAGCAGTGGTACTATGGAGCCAAAGATGAACAACATGGTTTTCATACTTATTTCAAAGGAGATGAGGATAAATTTTATAAATGTTTGCTTCTAAGATGTCTTCCATGTGTAGGTAGGTCCAAAGAAAAAGGACCTAAAGGGGACAAAATGTGTGATAATTCTAACGAACGTTCTAAAACCCATGTACAGAGAAAATTAAATTATTGGAATTGTGGAAAAAGAGGGCATGTGAAGGAGTGCAAGAATAAGAAAAATAATGATGATTTCTCCACAAAAATTTCCTTCGATGATGATTTTGATGCTTTGTTTATTTTAGCTAACATTGTTAGTAATGATGTTTGGCTTATTGATTTGGCTTTGTCCTACCATATGATGCCTCACAAGGAGTAGTGTACTACATACAAAGCATATGATGGGGGAGATGTTTTCCTTTTTGATAGCAAGACAAAAAATATTGTTGATAAGGGAAAGGTAAAGTTGTGTTCAAGTGATGGGAGGATTAAAACCCTTGATAATGGTTTCCATATTCTAGGAGTTGTGAGAAATTTACTTTCAGTATCCAAGTTGAATAATTCTAGAGTGCATGTGGCATTTGATAAGTTTCGTTGTAGGTGGGTAAGAGAGAGTTTGATGATAGCTAAAGGATCTCAAATAAGGACTTTTTTTAGGATAAGTGCCTCTAATTTTTGTAACTCTACCAATGTAACTAGACATTAAAATTCATGTATGTTGTGGCACAATAGATTGGGTTACATTAGTAAAAAAGGTATTAAGACAATTCTTAATAAAAAATTAGTTGATGGTATTTCTAATTATTATGTTGGAAAAACTGATCTATGCGAGAATTGTATGTTTGGAAAACATAATAGCTAATCATTTCCTAATGGAAATAATAAGAAAAACAAATTGTTAGAGATCATTCATTCAAATGTATGTGGACCAATGGATGTTGAATATTTGGGTAAATCTTAAGATTATGTATATTTTATTGATGATGTCTTAAGATACACATGGATTTGTTTTATACATTCAAAATATGAAATTTTCACTAAGTTTCGGGAATTTAAGGCCTTAGTTGAGAAGAAATTAGATTATAATATAAAAGTGTTGAAATCTAATAATCAAGGTGAATATTGTTCCATGGAATTTAATGAGTTCTATAAGCATGCAAGTATTATTTGGTATAAGACTACTTCTTACACTCCTTTAGTATTTTGTGAGGGATTTTCAAGGGTTGAGTCATTTGTATTCAAGAATCATCTTTGCAGGCCTTGTTTTTGGATTAAAACCTTTTCACACATTTATAAAATCAGATCTTTGGATGTATAAGCTATGAGGAACATTTGAATGTAGTGTTACTCTGTAGGAAGAATGATAGGTTGAGGCATAAGGAGGTTGTTCATAGGAACATAGGTGCTGCCATGTTGGATGAAAAGAGGAGAATGGAAGAATTTGTATTGTAATCTCATTTATTTGAAGATAATGGATACTTTGCCTCTCTTCTTGGTGGAGTTTTTTCTTGCAAGGTTTTCTCCATGTAAATCTTGTATTATATTATCCTCTTATGTTGCTGATTTGTTCCTCATTGTTGCTATCTTATGGTTATGTTATGATTTATATATTCCTGATTATAATTTAACATAAGGTAGTGTTTATAAGCATGTTATGTTGGTTGATTCTTAGCATCATAAAGAATATGGATCTAATCATGGTAATTTCATATTAAGAAAACTTAATTTTTAGATTTACATATAAGCTTCAAATTTTTATGTTGTTTTATTCTAAGCCTCGTATCTCATCCATTGAAGTCATATTGGATCTAGAGATTGAATTTTCCAACAATTGTTATTAGAACTTGCTTATTTCCCATTGTTTGGTATTAGATTTGAAGGTTAGCTAGGTTTTGGGTATTCCTTCTTTTTTATTTCTTAGGCTTGCAAGCTTGTAGAAATTTATTAGAAGGAATTGGAGGTTGTTGGAAGGATTGAAGGGTTGCAATGAATCTTTTATGAGTTAAATTTTTTTATAGATTTGTGAGATTAGAAGTAATGATTATTATCAATGTGATCTATATTTTTTAGGAAATAATAAGTCAATTCCCATTTCATTTAATTCATTTCGTACATAACCCAGTGAGAGAAAAGCATGCATACAAACTTACAGAATAACCATAATGCATAGATAAACTATACAAGCCATAAGATAACACAAGATATACCTTGGGAAAACTATCAAGAGGGAAAAACCTAGCCTCCAAAAACATCCATACTCCATCTACTATTTAGAAATAAAATAATGCATGCACTTATAGAGTTGCAATAAATAATTTTGAAGCATCAATCCTCTCCAATCATCCTCCATGTTTCCAAGAATGAATCCACACATCTCATTCCATGCTTCACATATGCACTCCTTAGAAAGACTCAATAATGGTAGCCCATACACCCAACTAATCTTAACCACTAAACATGTGTTTCCTTTTATAGATACAAGCTCACATAAATACAACCAATTTGTAAGATAAAACCATGTGTCAAAAAACCATTGAACCCTCATTTAATATTGGGTATTAATTTTTCACATTATTAAATACTTTCCCCAAATATTTAATTATTAACTTATGTCACCTACACATAAAATAATATTCCAAGTTACAATAAAACTTAATGGGTGGCCCCAAATAATTACCTAGTGTGGCTAAGCATGCCTCCTAGATGCACTACAACTAAATAATTATTTAATTAAAACATTATGATAAATAAATTTATACAATGGTTTATAACACTATATCCTAACAATTTTGGGCATTGGAATTTTGTGATTATGGATCTTTATTTAGCACACTAACCTTGTGTTTATGTATTATGGTGTTCTAATTATTATTTGTCTTGTGTCTACTATGTGTCTACTTTGTGCCTTTGGTGTGTTTTCTTCATGTATTATTTTGTGTTTTCTTTGTGTCTTTATTGTGTATGTTTTGTTTTGGTCATGTTGTATTGCACCTTATGTGTATGTTCCTTTATCTTTGCATTGTTGTTTTGTAGAATCTTGAGCCTAGGGGCTAGCACATCCCCTAGACTCGATGTTATCCTACCTCTCCAATGTTTTTATAATAGAACTCTTTTGAGCTTATCCTTAATTTAGCATGAGCATGCGCATACATCCATACTCTCACTAAAGTGAGCATTAAATACATAGTGTCATAAATTGTCACCCTAGTAATTTCACACTATGTTTAGCTTCCCCCTATGTGCTTGGACCTAATTATGCCCATAATTTTCCTATTTTAAGGTTATTTTAATAAAATTATAAGAAAATTAAGAATTAATATTAAATATTCATTTAATGACACTAAAATTCCTAAAATATTTATAGTCTAGGGTGTCACTATACTTGACTAGCCTATTTTGGCCCAATTTTAAATATGTTTTTGTTATAATTTTTATGTTTGCAAATTCAAATTCATTTGTCAACTTTTTATATTTAATTTTGTGATAAAATTAATAAATGCATATAAAAACAAGTCTTTTTCACCATTCGAACATCTAAGGAAGCCTAATGAAATTTTGAGAAATTGAGCACCCTCAAAAGAAATCAAGAGAAGAATAAGCAATATTTTAGAAAAAAAATTATTAATCAATATCTTCATTAGCAATACATCAAGTTTATATGTACGTTTATTCATGATTTATATTTATTTGTTTTATGAGTACTAACACTTGCAGGACCTTCAATCAAGCATCTGATTCTCCTTCTTTGAGATGAGACAATGAATTTAGTCCATAAAAGAAAGTAGATCCGAGTGATAAGTTTTAGTAAAATTATTATTTATTACTTGTTTTTATCCATTTGCCTCTACCTGTAATGCCCCACCATGCAACCCTAGAGGAAGTTTCAATTCGCTACAAAAGCGTACTAATTTTTTTTTTATTAAAGTGAATTAAACATACATGTTCACCTAAAAATTGACAACCTCCCCTAAGGCTACGTAACCGAGATTACTTAAATTCCCATTAACATACATCATCTAAATTACATTGCATTAAATAACTCAAGTAATGACATTCATTCAACATAAGTAAATATAAGATAAGAATAGATTATCCATCAAATAAATCCATTACATAAACCATTACAAGATTACAATCCTCATTCCAAGAATGAGTCAAAATACATAAGTATAATAATTACAAGATCCACCTCCTAACAATAAGAGGGGTAAATACAACTCATAATAAGTAGAATTACAACAGTGCTAGAAAAGAATAACAAGATCCGTGAGCTATCCAACTGGATGTCTCGCCTCCACAAATTGAAGAACAAGGGGGACCCAGCAGTTTTGGTGCATGTTCCACCCAACCTAGTGGTACCCGAAGGCCCACCCCCCATGCTAGGAGATAGTAAAAATGCAACATGAACAAGAAATATACTACCTCTAACCAAAGGCAGAATCATACTGACACATACTAACTCAACCAAACATATGCACAATATAATTCTAACACTAACAGGGTTACATTGCTTCAAGACATAATATAATCAAGTGTGCTAAAGAAACCATACACACAACATAAACTCAAGGTTATCTTTGATAGAGTGTCATCACAAGGTGCGTCATGAGATCTCCTCTAGGCATTCTTCATAGGCTCCAGTAATCCTGGTGACCTCAACCGAATCCCAGCCCTCATACTCATTCATACGGAATCAACTACCTTTCATATGGACAAGCTAGTTGACCTTGCCATTCCAGGCCTTCTCTCTCACCCCAAGTCTAAACAAGCCCTTGTGTCTATGAGTGAGGTTAATTTATCTTGGTTAATGTGAATGCATCCTAGTCATCTAAGTACTTTAATTTAATTATCACTTATTAAAAACACTTTTGAAGGTTACCTGATTTACCTCTTTGGGCTCTGGCCCCTAACAAAAGCCACTCCTCTAATGGATAACACGCTACTCAAATCTAGAATCCAAGGGTGACTCAAGTGTTATAGAACTGAACAACACGATATCTCCTAATCAAGGAGACGACAATAAGAATCCCACTCCAACACTTGGAGGAAAACAAACATTAACTAACATGGGAATGACCCATATTCACTGGAAGACTTCACAATGCATAACACGATTACTCATTCCCAAAGCATTCACATAAAAGGGAAAATAATATAATATTGCATTGATAAAGAAAAACACTATGTTTGGATATCCTAAATCCCTATTTCTACTTAAAGCATCTCGCAGAAATTGAAATTAAAATAATATCATTATGACATTAAAGCAATTAAATTCCTTCATTAAAATAAATAATCTTCTAAACCTTATCTAAACATGCACATAAACATTCCAGTTTAAATTATTGTTTAATTACTTGCATGCATTACTATGTCTAAATTTGAACATCAAATATATATATACTTAAATATATACCAAGTAACATACTTTAAATATTTAAATATGTTCATTTAGTTTACATATGCTCACTATATTAAAAAAAATGCCTACATTATACACTAACATTAATCTTCTATTTTACAAAATTTACCAGACTGTAATATTAATACTTTCAGGATATTTATGCTTACCTACAAATCCATCTTACAAATATAAGTATATATATATAATTTTAATATTATATATATTGATATATATAATATTAAAGAACATATTTTATTTATACTAACCTCCATAAACTATTTCCATTTTAAATCCATTCAAAACCAAACAATAATAAATAGAAAAAAAAAATGAATTAAATTTCACCAAAAACAAGAATGAATGGTGGTGGACAGATTCCCAAGTATTAAGGTTTAAGGTCAACATTTTTCAGTGGTGCGCCGATGGTACCTTGTACCGGTCGGTCGCATCCACATAAACACAGTGGGGGTGGCTCTGTCATGTGACAGCGCGTCCCCCATAAAGGTGGTCATGCTGTCCCATGACATCGCCCCTCCACCAATACATGTGGGCGGTGGGGTTATGGCCACCGTCCACTTAGGAATTAATTTAATTTTTTTAATTATTTTTTTTTAAATTTATAATTTTATATATATATATATATTTTTAAAACATAGACACCAAAAAAATAGTACTTTCTGCCAATAATACAGTCTGGAATTCAAGAATGAGAATTTTGACAAAATTTTGGCATTTTAATAAAAGATTTATCATATATATATTTTATGTATTATATCCAACCTCTTATAATATATATAAATTTATATATATATATATATTTACCATAATTTCTAAGACTCGTAAAATTGAGAAAAATATTTAAAAAAATGAGTAATAAGAAAATTAATTAAATTTTTCAGAATTTCTTTCCAAAATTCAAAAGATGTAATTTTAATTTCCCTCAATCTATTCTTTCAGATTTTAAAAAATTTAAACAAGGAACTTTGTACAGATCTAAATTTTGTTTACTTTTCAATGAAGGTTTTCTATGAGGTTTGAATTTGAAACACAGATCTGATTGTTTTCAAAAGTAGAATTTCCATATTAAATCCTAAATGTTTTAAGCACAACATAAATTGAATTTCAACAATGGATCTACGGGTTTTGTTTACTAAAGAATTTCCTATAGTAAATTTATCAAATTTTCACAAACCATTAAATTGAAAATAGAATTAAACAACAAGTACAAAACCTGGAATCTGAAGCTACAAAAGAAGATGAAATTTCTTTGATACAAGCCTCCTCCAAGATTTTCCTCAAACGTGCAACGAATCCAATTCCAAAATCCAAAAATTGATTCAAACCCTTCTTGTGCAAATTCTTCCAAAAATTCTCAATCCTCTAAAAAATATCAATCCTTCCCAAACTTCCCTCCCCCAAAAATTGAAAACATGCATTCACATAAAACCAAAAATATCTAATCTAACCCTAATTCCCTTTAGTATGCAAAATAGAGAATTAGATATTTATTTTCTTTTCTAATTTTCGAAAACCCAAAATGAATTTAAAATGCAATTTCAATTTCCTTTCAATATCACATGATTTAATTTAATTTAATTTAATCCAAAAAAACTTTATTAATCAATTTTAATTATTTAATAACTATATTTAACCCTTTTGAGATTAAAATTTAATTAATTAAATAAATTAAATTTCATTATAAACTTTTAAACAAACATTAAAAAATAATTTTAATTTATTATTAAAATAATCACTACTCTTTCCAATGCAATTATCTAAACATTAATCTAATAATAATGCATCTAATAAAATCAAATAACATTAAAATTAAGAAAACATGACTCTCTAATCAGGACTAACGACACACTAAGGCTTGGGCATAGACCTGACACATGTTACCTAGCTACTATCTCCCTTTCAACTTAACCGTTGGATCAACACACTCAAACCTGTGAGACCAGGTGGAGTCGATGTCATGTACCTGCAACCTGAACCAAGTAAACAACATAATACAATATATCCAGCATATAATACACACCGTGAAGAAGAAATCACGGATTCGCAGGGCGCTCGCAAGCGATTGATGCGAAACCATCCGCTTCACCAATCCACTCATCAAAGACTGACATTACATCATAATCAATAATCGCATAATACAATATCTCAAGCTAACTCTACTAACATCAATAAACCACAATGCATTTAAAATAATAATTAGATAACCACATCACACAATAATCATTGTCGCTCAATAGTAACGATCAAAACACAAACAATAAGGTGTGTCCAGTATAACTATAGCTGCATCCCAAACATAGCATAAAGAAAAACAAACAAAAAGTAAAACAGAGGGGTATTACACTACCTAAATGAGGGTAATCACTCTTTACATCATCATAGTTTTTTGTAGAGGTGGAGACACCAAAATGGACTTTGACTTAGGCAAGCCCCTATATATTATAAACCTTCCTCCCCTCTCTTGTTTGTAGATGGTAGATATGAAAGTGGAATTGGGGATTATATTGAAGACCTAATTGTAAGATCAAGCATTCAATTCTCCTACTTTATAAAATTAGGGCAAGAAGAATTATTCATAAGCAAATGAAGTTTTGAAGTTGAATTGAGGAGGGAAGGACCTAGAAGTTGTATCCTACTAAGACCTAAGTACATATTCCTTAGAGCTACATTCTCCTATCTAGGGAACCACCACCTCTGACTAGTCAATTTTAGCCCTAAAATATATGTCAGGTTCCTCTACCTCAACAATCTACTATTTTGTTGTCAATCTTTGTGTTTTAGTTCTACATATTTTATGTATTCACATTAGTTTGTTTTAGATCCATAGTTAACCTAGGTATACATTCACAAAATCAAATCAATCTCATAACTTTCAAAGAGAACCAAAACCTTGATCCACCATTATGGCTCTTACATTGAGGTTAGTAGTCAAGTGTGCTTATGTGATCAATTTTGGTTCTTCTCTAATGTAATGTCAGAAGAGGTGTGATTTAGAACTTAGATCCTTTTTTCCCACATCACAATTAGTATTAATATCATTATCCAAACATTTAGTACTAATATGAATATGTTGAATTATTCATATCAAGATGTTAATATCAATTATCACATTAATACTAACATGATGATTAACCAAGGTTATTTTAATATCAATTTCCATTATTATTAATATTAGTAAAACCAATAGATCTTCTATTTGTGGCAATGCTTAACATTTAATCTCATATTTATAATAGTTATTAGTATAGTAACCTCCGTGTTTTGTAGTAAGGTAATACTAATATGACATATATATATATAATATGTCTAAGGATAATAGATAACTAGAGTTCCTCATTTACAACAAAAATGAGATATAACCACTATCATGGTATACATAGACTTAATATAATACTTTTGACACAATATTTCTATAAAAGTGGGAGCACCATAATGGAACTTTGGTTCCTTTAATAGGGGGATCAACCATGTAATAATTTAGTTTTTATTCATAAAATGTGTATGTTAATATATTCTCACAAACAAGGCAAACCTTAATTATATTTGTATATAACTGATTTCGTAGAGAGAGAGAGAGAGAGAGAGAGAGAGAGAGTCCTAACTATTTAACTATAATTATTTCAACGTCAAAATATGAATGTGTGTATTTTCTATACGTGCCTTGCATGATTATAATCTATTTAAGCCTCCTATTTGTAAAGTGAAGGATTTATTCAAATTATTTAATATAAATTTTCAATGCCTCCATGAGAATAAAACAAACATAGAAATGATCAGAATATATTCAATAATTAGTTCACTTATATAAAACTTACTATACATAGGTATAACATATATTTAATAAAATAGCCAACTAGCTAGACTATTTTCACCTATTGTATATTGTATATTGTAATTAAATATATATTATATTGCAAATGGGATTGCAATCTAAGTGGGCTTAATCTTAGAAAAAAACTCCATGGTTAAGCACACTTGAGTTGGAGTAGTATTAGGATGGGTGATCTCCTCGAAAGACCCAATGCTTCACCTCTATGAGCATCACCTAGATGCAATGAGTGCTAAGTGGATTATTCATTATCATGAGAGATGGATTCTTGTGAACCATTACTCATAAAACATGAATCGATAAATTTGACTCAAAAAACTATACTATTGAATCTTAATAACAATATCATACATATTATATTAATATAGTAACATAGAAGAAATAATTTATTTTCTCAATCTTACAACCGTACTAATATTATTATAAATTTCGTTTAGGATTAAGAACTATATAATAATTAAAACTAGCTTACATTATTAATAACCTATTTATTAAATGGGTATCTCCATTAACATTGCTTACCCCAACCCGATTTACCCGAGAAAGGAAGGTCAGAGAGAAACATTATTTCTGACGTGACAGCCTGACTTCTTAAACGCATCGAATTTCCTACTGAGTTGTTTAGATAAAATACTAAATTTATCCTACTTTTTTTTGTTTTATATATATGCCTTACGATTCCTGCAAGTGGGAATAATATATTTATCCAATAACTATTATAGTTTAATTTGTAGAGAGCCAATATTAGTCTGTTTAAATCTGTCAAAGTGGAAATGGGAGGAGATAAGACAGAATCTACTTGTTTATATTATTCCAACATAGACGCCTATGCATTATTCTCGTGTTTAATCACACAAGAATAAAACATTTGTTTGATCCCCACTATATATTTTCTACCGTGAAACAATGTTTCTTATCACACATTCACATATTTTATTGTATTTTCTTCTAAGAGTTTTGTTTTTTTAAGTAGCAAATCTGGCATTTCACATATACAGCATATTGATGGTCACTAAGCCGAGAGAGGGAAAACAAAACAAAAGCATCAATGGTATTGATTACTAAAATATTCATTATTTTTAAGAAATCTACTCAACTATCACTATGCAGTTTTAATGAAGCAAACCAAATAGACAAAATATCCCTTCAACATCTTGTATTCTATCTCTTTTATTCTCATTTTAAGACAAATAAAATAATGATTTCTTACAAGATATTTATAAATCTGTAAGAATAATTTATATATATATTATTTTTTTACAAGGTATTTGGTTCTATTATTTCATACAAGACTACAATTAAAAACATTTTTTTCATGATTAAGTGAGTCCACTTATGTTGCTCAATAAACTTATAAGCAACACAAAATTTTCCAAGGCCATGGTGGTGCTCACCACCCAACCATAGGCTAGAATACTAACCACCTCCGAACTAGGAGGTATCTACTAGAATCAGGTACACACAAGCATCCACATCAAGAAATAGAAAAGGAAAAATATACGCACACACAAAGGGTTTACACCCACATATGAATTTTTGTCAAGAATAATATAGTCATCGTGTAAGCATACATGTGTGTGTGTGTGTATGTACCATTGAGACTCCTAACTCTTTAACTATAATTATTTAAATGTCAAAAGATGAATGTGTATTCTCTATACATGACTTACACATTTATAATCCATTTAAGCCTAGAAGAAGAGTGGACAACTCTCCATATGGGGAGACTCACAAGATATTACACACTCAACCCACTTCTCCATTTTCACAATACAACCTCTTTAATATCCTCCCACGATAACCACAATACTAACAATAACACATAGGTACCCACACCTTCAATCCTCTCCTCCTGTAAAGAGGAATAGACTCCCCATAGAGATTCCTACCTCTCTCAACCCCCAAAAATAAGGGATGATCTTCCCATAAGGGTGAATCTATCCCACACACCCAAGCCATTTACAGCACTCAACAAGCACGAACACAACACAAAAATATTTAAAATGTAACATACAATATTTTTTTTCTACACACATATGCAAAACATTAAAACAAGAACAAGAAGCCTATGTCCTCAAGACAAATTTCAATGGTGATGTTGAGTTGAAGATGAGCTCCAAGATCTAACTTCTTCTCTCAAAATTTCCCTTTCCAAACTCTAATAAAGAAAAAATAAAATCCCTCTTCCTCTCTCCCCAAACAAGTAAGTAAACTCTCAAATGAGAACCCTCTCTTTCTTTCCAAAATAAATAGAAATAGATATTAAAGATTTGAAATCTTTGAATGAGGGAGTGACATTTGTCAATATCTCATTCATCCTTTAAGCACATCTCCTCATGAGTGCTAACACATGTGTGATACTTTTGGGGAGATGGGGAAGTAAGAAGTGTACTCAACTCAGACCAAGAATCTTTTAAATCTCAATATGAGGAGGGAGATGCACTAGGACCCTCTCACATCCAAAGTATCCTCTCATTAATGAGATTTTGGAGGAAATATCATTCCAACTATTCCGAAAATCTTCAAAATTTGTCACCCCTCTTAATGGGTAATTAAAAGGGGTCTTATTTGGATATTCTCCAAGATATGGGTTTAACTAAGCACCCAACCCATAGTAAATCATCCTAGGGGTTTAAAATTTGGGTAAATACACAAATTAAATTCTTTTTCACCACATAAAATCTCATGTTCAAAGTAAAATGTAATACCCTTCCATTTTGATTCTTGTTCAAGTTGCTTTATGCTATGTTTGGTTGCAATTACTTTGATACTGGATACATTTTGTTATGATGTTTTGATCATTACTATTGAGTGACAAATATTATTGTGGGATGTAGTTATCTGATTATTGTTTCACATGCATTATGGATTAATGATGTTGTAGAGTTAGCATGAGATATTATTACGAGATTATTGGAATTATGATGGAAGTGTCAGTTTTGATGAGTGTATGGGTGAAGAGGACGAGTTCGCATCACTCGCTTGCGAGCACCCTGCGAATCTGTAATTCCTTCTTCACGGTGTGTATTATATGCTGGATATATTGTATGATGTTGTTTACTTGGTTGCAGGATTGCAGGTACATGACATCGAATCCACCTGGTTTCACAGGTTTGAGCGTGTCGATCCAATGGTTAAGTTGAACGGGAGATAGTAGCTAGGTAACATGTGTCAAGTTTACACCCTAACCTTAGTGTGTCGTCAGTTGTGTGTGTCGAGTCATTGTCTGTCTTGCTTTAATGTTATTTAATTCTGAAGAATACTTGTTTTGGAAATAGATATTTAGAATAATTGTATTTAAATCATGTTGATGGTTATTTAATTTAAATAATGCAATGTGGATAAAAGTTTATATTTAAATTATTTAATTAATTAAATTTAATCCAAGGGGGTTGAGTTTAGTTATTAAATAATTAAATTAATTAATTAAACGTGATGCAAGAGAATAAAAGGAAATAAAAGAATTAGAATTAATTTTGGAATTTAATTTCAATGTGTGGGAATTAAATTAGAAATTGTAATTAAATGTTTATTTGAGAAATTGGTTGCAACTTTGGAAATTAATTTATTATTTCAAATTGCATTTTAAATTGAAAGTGGGTTTTCCAAAAGTGAAATTGAAATTTGAAATTCAAATTCAAATGCAAATTGAAATATCTGATTTGCTTGCAATGTGAATTAGGGTTGTAAAAATTGAAATTGAAATTGAAATTGAAATATCTAATTTGCATGTAATGTGAATTAGGGTTGTATTAGGTATTTTTGATTTATAAGAATACATGTTTTAATTTTAGGGAGAAAGTTTTTAGAAAAATACATTTTTACAGCAGGGAAGAAATTTTGGAAAATTTGCACAAGGGTTTGAAGAAAGTTTGATTGTAGAATTGATTGAAGGAAAGATTGTTTGCATTTGATAGATTTTGGATTGGAATCTTTGGAGGATTGAAGAAAATTCAAGAAATTTTTGGAGGAGGCTTGCATCAGAAATTCATCTCTTCCTGAAGCTTCTTGTACCAGGTTTTCCTCTTTGTATTTTATTGTTCTTGATTATTTTTTTTAAAATAGTAGTGACTAAAGATTTATTTGTTAAATCTGTTTTAGAAAATAAATTTGATATTAGAAGAAAAGAAGTAAACAAATTTACAGCCTTTGCTTGTAAAAATTCTTGAGTGAAAATTGTGAAAACCTTAGTTGAATTTAAATTATTTGGGGAAATCAATTTTGTTGTTATTGAAATCGAACATAGAGATTGAACAATGCATTTAGAATGTTTTTAGAAAATGAAACCTTCTGTTTATTATTAAAAAATGGATTTTAGAATCTGCAGTATAGCTATATTTTTCATGGTAAAATGGTCTGGTTGCGTCGCCTATAACTCCATTTTCACAAACTGGGTTGTTAGGAAATTTAAAGGGTTTTTGTACTTTGAAATTTTCTTATCCCTGTCCAAAAATCGCAAATACTCAGATCGTAGTTTTTGAGTTATGCTTGAAACATGAGACTACTGTTAAATTATTTTCCCATGGCTGGTCTGTAAATAAAATAATAATAAATTGATATTTATAAATATTAATATTTTATGTATTGTTATTATAATATTAAAATATTATTTAATAATATTTTATATTATAATTTATAATACTAAAGTATTATATTTATTTATATTATTTTAAATAAAATTTGTATATTAGATTAGTGGAATTAAAATTATAAACATATGGGGAAATTATTATTTATTTTAAAATGGCATGTTAAAGTTTAATTGAAGGAGTTAAATATTTGATTTAAAGAATGCATAATTTAAAATTTAATTGTGAAATTTAAATTCATATGTAAAAGGTCCAATTATTAATTTGATTTAATTGGAAAAATATATTTATATTTTAGAATATTGATGATATGGGATAATTTATTTTGAATTAAACAATTTGATATTCTGTAAAGAATAGAAGATATGTCAATGATTAAATATATTTAAATATATTAATTTATATTTGGTATATATTGAAAGCATATATCCGTTTGGGAGAATAAATAATATTTTATTATTTTATTCTGTTGTTTGCAAATTGGGTATTACTAGTGTTCTAAAAGAAATTATTAGTATGTGTAGAAAATGTATAGAGAAAGATATTTTTAATAGAAGGAATTATTTGATTTAAAAGGAAATTTTTATTTTGTTAATATGATTGAAGAAAATATATTGAGATGTATATATATATCCATGAGTATTTTCAATCAGTAGTTACTTTGTTTTATTTAAGTGCGCGTAATTTAGCTTTGCATGAAGAATTTAAATGATAAGTTTTGAATGTATGGTCAAAATTGATAAGGAAAAAGATATTTAAATATATTGAAGAATTATAGAAATATTTATATTTGAATGTTTGTTTTAAATAATGAGATTTAATTAGAAACAATATGAATGCGTGGTCAAATAGATAAACCAAAAGATATTTTTTATACATTGATGAAATTGCATGTTTTTAAATTGATAGAGAAACAGTATGTTATTATATTAAAGTGATTGAATGTTTTAAATAGAAAAGTGAATGAGATGTAAGATTTGGTTAGGAAATGGAAAGAGTTTACTTGCATGGATTTGTGTCAATTTAAAAGTAAATTAAGAAGTTGTTTTATTGATGAGACAATCAATTATGTGATTTATTAATTTCTATTTAGATTAATTGAATCATTGTGATTGGACTATGAAAGAGATATGAATTTAGTATATCCAAAAGTAGGTTCTTCCTCATGATTATCTTAAAGGATTTAATTCTATGTATTCAGTAAAGGGAAGCAAGTTTAATTGTTTTATATTTCCACTAATGAAAAGGGAAATAGGGGTTATGATTATTTTAGATGATCTAGTTATTGCATCTTTGACTTGTCAACACTACCTATTGAATGAGTATGGATTTAGGAAATCCAAATATTAGATTTGATTGATGACTTGAATGCTTTTGTTGCTTTGTCGTCAAGTTGCATTGTTGGTTTTGGGATTTAGTGTTAGTCTTAAATTATAAGTCTTCCAGAAGAACTTAGAGGATAAGAGTTGTTGAATCTTTATGCCATCCAGTTGTTTTCCCTTGGGTAGTGCATGGCGTCTTTTCAGTTTTACCCGATTTTCACGAACGGGGATGTTTGCACCTCCTTGGTTTAAGAGCGGATTATGGGATCTATGTCCCCTTGTAAGGAGTGGACTATGTGTTTGTTGCCTCCAAGATGTTTGGAGTGAGTTCTATTATTTGTATCCTCCTTGTGTTGGAGTGGATTATGATGCCTAGTTGGTATGCACTTGTGGTTCCCTTGGTGGATTGTTTGGGTGTGTGTTGTCGAATAGAAGAGTGGCTTTTGTTAGACGCTAGAGCCCAAAGAGGTAAACTGGATAATCTTCATGAGTGATTTAAACAAGTGATAATTAAAACAATGTACTTAGAAGATTAGGACTAACTTCTCACTAATCAAGATAATTTAATCCTCACTCATAGACACAAGAGCTTGTTTAGACTTGGGATGAGTGAGAAGGCCTGGAATGGCAAGATCAACTATCTTGTCCTTGCGAGAGGTAGTTGATTCTGCATGAGTGAGTATGAGTGCCAGGATTCGGTTGAGTCCACTAGGATTACTTGTGTCGGAGCCTATGAAGAATGCCCAGAGGAGATCTCATGACAAACCTTGCAATGACACTCTATCTAGGACAACTGTTGTTAATTATTTTATGTGTATGGTTCTCTGAACATACTTGATTTATTATAATGTCTGGAAGCAATGTGACCTATGTCAGTGATGTTTGAGTTGTACTTGATTCATACTTTTATGGTGAATGAGTTGTACTTGTTAATTCATTTGGTTGGTTATAACAGTATGAGTCAGTTTGACTCTAGTAGAATCTTTGTCCATGTTACTTTGTTACTATCTCCTAGCATGGGGGGTGGGCCTTCGAGTACCACATTGGTAGAGTGGAACATGCACCAAAACCATTGGATCCCCATCTATCTTCAGTACTTGGTGGCGAGACATCCTGATGGACAACTCGTGGTTCTTATTGTAATTTCTTGCATTGTAATATTTCAGTTGTATATGATACTTTATCCCTCTTTTGTAAGAGGTGGAGTTATGTAATTGTAATACATTTGTACTAGTGTCTCATTCTGGGAATGAGTGATGTAACTATTGGATTAAGATAATGTTTATGAGATTGTATCTTGGTTGATTATATTATTATTTTATGTGGTATTTTTATGATGTATGATGGTTATTTCATAAAGTTCATAAGGCTATAGTTATACGTAATATGTATGTGTGGGTTTAAGTAATCCTAACCTTGTAGCCTTAGAGGTTGTTGTTAATTAGTAAGTGAATGTGTATGTTAAATGCACTTTATAAAAAAAAAAAATTGGTTCGCTTATGATGTTAATTGCAACTTCCTTTAAGGTTACTTGGCGGGGCATTACATAAAATATGAAATTGAAAAGATTTATAAGTCAACACAACCCTAGAACTCCACCTATTGACCTTATTATAAACTGTAAGAACCCTAACCAACAATTACTCATAGTTGTACATCAAATATAAACTACAATACAAATGAGATTATAGTTCCTCCAAATGGACTATAGTTGGATTTAACATGGCTAAGAACATAGGGTTCCCCAAGATACCAATAATTCCATTAGCCACAGAAATCATACTTGCACACTCTATTTACACATTAATTCGCTCAATTGAAAAGTATAGTCAAAGCAACTAAATTGGAAACAACACACATTCACATGTTAACTCATAATTCAATTTCTAAAACCAACTAAATGAAATTATCACAATAAAGCAATTTATCCATTTTTTAAATAAAACATAATTTTCAAGATTTATAATGAATGCATTTTAGCCATACAATTTCACTTAATTCTTATAAGACAATTGCAAACAACATTAATTAATACAATTATATTGTCAATTGTTCCAAGTTCTCATTTCATTGAAATCCTTCGAATATCACATTCCCAATTTTTATTTAACAAAATCTCTAAGGTTCATATTGTTTGAATTTGCATAATATTCATCCAATTCTTCAAAAAGAGAACTTACATTTCATTTCATATTTCTCCTAGAATTCTAATCAAATTAATTCTCATTATATTAAAGTTATCCTAGGCATCGAGGATTCTAAAATTACCATAATGTAAAGAAGTTATCAACATACAATTGGTCCTGAAATGGAGGGAAAAGGGGAGATCCAAAATGTGGTGTCTTAGATCCTTCATGCGAAGAACTTAGGAACTAATCGTGTCCCTTTACCAAAATTTCATTAGGAAAGAGATCACAAGGTGTAAATATCGATTTTCAACCTCAAGGTGATCCAATCAAACCTAGATCTCCTAGTTTACTTAGGATAGTATGATTTGGAATTGAATGGAAATGATTTGATGCAGTTAAACCTAATGAAAAATAGGACCTAGATGATAAAATATAAACTCTTAAAGATATAGAAACTAAAACAATAGTTTGCAGGCAGATCTGAGAAGAGTATGGACACATGTACCTAGCATTAAAAGTTTGTTTTGAGCACCGTTGAAGGAAAATTTCACCCCTAGGTTGAATGATTCATGGTTAAGGTTTCCAAAATAAGTTTTGATAGTCCTCTAGTGTTGAATCTTGGATTTTCTTTTGAACATGTCCCACTATTAAAAATTCAAATAAAATATGCAATCAAGATTTTTTATGGCTTGAAAACAATGGTGATAACTTATGCAATTTTGCAAAATTTCTAGACTTGAGATCCTTTCAATCCTTCTTCAACCTATGATTTGCACATACAAAGAGAGGAAAAATGTTTGTTTGAATGGGTTTTTTGCTTAGTTAATCCCCATGTTTTCTAATTAAACCTTGATAGAACGATAATGTTAATTGATAAATAGAAGGAATGATGAATGAGAACTTTCTTGCTACAACTCACTAAAAATTTAATGGCTTCCCTTAGAGGACTGAAGTCAAACACATCACTCCAAGGAAATTGATATTGCTTTGCTTGATTGGACACTTGAAAATGCTTGGATGCTTTAGGATCAACAATGCATGTTAGCCTTCACAAGATGGCATGGACACACATAAGCTTGCACATGATGATAGGATCTTGAATGCTCTTGACTTGATAATATTTTCTCATATTAAGTCTTCCAAAAGTGTGTTAGAATTCTTAGATTTGATAAAAATATTGTATTTATATGATTTTATCTAATTTCTTAAAAATTAGATTCCAAAAGCTGACAATTGCATATGAAATTTGAATCATTAAAAGACCACAAAAAATATTAAAATTTGGGACCTAGGACTTAAGGAGGACCCATTCACCCTTGGGCGAATGGGTCCTAGCCCATAAATCTAGGACACACTCATTTCAAGGTGATAAAAATATTAATTACATTAAGTAAATGCAAGTTCTTCTTTTGAAAAATAAGGATTTGGAGTGCATAATTTTTAAAATTAGAAGCTTAATTAAGAAACCCAAACATAGTGTGGAATTGTAAAGGTATACAATTTCATATATTACATTTAGACCCCACTTTAGTGAGAGTATGAGATTACACTCAAACTCACACTAAAGTAGAAAAAAAGTATCAAGAGGGGTCTAAGTGTATAAATATTAGAAATATTGGATAACAAAGATCAAAGAGGGTGATCAAGCCCTCATGATCTAAGATCCCATGAAAAACCAACATAAGGACAAAGGGAGACATAAGATTTGTAAGATATGTGTAGCAAGACAAGATACAAAAGCATACAATGTTAAAGCTAATGCAAAAATAAAAAGGATGGACTAGCATGTTGCATTATGCCACATTCATCAAATATGCTTACAAGGGCTAGTGCAGTCTGGTAGACACTAGGTGATCCCCAAGACAAAAATTAGAAACAAACACTAGGTCTATAAGGTGTGTACTCATAAAAAGGGTGGCAGATGGGAAGGTCATACAAGGTCTATAAGTCTCCCATATGTCAACATCCCAAAAGTTATACTCCCTGATAACTTTGATAAGGTGCCACAAAATAATCAAGATGTTATGCCAACACTACACTAAGTTCAACCTCTATGAACAAAGTGAAGCAATAAAATGTCAAAAATGTCAATGCCAAAATAATACCAATGACATAATTCGAATGTATTCCCCCACTTTAAAGAAATTACTTAACACCTTGTTGTGAGAAATTACTTTAAAGTAGAAAATGATAAATGACATTTGATAAATGGGAAATGATCACTTATTTGGAAAGCACTATGCCAATGATATATTTCTAAATGATGTTGAGTCATGAAAAAGGAGGGTTCCTCCACATGTAATCCAAAAATAATCACATAAGGGATCCAAAGATTCAGGTTTAGTGTATTTCTTTGCTACAATGATACAATAGAGCTTGGAACTGTCATCATTCCCCAAAAATTCCATGGAACAATGAACACAAAGGAGGAGTGACAAATAGAGAGAAAAAAAAAAAAAATTTGGTTCAACATGGAAGAGACCTAAATGTCTCAACGTCTTGCATCATCCTCAAAAGGAAAAAAAAAGACAAAATAAAATACATTGTTAATGATGGATAGAAGAATGTAGATACAAATAGAAGAATGTCAAGAAATATTTTCTTCCATTGTATCTTTGCACCAACAGAGTAACAAGGATCATCTAAAGAAAGCTCACAAACATTAAGCCACACCAAGTAGCATAGTACGAGGGATCACATTACACACATGCAATCACAAAGAACATAGAGAGAAAAGAAGAATCTAGTATGACACATGCGAGCCAACCTAAAGTAAGTCGTCTACATCCCAATTTTGTTCATCATGTTTACGGAAGGTGGATAACTAGTCAAAGGGTCAATGATGAGTTTCAAACTAGGAATATCACTAGATTCAACATGTGGTGAGTCACTCTTTTTAGGATTATCATCATGATTGCACCCATCTAAGTTCATAGAAGAGGAAAATAACAAATTTATCTCATTATGCACTTCCTTATCAATCAGTAAAAATCTCATCATTAACATCTAAGTTAATCACAATCGGAGGTCTAATGAAAATGTCAATATTATTCTTTTATTTTGTTGTGGCAAAGGTGGAGAATCATCATGATTTTTTTGAGTTAGTTTTTTATCTTGGTTTGTTGGTTTTTTCTTTATTTCTAATTGACAAAAAATAGCACTATGTATACGCCTACGTTCTTTAGCATTTTCATTTCTTCTTGTGTGGTTTCAGTTTGTGATGGTGTAGGAGCATGTTTATCGACCATTGGTTTCTTTTGTTCTTAGAAGGGAGGAATGGAAGAAACCATTGAGGGTTGGAAAACCGCTACCTCTATAGGTTTATAAATTTTTTGGATTTTAGGAGGCACAACAAGAATTGTATAGTTATTTCTTGGTCTCTTGTAGGAAATGGGTGGGTGAATTGTGGTGGTTTTATCTTGGTTACTTGGAAGGTATTCTGGCTCAAGCATAGGTACATCAATGATAGGTTGGGAAGGAGGAGGGATCATGGACTCAAGAATATTTATAAGGGGTAATTTTTCTATGAGCTTTGAATTGAACTTTTGGTAAGATTTGAAAAAGAATTTTTTATGAGGCTTTATAGGTTCCATGGGTTCAGACCAAAATAAATCTAATGAAAATTTTCTACATGTAGACAAAGGTTTAAAACCACTATGATACATAGTAAAAATTTCATTTCCAAATGGGAATTTCAAGCATTTATGAATGACCAACGGGATGACATCCATGGAGCATAGCCATGGATAGCCTAACTTCACACAAAATCAATCTGACATCAAGATGATTTAGAATGAGACATCTAATTGTTTTTGTCCAAATTTTAATGGGAAGTGACTGAACCTATCATAGGGTGAGAAAAAAAATCATGTGTTTTAATCCATGCTTTTGATTATTCATTAGAATCTTGGTAAAGTTAATGCACAAATAAGAATTCCTTAATAGTCACATTCTCTACACATACGAGATCAATTAATATCCTATTATTAGGCTTGTTGTTGATTCTTCTAGCTATGTAACAAGGAACATTGGGTGCATGTTTAAGTATATCACTATTTGAGAAAGCAATGTCCAAACAAGTTGGTTTGGCCTATACAAAGTTTAACATCAATGAGTCTAATCATGGTATGTAGATCATACTCATTATCACTCTTGTCACCATTAGTTATGTCTTGTGTGTTATCAGCATTCATAGCATCATTCTTTGTTTCACTAGCTTTAACAAATAATATGGAGTGGTTTGGCATTGGATTGGTAAAGATTTACAAATTTTGATTGGGTGGGGAAACAAATTTATTTCCTTGATCATTAACACTGCCCAACTAGATGTGATTAGAATCAATGTGGTCTTGCACTATATGTTTAAGACACACACACCATTTTTTATCATGTCCATTATGTCTATGATATTGGAAAAAATAAATTATATTATAATTCATAGTTAAAAGCTTAGTAGCATCAAGAGGTCTAACAGTAGGCAAGGTGATTAAGTTTTTTCTCAACAGTTGTAACATGGTTGAATGGATAGTATTAGGTAGCGAGGTGAATTATCTATTCTTTGCTTGAAATTGGTATAGATATTTTTTTGTGGAAGCCACTTGAGGTTTGACATGATGGGTTAGTTGAGGTTGATTTATCTATATAAATCTCTAATTTGGTTTCTTGAATGGCTGAAAAATTGTTGTGATGCATATTTTCGAAATTTTCAAGATGGGTTGATGGATTTTTTTCTATATATTGATTAAGTGAGTTCTAATAGTCATAGAGAGTTGTGCATAAGTGTGTAAAAGAGGGAAATTTCATCATCCCAAAATTTTCTTGAATTTTTTTTTTTTAATTTATCAATGAATATCCTTTGAAGATCAACATCGGGAAGCTTAATATTGATTTGTGAGTAAAGTAGTTGATAAGGTTCTATGGAATTAGTGACCTTTCAATCTTCTTTTTATTTACATTGCATTAAAATAGATAGACTCTTCTTAGGACTAGTGTTCACTTGGAAATGGTTTAGAAAGGAATCAACAAGCTCATTGAATGAGCTGATTGAGTTATTTGGTAAGGAACAAAACCATTCCAAGGCTATATCTTTCAAGGATCTAGGAAAAATTTTAGCCAATAGTTTATCTTGAAAAATAAAGTCACTACATAAGGTTGTGTATGTCAAAACATGTTTTCTAGCATATAATTTACCAATGTATTTCTCAAAATCTAGGATTCTCTATGCCTTATGGCATTTTTCTTCTCAATATCTCCAAGGATAATGGGTTTTTTTTACATAGTGTGAAGGTTGGCCATTTTGATTTTGGTTCAATTTTGTTAGCTATTGTTGGAGGGATGTGAAATTTTTCTACATTTAGTTTATGAAGGAATCATTGGTCATCTTTTGGGATGGAGGGGGATATGGTGGAGGTGTATGTGTGTTGGGAGGACAACTGAATTGCATGTGTAATGCCCCGCCAAGTAACCTTAAAGGAAGTTGCAATTAACATCATAAGCGAACCAATTTTTTTTTATAAAGTGCATTTAACATACATGTTCACTTACTAATTAACAACAACCTCTAAGGCTACAAGGTTAGGATTACTTAAACCCACACATACATATTACATACAACCATATAACCATCATACATCATAAGAATACCACATAACATAATAAGATAATCAACTAAGATACAATCTCATAAACATTATCTTAAACCAATAGTTACATCACTCATTCCCAGAATGAGATAGTAGTACTCAAGGTTACAATTACATAATTTCACCTCATTAAGATAAGAGGGATAAAATAACTTATACAAGTTAAAATATTACAATGCAAGAAATTACAACAAGAACCGCGAGCTGTCCATCAGGATGTCTCACCACCAAGTACTGAAGATCGATGGGGACCCAACGGTTTTGGTGCATGTTCCACCCTACCAATGTGGTACCCGAAGGCCTACCCCCCATGCTAGGAGATAGTAACAATGTAACATGGACAAAGATCTACAACCACTAACCAAAGGCAGACTCATATTGACTCATACTGACTCATACTGATATAACCAAACAAATGAACTAACAAGTTCAACTCAATCACCAAACAAGTATGAATCAAGTACAATACAAGTACAACTCCAACATCACTGACATAGGTCACATTGCTTCCAGACATAAAGTAGATCAAGTATGTTCAAATAACGATACACATAAAATAATTAACAATAGTTGTCCTAGATAGAGTGTCATCGCAAGGTTTTTCATAAGATCTCCTCTGGGCATTCTTCATAGGCTCCGGCACAAGTAATTCTGGTGGCCTCAACTGAATCCTGACACTCATACTCACTCATGCGGAATCAACTACCTCTCGCAAGAACAAGATAGTTGATTTTTCCATTCCAGGCCTTCTCACTCATCCCAAGTCTAAACAAGCCCTTGTGTCTATGAGTGAGGATTAAATTATCTTGATTAGTGTGAACTACATCCTAATCATCTAAGTACATTAATTTAATTATCACTTGATTAACTCACTTTTGAAGGTTACTCGGTTTACCACTTTGGGCTCCGACCCCTATCAAAAGCCACTCTTCTAATGGACAACGCACTCACAACCAATCACCAAGGGAAACACAAGTGCATACAAACTAGGCATCATAACCACTCCAACACTAGGAGGATACAAATAATAGAACTCACTCCAAACATCTTGGAGGCAACAACACATAGTCCACTCCTTTCATAGGAGGCAACCAGATGAAACAACATAACAAGGTCACTCCATACGAGGAGACATGGATCCCATAATTCGCTCCTAAACCAAGGAGGTGCAAACATCCCCGTTCGTGAAAACTAGGTAAAACTGAAAAGACGCCATGCACTGCCCAATGGAAAACAACTGGATGGCATAAAGATTCAACAACCCTTATCCTCTAAGTTCTTCTGGAAGACTTATAATTTAGGACTAGCACTAAATCCCAAAACCAACAATGCAACTTGACGACATAGCAACAAAAGCATTCAAGTTATCGATCAAATCTAATATTTGGATTTCCTAGATCCATACTCATTCGATAGGTAGTGCTGAAAAAGTCAAAGACATGATAACTAGATCATCTAAAATAATCATAACCCCTATTTCCCTTTTCATTATTGAAAATCTAAAACAATTAAACTTACTTCCCTTTACTGAATACAGAGAATTAAATCCCTTTAAGATAATCATGAGGAAGATACTACTTTTGGATATACTAAATCCATATCTCATTCATAATCCAATCACAATGATTCAATTAATCTAAATAGAAATTAATTAAATAACATAATTGATTGCCTCATCATTAAAACAACTTCTTAATTTACTTTTAAATCGATACAAATCCATGCAAGTAAACTATTTCCATTACCTAACCAAATCTTACATCTCATTCAATTTCTATTTAAAAAATTCAATCACTTTAATATAATAACATATTGTTTCTCTATCCATTTTCCATATACACTAATCAATCCATTTTTAAATCTCTATTCAATAATATATTGCATGCATCTCATTAAAATAAAATACGATAATGGATTTTACACTTAATATATATATATATGTTCCATATTATATAGACACCAAATATATATATATATATATATATATATATATATATATATATTAATAAATTTAATTACATATATTCTTTAATATTCCATTCACAATGACTAGGTTACTCTATGGAACTAACTAAAACATAATAACTATTTGCCTTTTTCAATATAGATAGTTCCTAAATTTATTTCTAATGCAACCTAACACTATTGCAAACAATCTTTTCAATTTTCTATCCGGTGTCTATGTCTCTTCAACTTATCCATTTAAAAACATGCAATTTCATCAATGAATAAAAATATCTTTTGGCTTGTCTATTTGGCCACACATTCATATTGTTTCTAATTAAATCTCATTAATTAAAACAAACATTTAAATATAAATATTTCTACAATTCTTCAATATATTTAAATATCTTTTTCCTTATCAATTTTGACCATATATTCAAAACTTATCATTTAAATTCTTCATGCAAAGCTAAATTACACGCACTTAAATAAAACAAGGTCAATACTGATTGAAAATACTCATGGATATATATATACATCTCAATATATTTTTTTTCAATCATATTAACAAAATAAATATTTCCTTTTAAATCAAGTAATTACTTCTATTAAAAAAAATATCTTTCTCTATACATTTTTTACGCATACTAATCATTTCTTTTAGAACACTAATAATACTCAATTTGCAATAACAGAATCAAATAATCTAAAATATTATTTATTCTCTCAAATGGATATATACCTTCAATATATATATACTAAATATAAATTAATATATTTAAATATATTTAATCATTAACATATCTTCTATTCTTTACAGAATATCAAATTGTTTAATTCAAAATAAAATATCCCTTATCATCAATTTTCCAAAATATATATATATATATATATTCAATTAAATCAAATTAATAATTGGACCTTTTACACGTGAATTTAAATTCCACAATTAAATTTTAAATTATGGGATTCTTTAAATCAAATATTTAACTCCTTCAATTAAATTTTAACATGCCATTTTAAAATAAACAATAATCTCCCATACGTT
The DNA here is from genome assembly GCA_007115665.2 of Sequoiadendron giganteum. Taxonomy (NCBI): domain Eukaryota; kingdom Viridiplantae; phylum Streptophyta; class Pinopsida; order Cupressales; family Cupressaceae; genus Sequoiadendron; species Sequoiadendron giganteum. Next base: position 230,973,212 of record CM021105.1, on the reverse strand, counting down.
TATAATTTTAATTCCACTAATCTAATATACAAATTTTATTTAAAATAATATAAATAAATATAATACTTTAGTATTATAAATTATAATATAAAATATTATTAAATAATATTTTAATATTATAATAACAATACATAAAATATTAATATTTATAAATATCAATTTATTATTATTTTATTTTCAAAGCAGCCATGGGAAAATAACTTAATGGCAGTCTCATGTTTCAAGCATAACTCAAAAACTACGATCTGGGTATTTGTAATTGTTTGATAGGGATAAGAAAATTTCAAAATGCAATAACCCTTTAAATTTCTTGACAACCCAGTTTGTGAAAGTGAAGTTATAGGCGACGCAACCAGACCATTTTACCATGAAAAATATAACTATACTGTAGATTTAAAATCCGATTTCTAATAATAAACAGAGGGTTTCATTTTCTAAAATCAATCTAAATGCATTGTTCAATCTCTATGTTTGATTTCAATAACAACATAATAGATTTCCCCAAATAATTTAAATTCAACTAACGTTTTCACAATTTTCACTCAAGAATTTTCACAAACAAAGGTTGTAAATTTGTTTAATTCTTTTCTTCTAATATCAAATTTATTTTCTAAAACAGATTTAACAAACAAATCTTTAATCCTTACTATTTTAAAGAAAAACAATCAAGAACAATAAAGCACAAAGAGGAAAACCTGGTACAAGAAGCTATAGGAAGAGATGAATTTCTGATGCAAGCCTCCTCCAAAGATTTCCTGAATTTTCTTCAATCCTCCAATGAATCCAATCCAAAACTCAACAAATGCAAACAATCTTTCCTTCAATCAATTCTACAATCAAACTTTCTTCAAACCCTTCTTGTGCAATTTTCCAAAATTTGTTCTCTGTTGTAAAAATAAATTTTCCTAAAGATTTTTCTGCCCTAAAATTAAAACATGTATTCTTTATAAATCAAAAATACCTAATACAACCCTAATTCACATTACATGCAAATTAGATATTTCAATTTCAATTTCAATTTTTACAACCCTAATTCACATTACATGCACATTAGATATTAATTTCAATTTCAATTTCAATTTCAATTTCAATTTCACTTTTCGAAAACCCACTTTCAATTTAAAATGTAATTTCAAATAATAAATTAATTTCCAAAGTTGCAACCAATTTCCCAAATAAACCTTTAATTACAATTTCCAATTTAATTCCCACACGTTGAAATTAAATTCCAAAATTAATTTTAATTCTTTTATTTCCTTTCATTATCTTGCATCACGTTTAATTAATTAATTTAATTATTTAATAACTAAATTCAACCCCCATGGATTAAATTTAATTAATTAAATAAACTAAATATAATTAATTAATTTAAATATAAACTTTTATCCACATTGCATTATTTAAATTAAATAACTATCAACATGATTTAAATGCAATTATTCTAAATATCTATTTCCAAATCAATAATTGTTCAGAATTAAATAACATTAAAACAAGACAGACAATAACTCGACACACACAACTGACGACACACTAAGGTTAGGGTGTAAACTTGACACATGTTACCTAGCTACTATCTCCCGTTTAACTTAACCGTTGGATCGACATGCTCAAACTTGTGAAACCAGGTGGAGTCGGTGTCATGTACCTGCAATCCTGCAACCAAGTAAACAACATCATATAATATATCCAGCATATAATACACACCGTGAAGAAGGAATTACGGATTCGCAGGGCGCTCGCAAGCGAGTGATGCGAACTCATCCTCTTCACCCATACACTCATCAAAACTGACACTTCCATCATAATTCTAATAATCTCATAATAACATCTCATGTTAATTCTACAACATCATTAATCCATAATGCATGTGAAACAATAATCAGATAACTACATCCCACAATAATAGTTCTCACTCAATAGTAGCAATCCAATCATCATAACAAAATGTATCCAGTATCAAAGTAACTGCAATCAAACATAGCATAAAGCAACTTGAACAAGAACAAGACGGAGGGATATTATAGCATGTTTGTGAGAGGTGGAGGGTTTGGAGATATTATGCTTGAATTCAAAAAGATAAAAGGATTTATATTGGAAATACCCAAAGTTGAAGTGATATTTCTAGTTGTTTGCATTGTTTTAGTGATAGTTGAATGAGTGTATGTAGGAATAGAGGCTATGGTTATATAGGGAGGAATTTGATTCCCTCCTTGACTTTGGGTTTAACCCAAAGTTTGAGCACAACTAGCCATTGTAGGAATATAATTATCAATGATGTGAGATAGGATAATTACAATCTCTATTCCATGCTCACTATCAAGTAAATTCATCTCATGTTATCTATGATAGGAACCACAATACCAACAATATAGTCTGTACTCACAAAATCTTGAAGTTTTTCTAAGGCTTTATCCATTTTTTTGAGTTTCTCTTAAGGGACATGAGAAAAAATGGCTTCAACATTAGTGGAATTGGTTGATGGTAAAGTGGTCATGGGAAATGTAATATCAATGATGGAATCCAACATGGGTTGACTAGTGTCAACACTATGAGTGAAAGAGTTGGAAAATCCAAGATCCATAATAGATGTACTAGCACAGGATGCCAAGAGTCTTGAAACACCTCTCACTAAATTATTGGCAATAGGACACTAGGTTTGAATACTCATACAAGTTTCACCAAATAAAAAGTGTACCCAAAATGGACAAAACACACTAAATAAAGATAGTAAGAACTTAGAACTAGGAATCACAATGCAAGTATTGATGAAGATACTTGCAATTTTTAGATCTGAAATTGGTAATTGACTAATTTTGAATTCAAAAACCTAAAAAATGATCACTTTTAAATATAAATTTTGATTTAAAAAATTCACTTTATTTCATCAATTGAGCTAAATACGAATAATTACAAAAAAATACAATTTCTAGAACTGAAATAGAGATTTGCAAGTACAAAAAAGGTGCAAAATTCTATAAAATTACTTTTACAAGGATATTTATGACCTAGGGCGAATGTGTACTTGGACAAGGATGTGAGAAATTAAATTATGAATGTTTAATTTGATATTAAAGCTCACCATTCCTAGTTGCAAACGTATTCTTTAGTGATGGTATTTACAGAAATTAGGATGAAATAGAAATGCAATTTGAATGACAATGTTTTAACAAAATGCCAACTTTTTTTAATGCAATTTTTGATGTAATTATATGATCTAAATGACTAAAATGCACTTTTAATGAAATCTAATATGCAAAATGTATGCAATGTTTATCAATTTTTATGAATTTAAATGATGCAAATATGCAATTTGTAACCCTATATGCAAGGAAAAACATGATGATGAAATACCTAGATCTAGGGTTTCAATGATCTCCAAATTAGAAAAGCATGATGCACAATTTTGGGTTCGCAAAAATGAAATGGAGGGAAAAGGGGGGATCCAAAATGGGGTGTCCTAGATCTTTCATGCACAAAATATAGGATCCTACTAATGGTGTCCAATTTTACCCAAATTTTATTAGGAAAGAGGAGATCATAAGGTGTAAAGATTGGCTTTCAACCTCAATGTGAGCCAATCAAACATGGATCTCTTGGTTTTCTTAGGAAAATAGGATTCAAAATTAAATGGAAATGATTTGATGCACTTATACCTAATGAGAAATAAGACCAATGATAAAATGCAAATTCTCAAAGATACAAAAACTGAAATCATAGTTTACAAGAAGATTTGAGAAGGGTTTAAACACATGTACCTGGCATTAAAATTTGGTTTTGATCATTTTTGAAGGATAGGTTCACCCTAGGGTGAATGCGTCATGGTTAGGGTGTCCAGAATAAGATTTGATGGTCCTCTAGTGCTAGATCTTGGCTTTTATTTGGCACAGGTCTCACTATCAGAAAGTCAGAAATAAAATCTGCAATTGAGTTTTTGTGGATTGACAATAATGGTGAGAAATTATGCAATACTTGAAAATTTCTCCTTGAAATCCTTCCAATCCTTCAACCTATAACCTACACATAGAAAGAGAGGATTTTTTTTTGGTTTGAATGGGGTTTTTCCTTAGTCAAACCCCATTTTTTGTAATTAAACCTTGATAGAAAGATAATTTCAATTGATAAATGGAATAATGATGAATGAACACTTGCTTGATACAAATCACCAAACCTTTAATGGCTTCCCTTAGAGGATTGAATTCAAACACATCACTCCAAGGAACTTGATATTTCTTTGCTTGATTGGAAACTTGAAAATGCTTGGATGCTTTAGGATCAACAATGCAAGTTAGCCTTCACAACATGGCATGAACACATATAAGATTGAACTTGATAGGATCTTGAATGCTGCAAAAAATGACCGATAAATCTACTTTTTAATGCTCTTAACAATAATATTTTATCATATGAATTCTTCCAAAATTTTGTTAGAATGCTTAAATTTGAATTGATAAAATGGCTATGCATTTATTGTTATTTATCTAATTTCTCAAAAATTAGATTTCAAAAATCGACAATTGCATATGAAATTTGATTCATTAAAGGACCACCAAAAAATTATTAAAATTTGGGACCTAAGACTTAAGGAGTGTTGGAAAAACAAGGATAGACAACTAAGAGGGAGGGTGAATCAGTTGCATAAATTAAACTTATTCAACCTTAAACAACCTTTAATCTCAAATATGATAATTAACAGTGTAAGAATAAATCAACAACACATTAGAGAAACATGAACACCAATATTTTTATACGTGCAAAACCTATTAGGGGAAAAACCACAGTGGATGTTAGTCCACAAGATTATACCATGTTAGAAGTATAATGAAAGAAGTGAATAGGGAATGCACATGCATTCAGGCACACTACCTAGAGCTCACTAATCAAAGGGAAGGCTCACCGCCTTACATAAAAAGTTAGATTAAATCCATCTGATGAGGTTGAACTGAGAAATTAGCTTCTACAAAATCTTGATGACAGTTTAGGTTAGGCACATAAATACTTCTTCACACTTCACTCAATCTTCTTCACACTCAGCTTTGCATTCGAATGATCTGATATTTATTTTCACATTGTTCATATACACTTCATGCTCACACACCACACACACTTACTAAAATGAAGAAACAATCATTCTTATATATCCGCTACATGAATTTACATCAATAACTCTGTCGACCACAAATAAAGAATAATTTACAACTATTGGCCTCAATTCATGAAAAAATATCAATGCACACCAACCTAAGTCGGTCACAACATACTGAGGACCTAAATCAGCATCCTCAAACACCCAAAACAATAAAATATTAATCCATAAGTATCTGCAACACGCTATCACCATCATGTCAGCCAAGCACATGAAAACTCGAATACACAAGGGAAAATCTTCGATCACGAACACACTAATCAACAGAAATGTACCACATTGATAGAGAATGATCTAGAAACATCACTGAACATCTCAAGAATGTACACAAAAACTCATTTCATCAGAATTGCATTCACATATTCTAGAAACACTTTCTATAGTAATTGAATAATTGTAGGAACATAAAACTTCATAACTTTCTCAATTCTTGATGCACACCTCTGAAAATTTCAAAAAACATACTACATAGGCTCAACAACAAACCCTTTAATGTGTGCCTTTTGATCATCAATGCACACAAAATTCCATCACTCTGACCTTCTCATCTTCATAAGTTTCCTACAATATACTTTATTTTAATTAAATTATTAATATCCTCAACATATAGAGCCTTCAAAATCATTAATGCTAATAGTGTTGACATTAATGAAAACCACATATTAGAAAAACAACCACAATATCCAACAACCTCCCCTTTTGGCATTGATGGTAACACATGATGTGAAAAATACCATGAACACAACTAACTCTTCTCAACTTGTTCTTCTCTTCCTTACATTGCCCTTCCATCTTCTCTCTCTTAGTATTTATTGCACTTCTCCTCCCTTCTTCTAAAAAGGTTTTTCACATTCCTCTTCTCCCCCTTTGACATCAATGGGAAATATGCACAAGCTCTGAACCATATATCATCTGAATCATCTAACTACTCCCCCTGAGTAGCAGCCACCACAACATCAATCTGAAACAAAATCTGACTGGAAGTCCATAGATTGATGCAAAGACTTGCATCTTAGTTCAGATTAGGAGGGAAATTACCCCTAACTTTCCTTTGATATACTCAAAAGTATCCTTAGGCAACGGTTTAGTAAAGATATCTGAAATTTTTTCCTTTATAGGCACACATTCCAATCTAACCTATTTATCACTCATCTTGCCTCTCAAAAAGTGATACTTGATAGATATATTTTTTGTCTTTGAGTGTAGCACCATATTCTTAGAAATGTTTATGGCACTTGATTTGTTAAAAAATATAGCAATAGGCTCATCATACTCAACTATGATATCTCTTAGCATCTACTTCATGCACAACACTATAGTTGTTTGCAACAACAATGTGTTATGCCTCAATAGTAGATAAGGAAATAGAATTATGCTTTTTACTCAGCCAAGACACCAACTTCTTCCCCAAGAAGAATGCACCACCACTTGTACTTTTCATTTCATCCACATCTCTTGACTAATCTACATATGTAAATGCATTTAGAGTAATATCATCATCCTTATGATACAAAAGACCAAAATAAAGTGCTCCTTTCAAGTATATGAAAATTCTCTTTATTGCAGTCACATGTGATTCTTTTGGATCAGCTTGAAATCTAGCAACCATGCACATATCATTCATAATGTCTGGTCTTATCTGAGTTAAATATAACAATCCACCAATCATTGACCTATATCTTTTTTGATTAGCCTTAAGAGATTCATCACTCTATGTTAGCTTGCATTTGGTTACCATGGGTGTACCAACTAGTTTTGAGTCTTCCATGCCAAACTTTTTAAGTATCTCTGTTACATATTTGGACTGAGAAATAAAGATTCCATCATCTAACTAAGCGATTTGCAATCCTATAAATAATTTTAGTTCTCCTATCATTTACATTTCAAATCCAATTTTTATTTCATCAGAAAACTTCATGCATAAGTCATCATCACCTTCAAAAATAATGTCATCAACAAAGACTTCAATAATCAACTCTTTATCTAGATCCAGCTTGAAATACATATTGTTGTCTACAGTGCCTTTATTGAATCCCAGTTTCAACAAGTATTTATCCAATCTAGCATACCATGCTCTAGGGGCTTGTTTGAGTCCATATAATGCTTTCTTCAATTGGAAAACCATGTATTTTCATCATTGAGTTGAAATCCATTTGGTTGCTCAGTATAAACTTCTTCTAATTCACCATTCAGGAATGTTGACTTTACATCCATTTGATAGACTTTGTAATTCTTGAAAGTAGCATAAGCAAGAAATAACCCTACAACTTCAATTCTAGTAACAGGGTCAAAGTTTTCTTTAAAATCAATACCTTCCATCTGTGAGTATCCTATACATACCAGTCTTGCTTTGTTCTTGATCACTTCACCTTGTTCATTCATCTTATTCTGAAAGACCCATTTGGTTCCAATCACATTTTTGTCTTGAGATCTAAGAACAAGAATCCATGTATCATTTTTCTCTATCTACATCAGTTATTCCTTCATGGATTCCATCCAATACTAATCTTTACACGCTTCATTAACATTTCTAGGCTCAATTTTGGAAATCAAGCAATATTCTACTATAATTTTTCTTTTAGTTTGCACACCTTTGTTCTTTTCTCCTATGATCTGAGTTTCAGAATGACTTCGCTTTACATACTTTGGAATTTTGGGTTCTTTTGTTCTTTCTTCTACATTTCCACTATTTTCTTCTTCATGATTTTCTTGATTCATCAAAACAATTTGAGTTTGATTCTATGTCTATGCATTCTTTCCATTATCAGTACTATCCTTTTGGTCATCTAAATCATATCCATAATACTTGGATGATCTGATAGTGTCTTCATCAACTTTGATATTTGATCTTTCATCTCTCTTAATAAAACATCTACTTACAAATATTTTTAAATATTTAACTGTAGGCTTATAAACAAACCATAGTTCAAAAGAAGTCTTACCAGAATTAATATTGGCATTCACCCAGTTGATAGTATACACAAAAATACTTATAGCTTCTCTCCAATAGAAATGAGGAACATTACCTTCCAACATCATAGTTCTAGCAACATCTAATATTTTTGTGTTCTTTCTCTCAACAACTTCGTTCTATTGTGGGGTCCAAGGAGTAAATAAATGTCTTTTTATTCCATGCTCTTCACAGAATGAATCGAATTCCTGTGAAGTGAATTCACCACCTCTTTCTGATCTCAAACATTTGATCTTCAAACCTATCTCATTCTCTACCAAAGCTTTGAAGCTTTTGAATTTCTCTAATGCCTCATGTTTTTCTCTTATAAAATCAACCCATACCATTCTAGAATAGTCATCAATGAGCAACATAAAGTACCTTTTTCCTTGTAGACTTCTGATTCTGGATGGACCACATAGATCAGTATGTACCAAATCTAGTACACCATTGGAATGATGATGTTTTCTCCTAAAATAAATTCTTGTCTTCTTTCCCATCTGACATTCCTTGCATATAGTGTTAGTAGGCTTCACTAACTTAGGTAGATCTCTAACTCCTTGTGTAGAGCTTATTTCGATAATGTTATCAAAAGTCACATGACACAACCTTCTATGCCATAACCAACTTACATTAACTTAAGCAATAAAAAAAAATTCACTAGAAACATTTAAGCAAAAAATATTACCTCTTGTCTTTGAACCTGAAGTAATCACACCTCTTGAGCTTCCCAATATCCTGCACTTACCATCTTTGAACTGAAAATTTTAACCTTTGTCAGCCATTTTTCGAACACTCAACAAATTTTTCTCCAAACCTTCAACATATAGGACATCATTAGTGTTACATTTTCCTCCAAGAGAAATAGTGCCTCTGCCACAATCATGCCAGCATTGTTATCTCCAAATATTACAACACCACTATCATACTTTTCCAAGCTTAGAAACTTTCTTTTATCACCAGTCATATGATGTGAGCATCCACTATCAATCACCCACTCATCCTTCTCATCAATCTTGGCTGCAGGAGCTTTCTCAATATTCTGATTACTAGCTCATTTAGTGGACACTGGACCATTTTCCCTGATATCAATGAATACCCATTCATCTTCATTTCTAATTTCTTTATCATATTCATCATCAGTAACTTCTTCTTCAACATATAAAATTTCTTTTGAAATCTAGTCTTATCAGGTTTATACTTAGAGACTCTTTCAGGACACCTTGATGCAAAATGACCTATCTTACTGCAAGAGAAACACTTAATAGGTAGCTTTCCTTTGTACTTACCTTGTCCTCTGGATTATCTTTTCACAATCACTACTTCAAGTTCTTCTAGCTCTCTTTCTTCATCTTCAATCAGTTTCATTTCATCTTCATACTTGAATGTCTTCTTGGATCTTTCTCTCAGATCATATCTCTGTTGGATTTTCTCGAATACAGTAGCTTTGAATGCAGACTCTATCTTAGGAGAAGATTCACAAAATTCACTCAACTCAAAGGCAGCAAGTTTTCCAATCAGCATGTCTCTTGTTACATTTGTTACTATCTTGAGCTCTTCAATACCATGAATAGATCAAAGTATTTTATCCACAATCTCATCTACTTCCAAGATTCCACCATCACATCTAATGCCCATCACTAGTTCATTTACCTTTTGCATGAAAGAAAATATGTTTTCATCTTCACTCATCTTCATGTTCTCCCACTTTCCTTTCTGAATTTGTAGCTTAGAAACTTTCACTAGTACATCTCCTTCATACAATGTTTCCATCTTTTTACAGATCTCATGTGCAATATTCAGACCTATTACATTTGTCATCTCTGAATCTATCAGAGCACTTAGCAATGCTTCTATAGCCCTAGTATTAGTTTCTACTTCTTTGATCTCATTAGCAGTAGAGGGACCATTTTGAGGAATAGTATATTCATTTTTTGTAATCATCCAGAAAGGCTCACTAATGCACTTCAAATTCCACTCCATTTTGACTTTCCACAGAGAGTAGTTTGTACCATCGAATCTAGGAATATCCTTCTTGTATGATGCCATCTTGGATTGCCTCAAGTTATTAAACTTGTTAAGAGGAACTAGCTTTGATACCAATTGTTGGAAAAACAAGGATAGACAACTGAGAAGGGGCGTGAATCAGTTGTTGCAGAAATTAAACTTATTCAACCTTAAACAACCTTTAATCTCAAATCTAATAATTAACAGTGCAAGCATAAATGAACACATCAGAGACACATGAACACCAAGATTTTTATATGTGGAAACCCTGCTAGGGGAAAAACCATGATGGATGTTAGTCCACAATATCATACCATGTTAGAAGTATAATGAAAGAAGTGAATAGGGAATGCACATTCATTCAGGCACACTATCTAGAGCTCACTGCTCAAAGGGAAGGCTCACTTCCTTACATAAAAAGTCAGATTAAATCTATTTGATGAGGTTGAACTAAGAAATTATCTTCTACAAAAGCTTGATGATTGTTCCAGTTAGGCACATAAATAATTCTTCACACTCTTCTCTGCATTCAAATGATCTAATATTTATTCACACATTTCACATATACACTTTATGCACGCACACCACACACACATACTAAAATGAAGAAATGAGCATTCTTATATATTCCCTACATGAATTTACATCAATAACTCTGTCAGCCACAAATAAATAATAAGTTACAACTGTTGGCCTCAATTCATGAACAAATTTCAATGTACACCAACCTTAGTCGATCACAACATAGTGAGGACCTAAATCAGCATCCTCAAACATGCCAAAAAAAATATTAATCTATAAGGATTTGTAATGTGCTATCACCATCATGCCAGCCAAGAACATGAAAACTCGAATACACAAGGGAAAATATTTGATCGCAAACACACCGATCAATGTGAATGTACCACATTGATAGAGCATGATCTAGAAACATCATTGAACATCTTAGGAATGTACACAACAAAACAATTCATGATAATTTCAATCACATCTTCTAGAAACACTTGCTATAGTAACTAAATAACTATAGGAAAATATAACTTCTTAACTTTATCAATTCTTGATGCGCACCTTTGAAACTTTTAGACAACATACTAGATATGATCAATAAAAAATCCTTTAATGTGCACCTTTTGATCATCAACGTACAAAAATTTCCATCACATTGACCTTCTTAGCTTAATAGACTGCCTACAATATATTTATTATAATTTTCTCAATATCCTCGACATATACAACCTTAAAAATCATTAATGCTAATAGTGTTGACATCAATGACAACCACATATCAGAAACACAAACATAATATCCAACAAGGAGGACCGATTTTCCCTTGGATGAATGGGTCTTGGCCCATAAGTCTAAGGAACACTCATTTCAAGATGATTAAAATATTAATTGAATTAATTAAATGTATATTATCATTTTGAAAAATGAGAAAAAACAAGATTTGGAATGCATAATTTGGAAAATTAGAAGCTTAATTAAGTCCAATTAATTAAGGGACCCATACATAGTGTGAAATTGTATTTAAGGTATACAATTTCCTACACTACAGTTCCTTCACATACATGAGTCAAAATAAGGTTACACTTGACCATTGATCTTTCTTAGTTAAGTAATTATGATATCTTGGAGTACTTGACCGATAATCTTAAAGTCATAAATTTGATTCATACATTGCATTGAGAATAAGGTCCTTCAACATGAACCACCTACATGGTGCCCTTGAATCTACCCTCAATATACACCAGGTAGGAGAATTCATGTACCAAGGTCTAACAAGCTACTTCAATTCAAGGGCTCTTTAGTAAAATATCAAGTCTTACATGATAAAATGAACAATCATAAGCATCAAATTCCACCAATAGGCGGTGGGCATTACACTTTAACCCTTCCTTAGAGTTAAAATATGTATAATTGTATTGAATTCATTTTATCTTCATTGATCATTATTCTCTTCTCCTCATTATTTTTCTTCTTCTCTTATTATTTGTTTTGGTGCTCATATATCTATGAAACCTTGTTTTAATTCATCTAGTGAGGAAATTACATTGCACAATGGAAAATACCAATATTTATCTTTACCTTCTAAGTTTAGAAATATATGCTTTACTTATTATATTTTTACCATAATATATTTCATATTAATGTCACCATTCTAATGCATCTTCACTTCCATTAAAAATAGAAAACCCCATTAAATCTTAGTTTTTAAGACAAATTTCACTAACATATCACATTTATTTTCATTGTTGGAATCAAGCAACACTGAGACAGGGGGTGAATCAATGTTCTACAATTTCAAACTTTATTGATCTTATCCTTCAAGAATTTAAAAAATGCATTCAAAAGAAATATGCAAGAACATAAAGCAAACAACCACAACACCATAACACAAGAGTTTTTAAATGGAAACCCTGTTAGGGGAAAAATCACGGTGGATGGCCAATTCACGATATGATCTGAGTAGACTCAAATGAAGTTTACAATATGGGGAATGCACTTGCATTCAAGTGCACTTCCTAGAGCTCACTACTTAAAGAAGACTCACTATCTTACAAAGAAAATCAGATTAAAACCATCTAACAATTTGAAGTGAGAAAATAGCATCTACACATTCTTGATTACAAATCCAGCTAGGCTCAACAATCAATCTCGTGTCCTTCAGACTAATTCTTCACTTCTGCTCTAGTCTGCTCAGACTCATAACACAAATCCTTCATGCACAAGTGGAACTGTACATTATTGCTATTTTGTTTTTCTCTGATTTGCAATTCACATCAACACACTTCACACACACAAAAAAATGATATGAATGATCTCATATATATATAGCCACAACTAAGAACTAATCGCCCATATGTCAGCATCAATATAACACAAAATTATTTACAAATGTTGGCCCAAAGCATGATTAATGTATAATGGGAATCCACAACAGTCGACCACAACTTAGTTAGGACCCAAAAACAATGCTCAAACATAGAAATACTTAAAAGAATATTTCCCAAACATCCGCGACATGTTATATTCACAAAGTCAGCTTCAGTACTGATAACACAAAGAATTAGCCAACCGAATCTTCCAACTCACACATGGATGAATACAAGGCACTGGTATTTACGGATAACAAAAATCATACATCGATCAACCTTCCCTGAGATACGCAACACAAAAAATTAATAGAAAATATTCATATGAATCGATGAACACAAAACAATCGGATGCTTTGTTCTTCCTTAAATATTTGCAATCTGACTATTGGTATGATCAAATGATGATGCACAAATCCAATCACCGAATAGGTTTACCATCAATGAAAACACCAAATGATATTCACAGTGTCTCTTTCCAATAATATCCCCCTTTGGCATTGATAGCAACACTTAGTGAAAAATGACTAAGTGTCGGATCAGTACCAACATCAATACACTGCCACACTTCAAAATTTAAAAAAAAAAGCTCTCCTCCAAAACACAACTCTTCGCTTGAGATGATTTTGCATTTTTCACTCTACTACACTCCCCCTTTGAAATCAATGGCAAAGGTAGGAATCCATATATCAAAAATCGAACAAAACTGTTATGAAAAAATTCCTAATGTATAAATAGGCTTCTTCAACTTACATAAACTTAAAAATATTTGCCAAATCTTTCTTCAACAATGTCAAATTCGTGTCCCAAACCCTTTTGAGACTCTCCAAAATTATTATGTGACCACAAACCAAGTAGGATTGTGTCTCTATAGAATCAAGGTTTAATGGATCACCAAATGCCTTAGCATATCTAACTTCTTTTAATGCACTTGACATTATTTATATGCTTGGGCCAATTAGGCCTCTAAGTTCACATGCTCTTGCAACAATTCAGACATGTTCATGTTTTAAGCTCTTTATTTTTTCAAGAAAAGATATCACCTCACCTTCTAACTTTCCAACACCACCAGTTAAAGGATCAAAAGGTTTAGAAGTAGTAGCTAGCTAGTTTTTTAGATACTTAACCTTTTTCTCATCGGCCTCAATTTTTTTTGTCAAAGACAAACATGACTTATAATTCTTTCCACCTTCCGAGAGAGCATTTTGGATATTCCTCACATAGGTTGATAACATAGTTTTATCTTTTGTTATCATTTCTTTCAACCTATTTAATCTTTTGGCATAAAATTCCTTTTGAACTTTAACCATAGCTTATTTCTCAAGTGACTCAAAATGAGTACTTATAGATTTGATGAGCTTCTTTAGTTCCCTGAAGGAGGAACTGATCAGATCTTTGACATGATTGGGTATTATCTTCTCCAGAACTCCAGATGCAAGATTTAAGAGTTCATTGTCATCAATGTGGGACTTCAACAGTTCTTCTCTAGCTTTCGCCTAGGAAAATGATGTTACCTTCACTTTATGAATTGGAGACAAGGTGGATAGGTCGATAGGACCTTCAACCATTTCAAGATCAAATTCTTCTTTTTGTTATACCAGAAATTTATTCACTACTTTAGTGTCTCTTGATTCTTCTAGAATTTCTTTCACCTCAACTTTGTTTTCTTCAACCACTGCTTCCTCAGTTGTAGGTTCTTGCTTATCTTCAAAAATCTTAGCTTTCTTAACCGATACACTTTCAAGAACTTCAATTTCCATAGGTATTTCATTATTTTCCACTTTAGGAGGACTCTGAATATCCTTAGTTATATATTTTTCTTCTTCTTCTTCTTTTGTTAGACCCGATGAAATATCATGTGTTCCTTCAGAGACAACATCAATTTTGTTCCTTAACAAAAAAATGCTCAAAATTTGTTTAGTTTCTTCTACAACTTCTTTAGTTTGACCAATCATGAGCTTATTCACTCTTGTCTTGCTCTTGAATTCCTTTTTGGCTTTATTCAGTATTGTCTTTATTTCTTTCATAGATACTACTGAACACAACTTAGCAAGAATTCTTTCTCTCATTTTCTCTTCTTCTGATCTGACATTTACTCTTCTCATCTCCAAAATCTTATATAATCTTATAGGTAAATTAGGCATTATTTCAATAATAACTTTATTGAAAATATTCAAATTCTTTATTGTTTCCTCCTCAAGAGTTCTCTGGCTAGATTTATTAAAAGATTCATACCATTTACAAAGTGGCTTGAGATTCCCATCCTTAACCAAAGCTCTTTCAACTTCTTCTACTTACATACCTAGTTGGTCAATTTTTTCTTTCTTCTTTGCTTGGTCATCTCCACTAGAGGGCTTTCTTTTAGTAACAGTTGCTACCTTAGTTCCTTGATGCTTGATTTCTCTAACTCCTTCATTAGAATTTGTTTCTTCATCTTCAAAAACTACCACATAAACTCTTTTGATTTTATCCTTCTTCCTTTTTCCTTCCTTACCGAATCCATTAGATTGATTTTTCATAGAGATTGGATTTCCTGCATAGGCAAATAGGGATGTAGAGCTTCTAGTTGACCTAGCTCAGGTAGATGATGTTGCTAGACCAATAGATTCAATTTTTGCTACCTCTTTTTTTTCTTGTTCTCACCTTTTTCTAGCTTCTCTTACTGCTTCTCCAGATATTCCCATACTTTATTCAAATATTTCTACTTCTTTTCTCACTTTCCTAACTATCATAGGTTTTTAGAGTTCATTATGCACCTTTATATATATATTTTTCTAAAAAAGTACCAAATCTCTCTTCTGATGGATCGAGAGGCTTGCTCAATAAATGTTTTGCATAAATTTCTAGAATGTGCTCTTCAACTTCATAACCCATCAACATGAACAAAACTATTTTGGGATCAATAGATTCCATCATGCATTGATCAATATCTACCATGAAATAGATAGTATCCTTATATTTCTCCACAATAGAGGTAGGAATTATTTCTCTAGCATGCATCATATTCTGATTTTTTTTGAAATATCCCCATATTGTAGTTCTTTTGGTTTGAATATTTCCAATTCCATACAACATCTCTCTAATCTGAATAGTTACCAACTGATTTCCTTTCCAATGAAATTTCTCAACACCTGAAACTTCTTTCATGAAATAGAAGAATAAACATAACAACAGGTTACCATACTTGAAGGAATTTTTCTTGTCCTTTTTTATCTTACCAGTATTTTCCATCTATTGGATCCTGAGAAATTCACAAAGATCATAGTCTACATTCTCCTTTACCATTTGATAGGCTGCATAAATGGATGTACCGAACACAAAATTTTTGTGAATTGAGTGATATATCCTGTAGCCAATGATCATTGATGCAAATTTCACATCTATTTCAATTATATCCTCAATTTTCATGGATTTTCAATCATATTTTGAGCTTGTTGGATCAGTCACCATTTGATTCTTTACCGACTTCAGAATCAGTAATCCATTAGAATAATTTAGACCTATTATAGGACTGATAGCCTCCTTTGTAATCTTGAAGGGTATACTTAACCACATGAATTCATCATGAACTCGACTCAAGATGTAACAAACCCATTCAGTCTCTTCAAACACAGGGAATTTAATAATCTATGTAAATTTCTTCTCTTCTAGGGTTTTAAATTCTGGCTTCACACGAAAATCTTCTCCTATAATGTGATTATTATACAAATTCAGCAGCTGTGAGCTTCCTAGCTCTTCAATGTTAGCATGAATGTATGCCCTAATATCTTCAATGTGTAAAACATCATACGAAACAGATGAAAAAGCACCTAACAGGTCGGTCTTGATAGACTTGAATAGATTCCATTTGAATTTGGGATGGGGTATGTCCTTAACTTCTACTACCAATCGAGTAGCCATATTCACCAGTTCACAAATTTATAGGTTTTGTTGATAAATACCTTTTCGTCGGATCATAGTTTGATTGCTGAAAGCTTCTTCACACTTGAATTTCACCTCAATTTGCCAAGGTTTGCCTCAGAGAACTCCAAACTTCTTTTCTTCAAAATTAAAAGTGACAAATGAAGGGTAGAAATGAATTTTTATCATTTGCACACTTACCCCTTTTTGACGCAATAAATTATTTTACCCTAACTCACTTGGTTACCATGTTTCCATGCGTTGTGAATGATAATTCTTCTACAGACCTCCAATACTATATAATAGTCTCTCCAATAGTTTTAACAAAATTTGTAGAGCATTAATACACTTACTGAACTTATCCACATCTTGGTGCTAGTTACCAGTAGGGGTTTAAGATATTTTCTTGATAGCTCCACCTAGGCCAAAGGCCTGAAACTAGTTCTCAGAGGAATTACCAAAAGAAAATTTTGGTGCTAGTGTATTTCCTTCATTAGAGGGACTCTTCTCCACCAATTTCTTCTACATTTTCTTCCTGACAACATCTGTAATGACTTTTCCTTTTCCCTTTACCTCCTTCTGCATATTTCTCCTTTGATTTATTGAACCTATTCTATTCCAATAGAATCTAGCAATATGACCAAATTTGTTGCAGTTATAGCACACAACATTTTTCCATCCAAACCAATTGTTCCACTAATTTTATTTTTATCTACACTGGTTAGCAGTATGGCCAATTCTCTTTCATTTTTAACATCTGATATTTCTATGAAAGTTGTTCATAACATTTTTGGATTCATTTGACTTGTGACAAAACTTATTGCAATTAAAACACTGACCTGAGAATGAAGCACCACTTGGATTCATCTTGTTTCTACACTGAGTAGCCATGTTTTCAAATTTATTTCAACTAAAACAATAACTATTGAATCTTTGAGCATTAGCTTGTTTTACTGGATTTCTTCCAGTTCTATTTATCTGATTTTCTTGCCTAGGTCTCCTTTGCCCAGATTTGGAACTTTCTCCTTCTTCATAACCAAGACCTTGCTTGTCACCATTTGTCCTCTGACTATTAATCAGTTCATCAAGCTTGGTTGAGCTAACTTTGAACTTTTCTTTGTACTCATTTATAGTAGCAAGTTCATTTTGGAGATCATCAATCTATTTTTCCAGCACTTCCTCATTGTTTTAGGATTGTTCCAATTCATTGTCTAAATAGTTGCATACTTCAAATTTTTATTTTAGAGACTATGTAAGCTTCTCTTCATTCTTATTTTTGTCTTCAATCTCCTTGGCCATCCTCATCATGATATATTCCATTTCATGCTTTAGCACTATATTATCTCTGGTAAGCTCTTCACATTCTTCTATATTTTCTTCAGGGCTTGACTAAGTTGCTCATCTTCAATGCTTTCACTATCATTCTACTTAATCTGATCATATATTTACTTTCTTTTCTCCTTGGACTTATTTATTTTGTCTTTTAATGATTGAATGAATTTTTCAATATTCTCAAGACTTTCTTGCAATTCTCGATTCTTAGATTTTCACTGGTCAAGATCATCTAAGGCCACCAAATTTTTTTGTTGAAGACTATTTGAATCCATTGAAGCACTTTCCAAGATCTCCCCAAGTTGTTAGAATTCTTCTTTTGAGGAACTAGCTTTGATACCAATTGTTGGAATTAAACAACACTGTGAGGGGAGGTGAATCGGTGTTTTGCAATTTCACACTTTATTGATCTTATCATTCAAGCATTTAAAACATTCATTCAAAAGAAATATGCAAGAACATAAATAAAACAACCATAACATAGGAATTTTTTTGTGGAAACCCTGTTAGGGGAAAAACCACGATGGATGGCCAATCCACAATATGATTTGAGTATATACTCAAATGGAGTTTACAATATGGGGAATGCTCTTGCATTCAGGCGCACTTCCTAGAGCTCACTGCTCAAAGAAGACTCATTGTCTTAAAAATAAAATCAGATTAAAAACATCTGAGAATTTGAATTGGGAAAATAACATCTACACATGCTTGATTATAGTTCTAGTTAGGCTCAACAATCAATCTTCTATCCTTCAGACTAATTTTTCACTTCTGCTCTATTTTTCTCAGACTCGCAACACAAATCCTTCATGCACAAGTGGAACTATGCATTATTGCTCTTCTTTTATACTTTGATTCATAATTCGCATCAACACACTTCACACACACCACAAAATGATATGAATGATCTCATATATATATATATATATATATATATATATATCCGCAACTAAGAATTAATCGCCCATATGTCGACATCAATAGAACACAAAAATATTTACAACTATTTGCCCAAAAAATGAGTAATGTGTAATGCGCATCCACAATGGTCAGCCACAACTTAGTTAGGACCCAAAAAAAAATGCTTGAACACAGAAATACTTAAAAAATTATTTCCCAAACATCTATGACATGTTATATTCACGAAATCGGCTTCAGTAATGATAAAGTAGAGAATTATCCAACTAGATCTTCCAACTCAAACACAGATCAATACGAGGCACTGAGATTCATGGATAACACAAATCATACATTGATCAACCTTCCCTGAGATACACAACAAAAAATATTAACAAAAAATCTTCATGTGAATCGATGAACACAAAAGTATCGGATGCTCTGTTCTTCCTTAACTATTTGCAATCTGACTGCGGGCATGATTAAATTATGATGCACAGATCCAATCACTGACTAGGGTTTCCATCAATGACAACACAAAATGATATTCACAGTGTCTCTTTCCAACATTCATACTATCAACCAAGATTTGTTTTTATCATTTTATATTGTCAACCTCAAAACTCAAAATCCAAATAGAAAATCCCTAATGGATTTTTATGATATTTATTAAAATGTTAAGACCCTAAAATTTTTCTATGCTTTATGGCTTGTAAAGTGAAATTTGGAAAATAAATAAATAAATTCTAATAACTTGCTCAATTTTGATAATCAAAAGATAAATTTTAAATTATATGTTTCTTATCTAGTCTTGAAACTTAATATATATATATATGTAGGTATTTGTGAACAATAGGCGAATCATTAGAAAATAGATTTCATCCTTATCTTTATCTAGATTGTAGGTTTGATACCCCTTGATAATATTTATGCATTTAATAATGGCAATATGATAATGTGTAAGATATATCACATAACATTATATTTTTCATAGTCAAATATGCCCTAATAACTAATATATGTAAAAATAGAATAGAACCTTAAGGTCCCTAGGTAACACATTAAAATACTCCTTATATGGAAGAAGTCACTCCACACTATTTATCTAAGATATCAAAAAATAAATATTGTACACTTTGCATCTCCTTACAATGATAATAACCTCCTTCATATAGATCTCTTAATAACATTTAATGGAGTATAAACCACTAGTATCAAGTAACTTGCCTACTTATTACCTAATATAATTAATTATATAAGATTTCCACATGACCCAATATAATTAAATAAAGGGATGTATGCCACATGTCAATATCTTAATCCACTTTATGTAATGTAATATAATATAATATCCCTAAGTGCATAACAATTTTTGAAATGAATAAATCCTATTAGATGCAAATGAGTATTCAAAAAGAAGATATTCTTAGATGGTGGTATTGAGAAGTACAAGAAAAAAATTGTTGCTAAAGGATATTCCCAAGTTGAGGGAGAAGAATTTGGTGATATTTTTCCTTAGTTGCTAAGCTATCATCTATCAAGCTCAAATTATTTATCATTTCAGCTTTGTGCTTAGAGATAGAACAAATGGATATAAAGGAAACATTATTGCATTATGATTTGGGTGAAATGGGTCTCCATGAAACAATATGAGAACTACATGGGAAAAGGAAAATAAAATTTGGTTTTTATATTAAAAATATATTTTTATTTTCCTAATAGTCTCATAGGATGTGGTAGAAAAAAATTGCTTCTTTTTGTTGGGATTGATTTTATGAGATCTAAAATCATATCATTATATTTATTATAAATGTGATAATGAATAATTCCTTATTATTAGGTTGTATGTAGAGGATATGTTATTTATTGGTAATAGTAAGGATGTGATTTATGATTTGAAATCTCAAATTTCCCCATAATTTGAAATGAAAGACTTGGGGGCTAATAATTATATCTTGGGTATGGATACCAAAAGAGATAAAGTGAGGAAATTTTTTGGCCAGGTCAAAGTAAGCATTTGAAATCTATAGTGCAACATTTTAGTATGGAAGCTAATAGACCATTGAGTCTTAAGGTTTCCATTGTACTAATATTTAATTTGAGTAGTGTCATACATAACCCAAAAATATGGAAGATGTGGCCCGTTTCTTTTTTTCTAGTGTAGTTAGGACTTTGATGTATGTAACAGTCTATACTAGACTAAATATTGTTCAAGTAGTGGGAGTCTTGAGTAGCTTTATGATGAATCTTGAATAAGATATTACGGATGCAACTAAGACAATATTTATATATTTTTGGGGTGCCTCAGAGTAATTTTTTTTCTCATGGTGATTGTTATCAGAGATTAAAATAGGAAATATAAAAAGGTGTAGAAGTTTAAATGGTCACAAATATAATGCAGGGTAAAAGGATGAACAGGCCTCCAAGAATATGCATAATCTATAAGGGAACCGTCCCCGATATAATGTATTTTTATAATATATAAAGATATTGTAAGACATAGGTAAGATATACAAGTGATAGGTAGATGTATAAGAAATTAAGAGAGAATAAGAGAAGATAAAATAATTGTATCAAGACTAGAAGAGAGTGTATAAAATTATATAAAAGTACTATATAAAGGATATTGTTAGAGATAATTTAAATAAGCTTTTAGATTTTTTCTTATGTATATTTGATTCTTGTTAAATCTCATATTCTAATATTATATAAATTTCATAACATGTGTTAATATGTTTCCTCAACTAGTCAAATATTACAAGAAAGGCCATTGAAATTTACATTGTTTTAAAAAATTTAAGCATAAGTCATAGTATGCATTGAGATGTTTGATAATAATTACTTTATAAATTTCCTTGGGTTCCAAGAGGGAGTGAAGAAAATAATTTTTTAATTCAATGCCAAAATGAGCTAGCTTTGACTCTTATCCTTGTCTCCATTCATGCATCAGGGTGATCTCATTGGCCATGTTGTTGCACCAAAAGATTGACATGTTAATGCCTGATACAAGCTTCAGTTAAGATCCACGGGAGAAGGTTAAACCATGTTACAAACCCGAAGGGAGATGCTGGTGGTTATTCCAACAATCCCCCCTCAACGTCACCCCAGGGGTTCAAACCTGTAATCGGCTTTGATACCAATTGTTGGCCATGTCATTGCACCAAAATATCGGCCTGTTAATGCCCGATACAAGATTCAGTTAATATCCAAGGGAGGTGGTTAAACCATGTCACAAACCCAAAGGGAGATGTTGTTGGTTAGTCCATCGGATCCCACAATATTGGTTTACAATTTTTGGCCATACTAGACATTGAACTGATTTTTTTTAACTAAATCTTCACTTTCAGGCACCTATAGTAGCTAAATTGTGAAGAATTTTAAGATGATGCAAACTAGGGATTTGTGAAATTTTGTCTATAGATTATAAATATATATGTTTAAAAAATATTGGAATTAGATTGCACTTCTTTTTATATCTCCTTCGAAAGCTATTTTTTAACTATAAACACCATTTTCAAAGAGTGATGTCACTAGCTAACACATAACTTTTTTCTATGAAGGATAACATTCTATTTTTTTTTAATTTAGATTTTTAACTACGATATCTAGTGAATGGAATATGTTTCATCGCATTTCATTGAATATTTTTTTCTTAATTAAGTTCCAAAGTCAAACCAGTTATAATTTAGATATGATTCACTGGCTAAAGGATAATTGGTTTTGTATGTATCAAAATTCAATTTTTTTGTTGTTGGATTAGGGACATCAAGTATCTAGTACACTAATATTTTTCAATTTTTTTTGATAATCTACTCTTTTTCCACATGTGCAGAACAAAGAGCTTGATTTTTGGTGAAAAAACTATGTTTAATAAAACTAAAAAAAATACATAATAAAACCAAAACATATTAAAATTATATTCAATGAATAGCTTGTTCTGAGGACTACCATCATCTAGTTGGGTTTGTGAAGTCTCCTCTGTTTTCATCCTTAACCTGAGCTTTGAAAGGAAATTTTTTGTAGAGATTTGGTAGAAGAGGGGGAGAATGGAGAAAAGGGGGATTCACTCGAACCCCCCTTCATGTTTTGAGTGAAAGGGGGTTCGCTCAAAGGAGGCTTCGAGTGAACCTCCCTTTTTCAAAGTTTTTGTTGCCTTCCATTTAAAATGCACAAAAAAGTTGGTCCCATCATTTAATAGGGTTCATTCGAAGGGGGGTTGGAGCGAACCCATGATTGTCAGTCCATTCCAACCCTCAATTCATTAGAACCCCTAAAAACCATTTTTTTTTTCATGGGAGAATTTTTGCAATTTTCCTTCCTCAACAAAATTGTAAACCAATATTGTGGGATCACCCACCATGATTGTAGGGTTGTTTTGTTGTATGGAAGAAATAGCTTGACATGGTGTGGGACTAGAATATGATTCATGAATTTTCTCCATAGAGTTTTAGAACATGGAAACACCATGTTGTATGTTGAGGAAGAGGCATTGGAGATTGAGAATATGGAGATATTTGTTAGCTCTCCACATTGTAGATATCAAAAAATATAGAGGCACATTATAGAGATTCATAAGGAGATTGGGGAATAGTGAGAGGTTGGAGGATTTCAAATAATTTTTGTTACAAAACTTACTTTT
This sequence comes from Sequoiadendron giganteum, assembly GCA_007115665.2. Taxonomy (NCBI): domain Eukaryota; kingdom Viridiplantae; phylum Streptophyta; class Pinopsida; order Cupressales; family Cupressaceae; genus Sequoiadendron; species Sequoiadendron giganteum. The sequence continues at coordinate 230,949,465 of CM021105.1, read as the reverse complement.
TTCCTTGCACATTTTTCCATGTATGCCTTGAAAAATTCCCTATATTTTTTAATATTTAGACATTCCTGAAGCATTCAAGAATTTATGTGAAGTCTATATTTTTAGTGTTTTTTCAAAATATGTAAGAAATTAATGAAATAACTTCACTAACACTAGGAAGACTTAAAACTATCTTGATAATGTTAAAGCATTACACAAAAGGGTATAAATTTTTATACCAAATGTTGTTAAGTCATCCCTAAATCCTATAATTTTAGGAATCACCATAGTCCAATGATGTGAAGATAAAATTAATAAATCTTCATGATAGTGATAAAAGATAAAAATTATAAAAATTTAATAATAGTTGACAAGATGAATGATAGAACATGAAAGGAATCCTATAGATTATTTGCAAGCTATGCATGATGGTTATGTGAACTACAAATAGTACACACCAAATAAGTGTCAAAACAAAAAAGATAAGAGGTAAATTTCATAAATTTTTAAGGAATACTAAGTAAGGTCATATAATATGAACTCTTGTGAGCCCCTTTGTATCCCAAAAATTCAGCCATGAAGAATTGGTGGGAAAAATATATCAAATGAACAATCCATTCAAGAGAAAAAAGAGACATTGAGAACATAAACAAAGGGCTAAAATTTAGATTAACAAAGAGGTAGTTTGTAATGACAAGGGCTAGTGAAAATTTATAGAATTATTTGTAAGCAGCATATACCAAAGATTATACAAGAAATATTTTGACCAGGTTAGAGGGTAGGTTAATGATCTGAATAATGATTTTCCTCCAATTTATCAAGATGGAAAGAAGTATAAAAGGAAATAAGTAACATATTCCTAGTTTGTAATGATAAAGGAAAGTGATATTGGAAACCATAAAATAGTCACCATGAGGAATGATGAATTTAATACATGAATAGATATCTATGAAAGATAATGCAAGGCCTTGCAAACCCTATCATTCATAGGAAACCTAATATAATAGTCCATTGTTGAGATGAAAATGAAGATTAAAGTTTTAAAGAGAACAACCAATTGCTGAAATGATAGTGAGGATGAATTTTTTTATGAGCACAACTACCACAAGAATACATAGCTATTGATGATAGTGCTCAAGGTAGTACTATGATAACATCAAACGAGTAATGAGTCATTGAAATGATAGTCCCACAGATCATAGTGGTCATTAAGGTCACAAATAAACTTTATAAAGGACAAAGGGTAGTTAGAGGGCCATAAATATTAGGATTCAAACTAATGGAGAGTAAGTTGGGTTCATTGGAAGATCATTTCCTATTGGAATCATTTACAGATATAGTATAGGTCTATGCATGAAGTTTTTCAAAAAATAACAATAAATTATATGTATGACAATCACCATGCATGGTTATAGCATTGATTATTGTAGGGACAGTGATATATTTTCAAATCATAAATGACAAGAGATGTATGAGATAACACAAAGTCATGAAAGCAAGATGAAAATTCCTATGAGGAGATAAAGAGATGAAAAGAACTCTTGGTAAAACCTAATTAAGAAGCTTGTAAGGATAGTTGATCTTGAACATGCCTATGTTGAAAATTTTGTGAGTGGTTGTGGTTGAAGGAGTCATGATGATAATTTGAATATGTAATTATTGATTGAACTAGAATAATCATATGGCACTATAAATTCATAAATATGAATAACAACCTTTGGAGAACACTGAAGACCATGTAAAATTCATCAACTAATATTTTAAGTGAACATAAAGTAAAGTGAAGAAATACATAGTGGAGTATGCAAAGAGGTATGTAGCATGTTACTATATAGGTCTCTTTAAAAAGAAAGGGGAGTTTCAAATGAAAGTTCACAAAAGATAGTGGATCCTTCAGAAATGATAACATATTCAATATCCATGAAGGAGGTTGGGGAGTCAATCCTCAACATGACTAGGTTTTAAATGAAAAATAAGAATTTTCCTACTAACCTTTGATCTAAACCTCACTTGATGACTATAAAAATTCATGGCTTGGTATGGAAGGTAGTAGTTCTAAAAGTGACATGATAGTTTTTAGTTTTATTTTTCCTTAATAGTATTATGAGGGATATATGTTGAGCAGTCCTAAAGAGGGAATGTATGAAAAGTGATAGAGTTTAATGGAAGATATATGAAATTGATAGATTTTAATGGTAGAGATAAGAGAGTGATGGAAGCACTGCATAAAGATAGAAATAAAAGGTTACCTCAAATCATACATAACACGAAACATCCCTCTCAAAGGTACATACATAGTGATCAAAATAATAGAGTGGTGGTGTTATCAAAATAAGTATGATATTGATACATGAAGATAGTTTCAAGAAGCATTGATATTTCAAAATTGTTAGAGTCCTAGAGGATATCATAGGAGATAGTTGGATCATGAACAATAGAAAGGAATAATAAGGAGGAAACTATGGAGGTAGTTTAAAGATATGGCCCTAAATTTTTGCCTCATTTGATAAGGTCTTTATGGGGTATTGGTGCTAGAGATAATCATGAATTTTCTTAACCATCCATTGAGATGTCTCCCATAAAAGTGTGAAAGTGATAGTCACTCAATAAAAGGGAGATCAAGTTTCAGAATAACACAACATGCCAATAATGAAGTTTCCTTCAGATCCAAGGTTTCAAAACACAAGAATAGTGATATAATGAGAAAGTTTTAATGACTTACCTACAAGGAAAGACTAATCATATATGGAAGCCAGGTATTTGTATACAAATACAATGGGGCCAAGAAGAGGTTATTCACAATGAAGACTTAGAAGACAAACTCAATGACAACCAAAGGATAAAGAGGCCAACATAATAGTGGTCAAAGATAGGGACATCATCATTCAATTACTTTGTAAAGAGCATGAAAGTGACAAATACTCAACAAAAGGGGGTTTAAAGTTTCCAAAACCATGTAATGGGCATGTGCAGGATCATCATGGAAAAAATAGGCCCTTAAGTGCCAATAAAATTTAGAAAAAAAAGAGTTAGGCAACTTGACGTAAAAAATTGAATAATTTAACTATATTATTTCAAAAATATGTAAGAATAGAGTCTATTGAAAATATAATGTGGTTTCTAAACTACAAGGTTTATTTTTATTTTTAAAAAATCTATTTGGTGAAAATTTGAAATTTCAATGGAGTAGTACTTAAATTTTAGGGAAAAAATAAGAATGAGGTGTCTGTCTGACCACCCTAACCACAATAAAATGATAATATTTTTTATAATATTTTATATATAATTATAAGACTCGTGTCTTGATGTGATGCATATTTTTTTGTAATTTTTTTTCCAAGTAAATAATTAATTATGATTTTTTTATTACAACTTTTAAAAAATATAAAAACTCATACATCTGACCACCTTAACTTGGTCAAAACTTCATGAAATTAAATTATTAATATTTTAATCCTATAGTATGTGAAGCATATAATGTGACACATGTTTTAGATTCAAAAAATGTGATACCCTTTGAAAGCTATATATGTTTTTCAATCAGCCTATCAATCAAGACTTTAGTCGTAATTCAAATATAAAATGAATAATAATTATTTATTAAATTCAAAGTAAAACATAATTTTTATTGGTGGAAAGATAATAATCTCCTTTAAAAAACCTTTTCATTTTATCAATTTTGGGTAAAAAAGTTGTTAGCGACATGGGCCATCATATCACTTACATATCGCCACTTTTTGGCCCATCATGATCCTGCACATACCCTAATATGCCATGAAATCATAGTGTATCGGTGGTAGGTGTCAGAGTACACTCAAAGACACTAATATAAATAAAATGAATAACTATTCTAACATTAAATTTATGAAGATAAGGGTCTACTTAATATACAAAAGAATGTGAGAATATTAGCTTGAAATTTCTCCCCTCCTAGGGCATTGACTCATTTTTTAATTTATCTCACAATTCCCTTTAAAAATGGTGGAAATTATGATAGTTGGAGGAATAATGAGCAGTTGAGAAGATATAGGGACAAATTGAATGACCAAGAAATAAATTTGCAAATATCTAGGAGTGAAAGGAAGAATATAGGAGGCTTCTTGCCATATTCCAAAGTAGGTTGAAAAGGTCAAAGGTTCAAGGCCTTTAACTCAAGAAAAGCAGGAGAAATTATCCAAATCCTAGGTAGAGATGAAGTGGTCAACTCAAGCAACTAGAGCTCATTAAATAATTCTTAAAAAATATTTAGTTTCTTTCAAACATTGGATAGATAAAAATAGATTTTATGCTCAGCTTAGTTGGAGTTCTTAATTTTTTGAATAATAGTTATGTACTATAGCAAGTTCTTATATGTGAAAAATAGTTTTTTAGCTCATATATAGGGGTATGTGCAAGATCATCATGGAAAAAATAGGCCCTTAAGTGGTGATAAAAATTCAAAAAATCAGAGTTAGGCAACATGATGTAAAAATTTGAATAGGTTATCTATATTATTTTAAAAATATGTAAGAATAGAATCTATAGAAAATTGAATGTATTTTCTAAACTACTAGGTTTTTTTAAATCTATTTGGTGAAATTTTGAAATTTCAATGCAATAGTACTTAAATTTTAGGGAAAAAATAAGAAGTAGGTGTCTGTCTGACCACCCTTACCACAATAAAATGATAATATTTTAGATATAAGTAGAGGACTCATGTCCCGATGTGATGCATATTTTTTTCCAAGTAAATAATTAATTATTATTTTTTTATTATAAATTTTAAATAATATAAAAAATTATATGTTTGACCACCTTAACTTGGTCAAAACTTCATGAAATTCAAATTCTTTTCTAATCCTATAGTATGCGAAGCATAGAATGTGACCCATGTTTTGGATCCAAAAAATGTGATACTGTTTGAAAGCTATAGATGTTTTTCAATCAACCTATCAATCGAGACTTTAGTCATAATTCAAATAGAAAATGAATAATAATTATTTATTAAATTCAAAGTAAAGTATAATTTATATTGGTGGAAAGTTGAGAATCTCCTTTAAAAACTCTTTCCGTTTCATCAATTTTAGGTAAAAAAAAATTGTCAGCCACATGGGCCATCATATAACTTATCTATCACAACTTTCTGGCCCATCATGATCTTGCACATACCCATAGTCAATTTTTTATTGGAACTCATTTTATTTCACCATTTTAAGCAATTTCAAAGTATATTATGGATTATGTATAGATGAAAAACATTTTTTTATCAATAAGTATCAACACTTTAGACTTCAAAATTATGTTCTATTGTATGTAATTAAATGGTTGATGTTTATTTATGTTATTTTCACAACATGGATCCTCAAACATGTCCCATTTTTAGCATACTTTGAACAAAAAATAATATTTTATGTAGGTTTTAGTTTGTGTTAGTGTGAAGATAGTCATTGACTGTGAAAATAGATTTCTCTTTTCCTTCAAAAGATTTCAAAAACTTAGACCTTTCTACAAAACACTCATACATCAATTTGCAAAAAAAATTGGAGCTATTCCTTTTTTAAAATTAATTTATTAAACATTTTTATGTAATAATATAGAAACATAAGTCCAAATAAACAATCTATGCATCACCCTCATAGTCTTAGGTTCATTTCATGTTATTATATGTCTCTTTTATTTAGTATGAGTAGTAGCATAGGTTAGAATGGATGAGTATGAAAGGGAAATAAGACTCTCACTCCAATCCATGGGTAACCCATAGGTCTTGGAGTGTTCCCATGTTTTAGTATATTGTTGAGTGAAGTACTTGATAGGGTACAAGCCGCACTGACAATACTTTTTGGCATCTCTAATAGGAATGAAATTTACTTTTGAGTTTGATGTAATAGTCATTAAAATATTGCTCTAGTATTTATAAAAGTGTTTCTATCCTTTAAGAGGTGTCGCAATACATACCTAATGACTTTAGAGATCCAGTTCTGAAGAAATCAATAAAAAAGTTAACAAGAAGGATAAAAACTAGAGGGAGTTCAAAACCATTCTCCTATGTGCATCTATTTCCACTTAGAAGAAGAAGTAGAGTAGCTATAAATGTGCAAGAATACTAGTGAGAGTGCTTTCTACACCCCCTCCTAGTAATAATTTTCACATTTTTTTATAAATCAATGACCTTTGGTTCCTATGGATACACCTAGGAATCATGGTTTTGTTCCATTCAATCGGGGCAAACCACTCAGCTTGTAGTAGCATGATAGCCTTGAAATGTATTCCATTTTATACTAGTGAAAACCAAACTACTCCTAATGAGCACATAAAATGTGTTGCTACACTTTGTGAAGTCCATAATATCATTGAAGAAAGTGTTGAAATTATATTACTACCAACATCTTTGAAAGGAAAGGCTTTACAATGGTTCAAAGGGTTAGGAGTGAACTCAATCAATAGTTCAGACTAGTTGGGTGAATTTTTATGTAATAATTTTTAAGATAAACCTGACCATTTTTCATTAGTGGAGCATCTTACTACAATAAAGAGGGTTCCCCATGAATACTTGATCGATTTCAATATTTGTTTCTAAACGACTTGGGATAGAATCCCACAAATGGTAAGATGATCTCTTGAGTGTGCATTATTATATTATTTGAGAGATCTAAATAGTAGTATTTTGACCATGATATAATCTGTGGGTGAGGGATAATTCCATGTGCTTTTGATACAGAAATAAGGACATAAAAATCCTCATTTAGGCAAGTAAAATTTCCCAAAGACCTTCTATGCATGTTTTCCTTGAAATACGACCAACCATGTCTATACAAAAACCCCTATAGTTGATGTACCTACTATACCAATAACAAATAGTTATCCATTGGATTTATAAAAGGTTGTCCCAGCACCATCATTCGAATTCCAAGTGGTAAAAGGCCTTCTCCAAACATTTGGAAATGAAATTGTGAACCCCAAGAGCTAGAAAAATAAAAATTATATACCTTAGCAATATTCTTACCAAGCTCAATATCATCAAAATTAGTCAAGTAGGCCTCCATATCATACCAATAACCAAGTCCAAAGACAAGCTCTTAACCCAAGGCCTTATCAAGCATATAATCCTAATGTTTTCGACTCTTCAAGAGAAATTGTATATGTAAAAAAACAATATGGCACAAGATTATGAGTGATGTTTTCCAAGTGACCAAAACAATAATCAAAAAACATGTTCTAATGGAGTGATAACCTAAGATCTAATGGTTCAATCAGAATTACCATTGCAGCAAGGTGAATCAACCTTGATGAATTGACAAGGAGAAGAAATATGAGGGAATAATTAGCCTTATTCATCTATTGCAACCAATGCAAGGTCAAATAAAAAAAAAATTATATTTGAGACAACAAGATGACAAGGATTTTATTCAAGCTACCCAAGTGAGCCGAGGAGTTGATGGTATATCCAATGGGTCAAATTTGCATATTTTTCCAACAAATTAAATTATTTCCAACAAGGAGCAACTAAGAGAAAAATGAGACAATGCTGTTCCTAAAGAACAAAAAGGGTTAATGTAGTTCCATTCAATATTTTAGAGCATATGAGGAAGGAAAATATTAGTATTTCAATGTGGGATTCATTGACAATTCTTGGGAAAAAGGATCTCTTGCAAGCTACCTTGTCAAACTTGAATGTGTTGCATGAGATTTCTAAGGATCAACAAAAATTGGTGCTCACTAATACACCCCAAGTACCCGAAGAAAAGAATTAACAACAAGCCAAAGAGGTAAATCCACCACCTTTCTATATTTATTTGATCATTGGAAAGAATCTGGTTTATAATTGTATGATAGAATCAGGTGTGAGTAGTCTAGTTATGCCAAAACAAATTATAGATAGTTTGGATATTAAATATTATCCACTTGTAAAATGGGTTGTGTGAACCTTGGTTTCATATCTGCACAAATACAACAACAAAAACACATTATTAGATCAAAATGCAAGATGAAAGAAGGATTCCCCATGAAATCCATTTATAAAACTTAGATAGAAATGAAAATGAAGAACAATGCAATGAATCAAATTAAATCTATCTAAACTAACCAAACTTTTGATCCCATGGGGGAATTGGTGCCAATTGATGTGTCGAAATTGGCTCTTTCCAAACTCCTTTGTTGCAATTTTGATGATGTGTGGATAGTTGAATCTCCTTGATGATATTTTGGCATAACCTAGCTATGAAATTGTGAAAATTATGAATACTTGAAGAGAAATGAGCCAAATTATCTCTCAATGTGAAGAGAGTAACTTTGCATGAGATTGTGGATGTTGAATGAGAGGAAGAACCTTTCATTTATAGATTCTCAAAATGGAAAAGAGAGTGAAATTGATAAATTTGGGATCATTCAACATCCAATGGCCCAATGCCACTTGTCAAGATGTGAATGGTTGAAGGTTGTGCACATTTTGGCCAAAGTGCCAATAAATGCAATTAGGTGGAATTTGAAATTAAGGAAATGACATGTGAGAGGGAAAGAGACATGAAATAAATGTCACTTGGCTGAATGCACAAGGACATGTAAGAGGAGTGAATGCCTTGTTGGAAGTACCCATCCACTTGGATTTTTGAATTCAAACTTGAGGGAATATGCTTAATACCCCTCTGTTTGCTTCTTGTTCAAGTTGTTTTATGCTATGTTTGGTTGCAATTACTTTAATATTGGATACATTTTGTTATGATGTTTTGATCGCTACTATTGAGCGACAACTATTATTGTGGGATGTAGTTATCTGATTATTGTTTCACTTGCATTATGGATTAATGATGTTGTAGAGTTAACATGAGATATTATTATGAGATTATTGGATTATGATGGAAGTGTCAGTTTTGATAAGTGTATTGGTGAAGAGGGCGAGTTAGCATCACTCACTTCTTGGCTCCTACTTGAATCAAGTAATTCCTTCTTCACAGTTGTGTATTATATGCTGAATTATATTATACAATATTGTTTACTTAAGTTCTGGGGAAGTTAAATTACATGACATCGACTCCACCTGGTTTCACAGGTTTGAGCGTGTCGATCCAACGGTTAAGTTGAACGGGAGATAGTAGCTAGGTAACATGTGTCAAGTCTATGCCCTAGCCTTAGTGTGTCGTCAGTTGTGTGTGTCGAGTTATTGTCTATCTTGTTTTAATGTTATTTATTTATGAAGGATTATTGATTTAGAAATAGATACTTAGAATAATTGCATTTAAATCATGTTGATGGTTATTTAATTTAAATAATGCAATGTGGATAAAAGTTTATATTTAAATTAATTAATTATATTTAAATTATTTAATTAATTAAATTTAATCCAAGGGGGTTGAATTTAATTATTAAATAATTAAATTAATTAATTAAACGTGATGCAAGAGAATGAAAGGAAATAAAAGAATTAAAATTAATTTTGGAATTTAATTTCAACGTGTGGGAATTAAATTAGAAATTATAATTAAATGTTTATTTGGGAAATTAGTTGCAACTTTGGAAATTAATTTATTATTTGAAATTTCATTTTAAATTGAAAGTGGGTTTTGAAAAGTGAAATTGAAATTGAAATTAAAATTGAAATTGAAAGTGAAATTGAAATTGAAAATTGAAATTGAAATTGAAATATCTAATTTGCATGTAATGTGAATTAGGGTTGAATTAGGTATTTTTGATTTATAAGAATACATGTTTTAATTTTAGGGCAGAAAGTTTTTAGAAAAATACATTTTTATAGCAGGGAAGAAATTTTGGAAAATTTGCACAAGGGTTTGAAGAAAAGTTTGATTGTAGAATTGATTGAAGGAAAGAGTGTTTGCATTTGTTGGATTTTGGATTGGATTCATTGGAGGATTGAAGAAAATTCAGGAAATCTTTGGAGGAGGCTTGCATCAGAAATTCATCTCTTCCTGTAGCTTCTTGTACCAGGTTTTCCTCTTTGTATTTTATTGTTCTTGATTGTTTTTTTTAAATAGTAGTGATTAAAGATTTGTTTGTTAAATCTATTTTAGAAAACAAATTTGATATTAGAAGAAAAGAATTAAACAAATTTACAGCCTTTGCTTGTGAAAATTCTTGAGTGAAAATTGTGAAAACCTTAGTTGAATTTAAATTATTTGGAGAAATTGATTTTATTGTTATTGAAATCAAACATAGAGATTGAACAATGCATTTAAAATGTTTTTAGAAAATGAAACTTTCTGTTTATTATCAAAAAAACGGATTTTAAAATCTGCAGTATAATTATATTTTCATGGTAAAATGGTCTAATTGCGTCGCCTATAACTTCACTTTCACAAACTGGGTTCTCAAGAAATTTAAAGGGTTTTTGCATTTTGCAATTTTCTAACCCCTGTCCAAAAATCTTAAATACCCACATCGTAGTTTTTGAGTTATGCTTAAAACATGAAACTGCTGTTAAATTATTTTCCCATGGCTGTTCTGAAAATAAAATAATAATAAATTGATATTTATAAATATTAATATTTTATGTATTGTTATTATAATATTAAAATATTATTTAATAATATTTTATATTATAATTTATAATACTAAAGTATTGTATTTATTTATATTATTTTAAATAAAATTTGTATATTAGATTAGTGAAATTAAAATTATAAACATATGGAAAATTATTGTTATTTTAAAATGACTTGTTAAAGTTTAATTGAAAGAGTTAAATATTTGATTTAAAGAATGCAATATATTATTGAATAGAGATTTAAAATTGGATTGATTAGTGTATATGGAAAATGGATAGAGAAACAATATGTTATTATATTAAAGTGATTGAATGTTTTAAATAGAAAATTGAATGAGAAGTAAGAGTTGGTTAGGAAATGGAAATAGTTTACTTGCATGGATTTGTGTTGATTTAAAAGTAAATTAAGAAGTTGTTTTATTGATGAAGCAATCAATTATGTTATTTATTAATTTCTATTTAGATTAATTGAATCATTGTGATTGGATTATGAAAGAGATATGGATTTAGTATATCCAAAAGTAGTATCTTCCTCATGCTTATCTTAAAGGATTTAATTCTTTGTATTTAGTAAAGGGAAGTAAGTTTAATTGTTTTAGATTTCCAATAATGAAAAGGGAAATAAGGGTTATGATTATTTTAGATGATCTACTTATCATGTCTTTGACTTTGTCAACACTACCTATTGAATGAGTATAGATTTAGGAAATCCAAATATTAGATTTGATTGATGACTTGAATGCTTTTGTTGCTATGTCGTCAAGTTGCATTGTTGGTTTTGGGATTTAGTGTTAGTCCTAAATTATAAGTCTTCCAGAAGAACTTAGAGGATAAGGGTTGTTGAATCTTTATACCATCTAGTTGTTTTCCTTGGGTAGTGCATGTTCAGTTTTACCCGGTTTTCATGAACGAGGATGTTTGCACCTCCTTGGTTTAGGAGCGGATTATGGGATCTGTGTCTCCTTGTATGGAGTGACCTTATTATGTGGTTTCATCTTGTTGCCTCCTGTGAAAGAAGTGGACTATGTGTTATTGCCTCCAAGATGTTTGGAGTGGGATCTTTTGTACCTCCTGTGAAAGGAGTGGACTATGTGTTATTGCCTCCAAGATGTATGGAGTGAGTTCTATTATTTGTATCCTCCTTGTGTTGGAGTGGATTATGATGCCTAGTTGGTATGCACTTGTGGTTCCCTTGGTGGATTGTTTGGATGTGTGTTGTCGAATGGAAGAGTGGCTTTTGTTAGGCGCCAAAGCTTAAAGAGGTAAACTAGATAACCTTCAGGAGTGATTTAAACAAGTGATAATTAAAATAATGTACTTAGAAGATTAGGACTAACTTCTCACATTAATCAAGATAATTTAATCCTCACTCATAGACGCAAGGGCTTGTTTAGACTTGGGATGAGTGAGAAGGCCTGGAATGGCAAGATCAACTATCTTGCTCTTGCGAGAGGTAGTTGATTCCGCATGAGTGAGTATGAGTGTCGGGATTCGGTTGAGGCCACTAGGATTATTTGTGCCGGAGCCTATGAAGAATGCCTAGAGGAGATCTCATGACAAACCTTGCGATGACACTCTATCTATGACAACTGTTGTTAATTATTTTATGTGTATGGTTATTTGAACATACTTGATCTACTTTATGTCTGGAAGCAATGTGACCTATGTCAGTGATGTTGGAGTTGTACTTGTATTGTACTTGTATTGTATTTGATTTTTACTTATATTGTACTTGATTTGTACTTGTATGGTGAATGAGTTGTACTTGTTAACTCATTTGGTTGGTTATAACAGTATGAGTTAGTTTGAGTTTGCCTTTGGTTAGAGGTAGTAGAATCTTTGTCCATGTTACTTTGTTACTATCTCCTAGCATGGGGGGTGGGCCTTCAGGTACCACATTGGTTTGGTGGAACATGCACCAAAACCGTTGGGTCCCCATCTATTTTCAGTACTTGGTGGCGAGACATCCAAGATGGACAGCTCGCGGTTATTGTTGTAATTTCTTGCATTGTAATATTTTAACTTGTATAAGTTATTTTATCCCTCTTTGTAAGAGGTGGAGTTATGTAATTGTAATACATTTGTACTAGTGCCTCATTCTGGGAATGAGTGATGTAACTATTGGATTAAGATAATGATTATAAGATTGTATCTTGGTTGATTATCTTATTATGTTATGTGGTATTCTTATGATGTATGATGTTTATTTCATAAAGTTCATAAGGCTTATGGTTATATGTATTATGTATGTGTGGGTTTATGTAATCCTAACCTTGTAGTCTTAGAGGTTGTTGTTAATTAGTAAGTGAATGTGTATGTTAAATGCACTTTATAAAAAAAAAAATTTGGTTTTATGATGTTAATTGCAACTTCCTTTAAGGTTACTTCTGGGGCATTATGTAATATTCCTTCCTTATTCCTTGTTGAGAGAAAATAGGCAATTAAATAAATTAAAGTAATTGATTTATTGTGAAAGTTGCATTCTCTAGAGGATTTTAGTGATTGAGATTAACTCAATCAAGTTTTGATTAATTTAATGAGAGGTTAGGTGATTTGAAAATTTTGACTCAAATTTATGAGTTGATTTAAATCAAGAATTGAGAAGAAATATTTAATTAAATAAATGATTTGGTTTATTTAACTAAAGGGATAATGTTAGATTAAATTAAATAAGGTATAATTTATTCAATTTAATAAGAAGACTTTAGAGACTTGATTTAAATAAAATGAATTATTTAAATAAATAGAGATCTAAAGTTAATTAAATTAAACTGATTAATTTAATCAACAGAGGAGAAAACCTATTCAAATAAATAATGATTTATTTAATTAAGAGACAAAAGGTGAGGATAAGATGGGAGTCTGATTTAGGAAGAAATGTCATTCGTAGTCAGGATCAAGTGTGCTGAATCATTTTGTACATTTTCCATGTATATAGGTTGTGTAGTTAGATGGAACAACCATCAATATTTTAGGAGTTATAAAAATTTGTAGTCTCACCTTGCATTATTTTCCAAAATTCTCCATGACTCAATATATCTATGTAATAGACCTACCACCATACTTTTCCTTATGCCTTTTTAGGTAATTTATTACAAAAATAGGTGACTATTTATCTTCATAGTGGTCCTATAAGTTGTTTAGAACAAGATCTAGTACCAAAGTAACCATAAAATCATAACCAATAGCCAAATACCACATAGAAGCATATGTCCCTAGTGTTTTTAATGTAAACTTAACCATCATTAATCAAGAAGAATACCCTGATGTCCATGAATCTAATACACTAATTGATAGCATTCCTAACATACTAATAGATGAGTGGGTAGCTGAAAAAAATGTAGTTGGTTTATATCAGCAAGTAGAATAAGTTGGTCTGGGTGTCTATTTAATGCATGATTTTGATTTGGTGATGCCTAACATTGTTAAAAGTGGAAAACAATAGTGTAAACTACAACCAAATGAAGTGTGGCAGATTTATTTTGATAGTTCAAGGAGAAAAAATGGTGTCAATGGAGGTGTGATGCTCATATATCCCAAAGGTCAAAAATACTATTCTTCCTTTTGCTTTTATTTCACTAGTATAAATAATATAGTTGTGTACAAAGCCTTAATTCATGGTCAAGAATAGAAAAAAGAAGAGGAAAATCAGTTGTATATAGGTATTTTGTGATAGTGAACTCATTGTAATATAGGTCAAAGGTCTTCATGTCACTAAAAATGACATGTTGAAGTTTTACAAACATAGAGTATGGGATTTTATTGAATAGTTTGATGATTTTAATGTGTTGTTTGTGCCTATAATAAACAATAAATTTGTTGATAGGTTGGTTGTGATAGGATCACAATATGACATACCAAGTGACATCATCAATGACAAGGTACAAAAGTATGTAAAATTTGTAGTAAGACCTTCTATACTTGATAACAATATTCATTGCAAAGTGTTTAATAGTGATCAAAAAGTTAATTTCTTGAGAGAAGAGGCTGGTTTTTCAACTTGTAATCAATATATTATACCAATAGTATAGTGAAAAAATCATACAGTTGAAGTCTAAGAAGCTGCCCAAAGGATTGGTCACTTTTGAATCTATTTTTAGTTCTAATGATTAGGTAAAAAGGGAAAAATCAGCATGCACACCAAAAAAGAACACTATGAAGAGGTTGAAATATTCAAAGGTAAGATTCTCAAGTTGGGGAAGGTATGTACTAAGGAAGAAAAGGAAGCTTTAATTTTTCATTGTCAATAATTTCATTGTATTTTTACTTGGGAATATTCTAATTTGAAATGTTTGGAACATAAAATTTCCCAACATACCATTGATCTTGAATCTAATGTAAAACTAATGAGATAAAAATAAATACCATTGAACCCCATGCTTTAGCCACTCATGAAAAAAGAGTTGAATTTTTTTATTAAGGGTAGAATCATTTTTCCAATCAAACACACCCCATGGGTCTCCAATCTAGTTCATATTAGGAAGAAGAACTGATAAATAATTATATGTGTAGATTTTAAATGACTTAATAGAGCCTCACTCAAATACCACTATCCATTTCATTCTATGGAGAAAATTTTATAGGTTGTATTAGGTTCTGACAAGATTTCATTTATTTATGGATATTCAGTATCTAATCAAATTTTGGTGAAGGAATAATACTAGAACACGATACCCTTTACTACAAAATGGGGAACAATGGAGTACAATAAAATGCCTTTAGTGTTTTCCAATACTGGGGAAACATTTTAAAGAGCCATGGACATGGCTTTCTAGGGGTTAATGTATAAGATTGTGCTTGTATATCTTGGTCATATCATTATTTTTTGAAAGGATGCTAAAGAACACTTTTCTCACCTCAAGAAATTTTTTGATAAGCATAGGGAATATGGCATATTTCTCAATCCAAATTTTTTTATACTTATCATCGATGAAGGTAAGATCCTCAGTCATGTAGTCTCAAAACATAAAATAACTATTTATTCCTGAGAGGGTAAGTGTCATTTTTTATTTGTCATTTCCAATTCATAAGAAATGTTTTCAAATTTTCTTTGGAAGAATAAGTTATGTAAGGATTTTTATACCTAACATAAAAATCCTTTTGAAGCCACTAATTTCTATGTTAAAAAATAATGCAACTTTTAGCTAGACAAGGGAAGGAAAAGGTAGTTTTAAATCTATTAAGAAAGCTATAGAAATAGCCCCTACTCTAGTTTTACGAAGGATTTCACACTATATGGTTTAGGAAGCTTGGAAACTATCTCAACTATGTCAGTAAAATATAATAAAGCTTATTTAGAATAGCCAATAGCCTTCTTTGGTCAAGTTTTTGAGGGCTACGAGGAAAGGTAAACATTTGTTGAGAAACGTGTACTTGTTGTGATGAGGAGCATTAAAAAGTTTAGATATATTTTTTTAAATAATAGAATTCATTTGATGGTTTCTCACCCAAATGTAAAAGAGTTTTTGTTGAGTGAATAAAAATGGCAAGAGAGCTGGTTGGATAACCAAACCAATAGAATATGACATGAAAATAAAAGTGACAAGGTTGGTGAGAGGTAATGGACTATGTGAACAACTAGATGTTGGGTTATAAAATGACTGCAAGGAAATACAAAAGGAGGTTGTCCTCATATCTAGTTGAGATCACCAAATTTATTGCACCTTTAAATCATACAAGTTGGACACGTGAAATGGTCCATTATCTTTAAATAGGTGAGAACAAAAGGGAACCAACCCTCTTTGGAAATTCACTCCTATACATGGGAAACCCACATGCCCTATATTTTTTCCATGTTTCACTAAACTGTTGATTCAAGCACTTGGCAATGTACAAATCCTTGTGACATCAATATGATTATTTTATTATGTTGTCATTGGGGTTTAAATATAACTCCTAAGAACTCTTAAGGCTCAAAATTTAGTCTATGTCCCACTTTTCTTACTAAAATTGGTTGTGTTGTGAAGACCTTAGTAAGGAAATATATCTAGAAAATCAAAGAACCAAATAAACTTTCAAAATAAACCAAAAAGTTAAGAAATATATTATAATAAAGACACAAAATAATAATTATGGTAGAATCCCCTAGATCTTATTCTCATGAGAGTGGGTTTGGAATCTAGGGGATGATTAATAGAAAGGGAATATCTTAAAAAGAGATCCTTTAAAATATGTGACTAATCAAAGTGATCCTATCATAAACACCATGGGATGCATAAAAGGGTTAGTGTAATACCTAATTATTAACATTCATGGCCAAAGGAGAAAATAATCAGTTAACAGAAGTTAGAGAGGAAACTCAACTAAAAAATTAATTTAATATGATGGAAAGAGAATGTAAGAAAGACACTAGAAACAAACATCAAAGAAAAAAATCTTAAGAGGATGGAAAAAGAAGAAAGGATTAAGAGTGAGAGCTCCAAGAAGGGTGATACTCAGTTTACAAATGTTGGTTCTACAAAAACTAAAAAATATTGTGTAAATGTGGGTGATGTCAAATTAAAAAAATAACACACCAATGTGGGTGCTACCAATAAGGAAATAGCAATTTACCAAACTCTAAAATAAACTAAATCTTGAAAAGTAAAAATAAATGTTAAAAAAGTTAATAGGAAGTATAGAAAGGTATGGGGCATCAAGGAAGGAATTAGAAAAAAAATTGGGATTATCTAAGCCCCACCACTTCCCCCTTTAATTAAAACACCAAATTTACAATTGGATTTAATTAATATTCAAATTATAGTTAAAGAAAATTTTAAGAAGTTACTAAAATCTCTAGAGAAAATACAACCTTTAATATATGATTTGGATTATTTAGATAAGTTAATTAAGAAGATTGTGAGAAAATTAAGAAAGGATGAGATATCTAGAGAAATTAAATCTGTGTTTAATTTAAGAAAAAAATTATCTTCATTAACTAATCAAATTCCATTTATAAATGAAAAATTATCTCCTAAAACAAAATGCCACTTTGAATAATTACACCCCTTAGACTAGGAACCATCCCATATGTCATATAATTCAAGAATGATTTTATCACAATGTACAAGTGGAGAAATGAATAAAACATTAGATCCAATAGTAGCTTCTAAAATATTGTGAAGCTATATTGAGGAAGGAATATTTTGACATTCAATTATCAAGAGTTAAAGGAGGAGAGAATGATCTGGTAAAAAAAAAAAATTAAGAAGAAAAAGGAAAAATTACCACAAAGAAGAAGAAAATCCTAAGACCAAGATGGACTCCCCAATTAAATTACAAGTATTTGGAAAAGATACCACAAAGGTTATGGAACACATATATATTTTAGAATTAATTTAAAAAAAAG
This sequence comes from Sequoiadendron giganteum, assembly GCA_007115665.2. Classification (NCBI taxonomy): domain Eukaryota; kingdom Viridiplantae; phylum Streptophyta; class Pinopsida; order Cupressales; family Cupressaceae; genus Sequoiadendron; species Sequoiadendron giganteum. The sequence continues at coordinate 230,931,685 of CM021105.1, read as the reverse complement.
CATAGTAAGAGATCAAGACTAATTGTTTGATTTTGTAGGAACATTGAGGAATGATACTATCAATTGGTATAGAAAGACTCACCAACAACATGATAGAGTAGGAAGAAGTTAAAAAATGAATTATTGGCCAATTTTGAATCTATAAAATATCGTGCGTTAGTAAAATGAGAGATTTAGTTCAAGAAGAAGGAGAGCCAATAAAATACTATGAAATATGGCTTAAAGAAGTATTAAAAAAATTAGAAGATCCATTAATGAAAAACCAATGTATAAAATGGTTTGTTTTAAGACTAATGATATTATATATTATTCTATGGAAGAGTATGTAACACATTCAAAAGTGGGAACCCTAACATACCAAATAGAAGCACAAAAATATAGAAGAAAAGAAAAGGCTAGTGAAAATAAAGCAATATAAATTTTAAAATTGTAGTAAGAATAAATAACACTTAAGCATAAGATAATGGATAAATAGGATACTTGCCCACATAGGAAGAGGACAAGTTTTGTTTGCACATTTTTTGAGAGAGGTTCATATAAGAAATGAATTCTCAATCATCAAAGGAGAAAAAAGAAAGCTATGTGTTGAGGGTAGACCTAAAAAAACTCCAAGGATAAATCACGCAATTTATTGTGGGATCTATGGAGAATAGGATGACCACGAGACAAATGACTTCCCTTTACTTTGTAAACTTAAGGAAAGAGAAGAAGAATACTTGAATAAAAACATGATCCATGGTATAACCATCACCATACCAATAAACGAATTTTAGATCAAAATATGGCCTATGTAAAGGGGCTTGTGGTGAGACCTCCTTACAACCAAGATCATAAATTTAGGGAACCTAGCTAAAGGAATCAAATAAATATAATAATCCTCAAAAATACACCTCTACAAAACCAAACATGGAGGATATGAGATATTTTAGAAATTATAGATTAGGTAGTGGAAGAGGAAAAAGTAGCCCTAGAAGGGAAGATGCAAGTTGTTATAAATATGGTAGATAGGTCCACGATGCAAATGAATGTTGGTAAGAATAAAACGTGTGCCTTTTATGATAATCTAGACCATGACTTCCTAACTTGTGATAAATCACAATATTAATTTAAAAAATGTGCCACTACAATCAAAGAGTTATGAACTGCAAAGTCTAAATTCAATTAAAGGTGCTAGGGTTATGAGGAAATTCCTTGAGGATATACTACAAGGGGTACGAAGATGTCATAAATATAAATACAACTTTAATACTTTTTTATGAATAAGAAACCTCTAAAGAGGATTACTAAGAGAAGAAACAAAAGTCATTTAAATTAATATACTTGGTCAAGTATAAGGGTAAGAAGAAAGTTGTGGTGATAATAAGACATGGTACAAATACCAAAAATTCAAAAAAACCTATATATGCTATAGAAAATAGTGATAAAAATGAAGAAGAATATTTTTTTCCAAATAAATACCAACATGATAAAAATTTAAAGGAATCTTTGAATATATCATCAATTAAGAAAAAAAGAAAGAAAGAAAGAGCAAAATAGTTACTTTTGAAATGAAGAAGATTCCACACTAAGATAATTCACTTATTTAACACAATAGAATAACTTAATTAAAATAATTATATAAATATTAGAATAAATAGACAATGCAAAAACCTTAAATTAGAAAATTGATAAAAATGATAAAAATGGATAGATAATGGAAAACTAGACCATTGATGATCACCACACTTATTAGTGATAGGAAAATCAAATAAGTGATTCTAAATCTAGGAACAAAAGTAAATATGCTTCCAAAGAGAGTTTGGGAATATCTAGGTAAACAAATATTAGGAGAAAATTCATACAACATTAGCCTAGCTAATGGATTGTCAATGGGAACAACAAGAATGTGGAAAAGCATAGAAGTTAATATATTAGGAATATTAGCAAAAATGAGATTATTACTATGAAAAACCATTTGATATTTTTAATGCAAAATTAGGGTTACAATGGTTTGTCAATTAAAATGGCATGGTAAATTCAAGAAGGAAAGAATTATCTTTCATAAATGATAACAAAATAGTCTACACACCCTTAGGAATAGATATAGATAATGCATATGTAGAATAAATACCCCAAGAGTAATGTGACGATGAAGACTCTAAAATCATATATTCAATAGCCAAGTTACCTAAACCAAAACCTTTAGAAGAACCTAACTTAGACGGAGATTTAGAAATTAAAAGTAAAAATGAGAGTACTAATAATAAATATGTTTTAAATGCTTGGTTCAAGGAAGAACTAAAGTTGAAATCCCTAAAATGAGAGAGTTTAGAAGAATTTTCATGATACATAGAACAAAATATGTCTTACATATTTCCACATCCATGAAATCCTATTTTAAATAATAAAGAGATATCAAAATACCACTCTAAAAACCTCATAAAAAAATCATAATAATTAAACCTCATTTCACTAGATATTTCACACATTAAACTACAAAAGTACTCAATGATGAAGATCTTAACACCTTTTTGGAAGATATAGAATTAATTTTTTATAACACATGAGGTTAGATGCATTACAACATACACAAGTGTGTAATGTAAAATTTTTGTGGAAGACCCACAAAGATAATATTTCTCTAGTGAACGCTTTCAAATTTGTAATAAAAATAAGATACTTGCAGGTAGAAGGGGAATGCAAACTAATTTAAATACACAATACGACAATTTTACTATATTAGCACTTTTAAATCTATACAATTGTTGAAGGATAGAAGAGAATACGAAACAATATTGTACATGTACATAAGTTTTAGTATACCATCTCACTAGTCATATAGACCTAGTATACTAACCAAGAAAGAACATAAACAAGGGACTGGAAAGAACACCAACACGAATTTATACACATTTTAATTCTAAAATTCAAATAAATATATCCAAATGTATTACTAAAAGTGAAAGAAATCATATTCAACCCTACGAATTAGGGCATGGCAAATACTTATCAATAAACTCTAATGCCACCTAAAACAAAAGGAATATGGAATTCATAGAGTAGAAGGATAAGGAAAACTAGTGATTTGGATGAAGGTGTTGCATAAGACATCAAGAGGATAATGATGAAAAACCTAAATTAGATATAGAGTTGAAAAAATGTGAAAGAGAATAAACACTAAATAATTATTCTAAAGAAAAATATTATAAACAACCATTGAAATTTAGAAAAGAAAATTTAGCTACTAGAGGGGACCAAAGCAACAAAAAATTAGGGATTATTGATATGAGAAGGTGGTTATACATGTAGTATAAATATTATCATATTATGAAGACCTCTTACCTTGCATATTCACTTAACTAAAAGGAATAAAATAAGAAGCATGAATCATGAACATATAGTCGAAAGAAGGGAGAAACCCATAAAAGAAGAAACCTTATAAGTTAAATCCAGATATGAAAAAGAAAGTAAACGTAGAATTGGATAAGATGTTGGCCACAAGAATCAAAAAATATTACTAAAGGGGAAAATGATACTTACTTAATATCCAGATATGATACAAACATGAATGGATGAAGGAAATAAATAGGATGAATAGGGTGGAGGATGAATGTGATGGATGAAGAATGCAGGATAAGCCAAAGAGCCAATGGTAGATGGGAGATGGTTCTTATTTATGGAAGGTGCCTATTCTCTAGGTTTTCACCAAGGTACTTTCCAAAAGCACCACCAAAGTGGTTTTCACTAGAGGATTATTTTTCTCTTTAATCGTTTGATCCTTTTTCTATATTTTTTGTGAATTTTATTGCTTTTCTAAAAAGAAATGCATATTTTGGATTTATACACTTCAAGACCTAGGCATAATTTTTTTGAGATGTGTTCTATTGATGGGCTCCTACAAGGGTTATCCTTCAAGGTTTTATAGTTGATAAGATCCATAACCATAGATAGTTGTGACACTAAATGGTCCTAACCAGTTAGGTTCAAACTTCCCTTTGTTTTTTTGATCTAACATGTTTTTTTGATTTTATTTTATGAAAGGGTCTCCCACCTTGAAGCATTAGACTTTGATATTATTGTCGTATCTCCCTCTAAGTCAGTTCTAAAAGGATTTTAGATGATTAAAAGCTTCAAGGTGATGTTCATATAACATATTTAGCTTATTTGATTTGGATATTATATATTCTTCATCGGTGATGAGATGTTGCAATGACACTCTTAGCGATGGGAGCTCGACCTCAATAGGTAGGATGGATTTGGTTCCATAAAATAGGGAGTAGGGTGTAGAAATTATGGGTGTGTAGATATTAGTTTGATAAGACCATAAGGTGGGGCTCAAAAGTAGATTCCAATCATGGGCAACTTCATGGACTATATTTTTAAGGATCTTTAGGATTGTTTTGTTAGCAGACTTGGCTTTACCATTTCCTTGGGGATAGTATGGAGTGGAAAAGTGATGTTGGATATTATATCTTAGGCTTAGACCATAGACATCCTGGTTCTTGAAAGGTACTCCATTGTATGTGAAAAGATCTTGAGGAACACCATAGGAAAAAATGAGATAATTCAAGATGAATTTGGATATCTACTTTCTTGTGATATAGGTCATTGGTATCACTTCAATCCACTTTGTGAAGTACTCAGTGGTTGTAATGATAAATTTGTGACCATTGGATGAGGTGGGGATTATATTTCCTATGAGGTTGATTACCCACTATGATAAATTCCGAAGTTTAGTTATCAACCTAAGCTTTTGAGCTGATGCATGAATGAGATCTCCATGTTATTAATATTGCAAACATTTCTTGACAAACTGATTTGCTTCCTATTCCATGGTAGGCCAATAATATATTATCCTCAAAAATTTCTTCCAAGGTTATTTATATCAAGGGTAATCAATATCCTAACACATACAAGTAACCACTCTTTCAAACCCTTGATCATCAATTGGCGGGTTTTCCTTCACAAACCCTCATTCTAGCTAGTAGCCTTTCAAACATAGCTTTTTGGACACAAATTTTGGGGCAAGAATGGAATTGAAAATTTAATAAAATTTCTAGATACCCTTTTGGCCATTCTCAAACATATCCAAAATCTAGGTAGGGTTACTTTGTACAGAAAGCCTCAAAAATTGATTTTCCTACTTCTTGACTAGGCCTCATTAGCAAATATGCATGATATAGTGGGGTTCCCTAACTCTCTAGGGTTATTAGGCCTGATACATGAAGATATCAGGCCAATGAAAAAAATCCACACATTCCAAACTCCATATCCTACCTCTTTAATTTTGGGAAGCGAAAATAAATACCAACACAATCCATTCCACTGAGTTTTAGGAGTTTTTATTGGTGGAATGGGAAGATGCATTTTACTTAATCACTAGTTACCCTACTTAGGGTTTAGACTAGTCTGGGAAGAAATTTCTCTAATCCACTCAAATATTAATTAAAATTAATTGAGACGAAGTGCGACCAAAATTAGATTCAATATGATTCCATTCATAATTATTTTTAGACCATCACAGGATTGTAGAGCTTCGTACTACATCAGAGAACAACAAAGTAACGTCTAGAAATGTAGAAACAAAATTATTTCAATGCTCAAATCTTCAAAATTTCCATCAAACAACCTCATGGCCAATGATACAATTCCTTTTAAGGCATTTCCAACCATCTCTTAATGGTCACCAACCATAGTTCAAATTATGGATTAACAAAACAACATTATGCTCATTTTTGAAAAACTTGCAAAGAGTTGCTTTACAACATTATGTAACTTATGACAATTTTGCACTTTCATACTAATTTACCCCTAGGAACTCAAACTAGACTCAAAAAAAAATGAAATGGTATTCTTAGAACTTATTACATGAAAACATCACAAAACAAAATAAAGTGACATCTTCTTGATCCTTGGAGGCATGAAAACTTGTGGGTGCCCCTGCACCATACTCCCGGGGAAAAGAAAGCTCAAGTTACACTTGAGGATAGACCTGCAACTATACAACAATGCTTGAAAATATCATCCTCAGTCATCCAAGTTGCATCCTCCATAGGAAGACCTCGCCATTTGACCAAATATTGGTAGTAGATCTTCCTCCTTGTATTCTTGAGTTCCTTCTTGTCCAACATACACTCCAACTCCAAAGGTTGGCTTGGTGAAAGATCCCTGACCCAATCCTCATTTGAGAGCACTGATGAACCTACATGATCACCTGAAATAACATCCCCTTTATAAGGGTAAAGATCAAAAATATTAAGAATAGGATAAATGGCAACTCCAGGAGGAAGTTTTATTTCATATGAATTTTCCCAAAACTTGTGCACCAATTTACATGGCCCTATCTTCTTCATCTATAATTTAGAGTACTACCCCTTAGGAGACCTTTTATTTCTCAATTGAGCCAAAACCAAGTCTCCAACATTGTAGTGAACCTCTCTCCTTTTTAGATCAACATTGTGCTTATACTTTCCAACATTCTTTTGAAGATTCTCCTTGACCTGTTGGTGGATTTATTGCATAGACACAACAAATTTTTCACCTTCAACACTCCTCCTTTCCATCCCACTGAAATCTCTCAATTCAAATACACCCTTGGGTTTTAAACCATAAACAATCTCAAAAGGACTCTTTCAAACACTTTTATTCACCGAGTCATTGTAGGTAAACTCTACTTGAGGAAAAACCAGATCCCATTGTGTTGAATGCTCCTTTATTAGGCATCTTAGGAGGTTACCAAGGATCCTATTCATCACTTTAGTCTACCCATCAGTTTGAGGGTGATAGGAAGAACTAAAACACAAATTAATGTCAATTTTTTTTCTATAAGGTTCTCCAAAAATGACCAAAAAAAATTATATCCCTATTTGAAACAATGCTAAGAGGAAAAACATGGATTCTTACCACCTCTTTGAAGAAGATACCTACTATGTATGAACCATCATTAGTTGTCTGACAAGGTATAAAGTGTGCCATCTTAGAAAACCTATCCAAAACAACATCCACTAAGTTAATACCTCTTTGAGTTATAGTAACCCCATCACAAAATCCATGATAATTGATTCCCAAGGCCAATTGGGAATGAGAAAAGGTTGATATAAACTTGAATTAGTGCTAGATCCTTAAGCCCTTTTCCAAATGCAAACTTATGCACAAATTTCCTCACATTAGTTTTCATTTTTCTCCAATAGTAGTTCTTCTTCAACTGCTCCAAGGTCTTATCAAGACGAAAATGACCTACAAGGCTGCCACTATGCTTTCCTTTGATTAATTTAGCCTCATTGAACATTTAGGAATGCATAATTATGCCTCTTTTAACAATAAATCATCTTGGATCAGAAAATTAAGCAAATTTTCACTATTGCTGCTACAAGGCTGCCTACAACTTGCATAAATTTCTTTAAAATCTGCCTCTTTAAGATACATACCTTTTAAAGAGTCAACTCCTATGCTTTTCAATTGAATTTATTGCACCAAGAGAGCCCTTCTACTCAATTTATCTACCACTTTTTTAGCTTTTCCTTTCTTATTCTTAATGGTTAATGTAAAACCTTACAAATTCAACCCGTTTCACATGCCTATTATTGAGTTTATCTTGACTATTCAAAAATTGGAGAGCATGATTGTCAATGTACACTATAAAATCCTTAGGAAGTAAATAATGTCTCTATTTATTTAATGCTTGCACCATTTCATACATTTCAAGACTATAGGAAGAATACTTTTCTTGGCTTCATTCAATTTTTCATTGAAAATGGCAATATGGTTTTTTTCTTGACATAGGACAACACGTATAGCTTGGCCACTTGCATCAAATTCAATGGTAAAGAACTTATCAAAAATAGGAAAATTCAATAATGGATGCTCAAAAACCTTCTTTTTAAAATATTCAAAAATCCTATCAACATCATTAGACCAAAAAAAATTCTTCCTTTTATCATCCTTAATAGTATCAATCATAGGAGCACAAAAATGACTGAAACCTTTTATGAATTTTCTATAAAAACTATCCAAACTGTGAAAAATCCTTACCTCAGCCACTAATTTGGGTGTAGGCTAGCTTAGGATATCCTAAATATTAATTGGATACATCTTCAAAGTGCCATTAATGACCACAAAACCAAGCTAAATCAACTCTATTTTCAAGAACTCACACTTCTTCAAGTTTGTCACTATTTTTTCCTCATGTGATCTTCTCAAAACAAAATTTAAATGTTGCAAATTCTCTTCTTTAGTATTTCTAAAAACAATAATATCATCAAGATATACTACCACAAACTTACCAATGAGATGTTTAAGCACCTCATTCATCAAGTGCATGAAATTACTAGGGGAATTTGACAAACCAAAATTCATTTCAAGACATTCATACAACCATTCATTTTTCTTGAAGGTTGTTTTCCACTCATCACCAGGTTTGATTCTGATTTGGTGGTAACCACTCTTCAGATCAATCTTGGAAAAGTAGCATGCACCACCCAAAAAATCAATTAGGTCTTCAATTATTGGAATAGGAAATCTATACCTTATTTTGATCTTGTTGATGGCCCTAAAATCAGTGCACATCCTCCACACACATACCTTACCTGGTGCTAGAACCATGGGAACCACACAAGGACTTAAACTCTCCCTAATTAGTCCCGTATTAAGTAATTCTTTCACTTTCCTCTTAATCTCTTAATTTTTCTTTGGAGACATATTATAAGAATTTTTTTAAGGAAAACTAGCCCCTGGAATGAAATCAATATGGTGGATAATGCCCTTCATATGTGGAAAGGTGTTAGGTATCTCATCAACCATTATATCATCATATTTATTCAACAATATTTTGACCTCTAAAGGAAACCTCTCTTTATTTTCTATTGCCATGACATATTTAGGCCTTACTATTATGGAAAAACACACAGTCTCCTCCTCCAAGGTCTTTAGGAACTCCTTTTCATTGACCAACATCACACTGAGCCCTACTTGTGAATCTAGGATTTCATCTTTCATTGGAGTGAGGGTGTAAGAAACCCCATCCTTTTCTATGGAAAATGTATTTTTTCTCCCATCATGGATTGCCTTCATATCATACTACCAAGGACTTCCCAAAATAAAGTGGCAAACATCCATTGGCATTAATTCACACAAAACCTTATGCTTGTATCCCCCTTTGTGAAAATCTACCCAACTTTTTTGATTCATAACTACTTGTTGCCCTTTTTTAAGCCAAGAAATTGTATATGGAGTGGTATGAGGGATTATTTTAAACTTAAGCTTTTCTACCATTTCAACAAAAATGAAATTGTTAGTGCTACCTACATCAATCAAAACTTTGAAACATTTACCTAGTCACTTACATGTAGCTTTGAAAACTAACTTTCTCTATGGAGTTTCCTTCTCCATTGGTACTTTGATCACAGTCCTTCTCACTATGAGATACTCACCAACTTCTGGATCAACATTATGTGATGGAGAATTCACACTTTCATTGTCCTCTCCTTTACAAATTGGTTTCTTCTTTCTCCTCCAAATGAAGTAGTGGACTTATTTTTCATGCATTTTCATGCTTGATGGCCTACAAATTTATTGCACTTATAACATTTCTTGGTGAATCCACTTGATCCTCCTCTTTGGCCTCCAAATCTTCCCCTATTATTGGGTCTCCTTCCTTTAACACTGTCACTTGAGTCTGAACTTTTTTCTTGATTGTTACTTGATTCTCCTTGTGATATTTGGGGCTTTCCTCTACAACCAAACACCCATATTCCTCTATAATTTCTTCCTGCACCCCTACTTTTATTTTCTTTCCTTCTCCTCAACTTATCTTCAGCCTTAATGGCCAATTGATAACACTCTTCAACCATTCTTGGATTAGTGAGGTTTAATTCATCCTGAAGGTTGTATCTCAACCCATTGATATATCTTGTTACTTTTCACACATCATATTCTACATGGCATTCCCTTATTCTCAATTTTTAGAGCTCCTTAGAATAGGCTTGCACATCCATATCTTTTCACATAAGGTTTTGAAGCCTTATTAATAATCGAATGTTATAGTCACAAAGTATGAATTTTCCTTTGAGCTTAGCAACCATCCTATCCCAAGAGGTGATTTTATACTTTCCATTGTTTCTCCTTTCATATTATATATAATCCCACCAAAGCAAGGCATGGCCCTTCAATTTTGTCTTGGCCAACTCCACCCTTTTCTCTTCTGGTACATCTTCATGTTTAAAGTAGTTGTCTAGTCCTCCTATCCAATATAGGAGTTCTTCACTATCCAATTTTCCTCCATATACTAGTAAATCCATATTTATCTTAAAATATTCTCCCTTGAATGCCTTCAAAAAAAATTCCATCCTCATGTCGTCATGATCCATCTCTTCCTTAGACCCTCCTTGGGAACTTCCCTCTTCCCTTTATTATTCTTCTCGGTAACTCAAGTCTCTTATGACCATTCCTCTTTTCTTATTTTTTTCTAGGGCATAAAGCCTCTCCTTCATTTGTCTCATCTCTCTTGCATGTATCTCCTTCAATTCACTCACCTCTCTAGTGATTGGTTTCCCTTTTGGAGGCATCTTTGTTTCTTCTTCACTTAAAATATTCCCCTCTTTAGACCAACCTATGCTCTAATATCAATTTGATGTAGAGTATGGGTAAACAATCTCCTAACACACACAAGAAACCACTCTTTCAAACCTTTGAACATCAATTGGTGGGTTTTCCTTCACAAACCCTCATTATTGCTAGTATCCTTTCAAGCATGGATTTGTGGAGACAACTTATGGGTCAGGCATGGAATTAAAAATATAATAAAATTTCTAGATACCCTTTTTTCCATTCTCAAACATATCAAAAATATAGGTAGGGTTACTTTATACACGAGGCCTCAAAAATTGACTCTCCTACTTCTTGACTAGGCCTAATTGGAAAATATGCATGATACACTGGGGTTCTGAGCTTAAATTTATATAAAATATTGTTCCAACCCCTTCAAAATTTCACATGAGGCCTCAATAACCTTATCCTATCATGTAGACCATTCTCCAAAGGCTCTACAACAATTTCCCTAAGTCTCTATGGTTCCTAGGCTTGATACATGAAGATATCAGGCCAATGCAGCAACTCCACATGTGCCAAACACCATCTCTTTCCTCTGAAAGTTTGGGAAACCAAAACGCGGACCAGAACAAGCCATTCCACCAATTTTTAGGATTTTTTATTAGTAGAATGGGAAGATATTCATTTTACTTACTCACCGGTTACCCTACATAGGGTTTAGAATAGTCCAGGAATAAATTGCTCTATTTGCTCAAATATTAATGAAAATGAATGAGACCAAGTGTAAAAAAATAAGATTCAATATGCTTCCATACAAAATTTATTTTAGACCATCACAAGATTGTACAGATCTATACTATATCAAAGAACAACAAAGTAATGTCTAGAAATGCAGAAAAAAAAAATATCTCCAATCTTCAAAATCTCCAAAAACCAACCTCATGGTTTATGATACAAGGCCTTTTAAGAAATTTTCAACCATCTCCCAATGGCCACCAACCATAATTCAAATTGTGGATTAACAAAACAAAATTATGTTCATTTTTGACAAACTTGTAAAAAGTTTATTTACAACATTATGCAACTTATGACAACTTTTGCATTTGCATACTAACTTACCCCTAGAAACTCAAACTAGACTCAAACAAACATGAAATGGTCTTATTAGACCTTCTGACATGAAAAAATCATTAAAAAAAACAAAGTGACAACTTCTTGATCCTTGGAGGCATGAAAACTTGTGGGTGCCCCTGCACCACAAGGTTATACCACTCGAATATAACATGTAGATGCCTTCATGTAATTTTAAAACAGTCAAAGATTCCTCTTGGTTAAGACATTACAATAATGTTCCTTTGAGACTTTTCAAGTAGGGTATCACCTAAAAGGATAAATCAAGATGCTCTTCTTACAAAATATTTTCTAAGGTTCGAAGTAAGGTCATATGAGAGGATACCTATTTGTAGGTAAGTGAATATGTCATGATACCATGGGAAACCAGGACCAAAAATTTAACACACAAACTCAGATTTGGGTACCTGGAAACCTGGTATGAGAAGTTTCTCAATGAGGAATTCCCATTTCAAAATTTTGTGAGGCATATCTAGCAAGGACCCAATAGTATCCATAGCATCTTCTTCTTGGTTATTGATCCTAAATATTTTCTTGAACGTTATGTCAATGAAATAATCCTTGTGACTACCCACCATCTTCTTATATAGTGTGAGCTTGTAATTATTGGTATGGTAGTCATCATTAACTTGGTTCATAATCATCTAAGAATCCCCATAGACTTCTAACTCTTGTATTTTTATTGTATTATGATTCTCAATCCTATGATAAGGGCCTCATACTTAGCTATTTTATTATTACATGGGAAATCTAACTGGTATGTCTTGGGATGCAATCACCTTGTGAGGTAATAAAAAGGATGGCTACTCTAGATCCATGTTGGGTATATGAACCATCAAAATACAGATTCCACTACTCTATCATGTTAAGGAAAAATACTGATTCATCAAGAAGTTCAAACACTAAAGGATTCTCTGCATATATAGGTGACTCTTCTAGTTGATCCATGATAACTTTCCCCTTGATGGCCTTTCAATCTACATACTTTATATCAACTTTTGTGAGGATCATTACCCACTTGGCCATATTTCCTATGAGTATATTGGGATCTACTAAATACTTCAATGGATCCACCTTAGAAATGAGCTTTACTTGGTTAGAGATCACGTAGTGTCTTAGCATTTTGGAAGCAAACACCACTACTAGGCAAGGTTTTTCAATAGGTGGATAGTTTAGCTCATATCCCGCCAAGGTTATGATAATATAGTAAATATCTCTCTCCATTCTCATTTCATCATGTTGATCAAGAAGAGCACATAAGGCCACCGAAGTAGATGAGATATAAAGAATCAAGGGTTTTCCCACTATTGGTGGCATAAGGATAGGTTGTGTTTCTAGATAAATTCCTTGAGTTGTTTAAATGCTTGTTCATAATTTTAGTACCATTTGTAAGCTACACCCTTGTGGAGGAGATGAGAAAAAGGATGAAAATTGTCAACTAATTTTACAATGAATCTTCTAATGGACTGGTTTTTTTCACTATAATATATAAAGCTACTTGACATTTTGTGGTGCTTGCATGTTCATGATTTCCTTGACCTTAGTTGTATCCACTTCAATTCCCCTCCATCATATAATGTATCCCATATTACCTATAGTGACTCCAAAGACACACTTCTTAGGATTTAGTTGTACCTTATACTCTTCAAGTCTATCAAATATTGGTCCTAACTCATCCTATTGTCCCCTCCTTGTCAATTATTTAGCTAAGGTGTTGTCTACATAATCCTCTAGATTCTTTTGAATCATGTCATGAAAAATCAAGGTTATTTCTGTCTGATAGGTGGCTCTAGAATTCTTAAGACCAAATGGAATCACATTCCAACAATATGTTCCCCATGGGCATGTAAACACTATCTTATGTTGATCTTCTTTAGCTATCAGAATCTGATTGTACTCCGAGAATCTGTCCATAACAAAAAGCATTCCATGTCTAGCTATTAGATCCATAATGATTTCAATATTAGGTAGAGGAAAATCATTCTTGGGACATGTCTTACTCAAATCCTTGAATTTTGTGCATCTCTTGATTCCCCTAGTGTATTTTGAAAGTGGTACAAGGTTGGAAGCCCACTCTAAATATTCAATTGGTCATATGAATCCCGCATCAAGAAGGTTTTGCAACTCCACCTTGACTAATAACATTATTTTTGGATGTATTTTCTTTAACTTTTTCTTCACAGTTTCAGCTTGAGGGTGAGCCATAAGATGGTGAATAAATACTAATGTGTCAAGGATAGGAATGTCTACATAAGACCAAGAAATATTTACCTTTCACTCTTTTAAGAAAGTTTTCATGTTCTTTTGTTCTCATCGATGAGAGATTATGCATTAAAGGTGATTTATAGTGTTTTCCCTGTTCCCACATTCATTGGATTACATATTTTGACAAGCACCACTAATTTATCTTGATATATTGCACTATTGGGTAGTTTGAATCCCTCATCCTTAGGTTCCTTAGAGAGGTTTTCACCATTAGCTACATCCTTTATTTTTTATTTTTTTGTAATTAGAAAGTTCCATAGTGTGGTTTTCACTTAGGGATCGAGATATGATTTTCATATTTTAATTTTGTGACTAATGGATTCAATCATTTCCCCCTAGCATGCTTGCATCTATAATTCAATGTAAAAACCTGCTTTGTGATGTCCAAATGGCATGTGGTCACAAAGCCCCATGAATCTAGAGTTATCCTCATCATTTTTGAATGAATCCAGAATAGGTTTCCCTCCTGGTCCTAGTTTACAAGTTGGGGCTAGATGAGTTTCAATTAAGTGATTTGGCTAGTGGAAGTGAAGGATGTGGTAGTGATCATGAATATGGAATTATCCTCAAATATTCTTATGATGTTAGGGGAAAATTCATCAACGGTATCATTGCATGATGTAGGTAACCAAGAGGAAGATTTGTTTCTCAGGAGCAAGAGGTTCTAGCAAATCGTTATTATTTTGACCAAGCTTTTCATTTTTGGTGTATCCCTTGCTCTTCATCAACTAAATCCCTCTGTTTTCATCATCTATTGGATGATGATTATTTGGTTTTTTATCTTGGTAGAACCATTTTGATGTATTATCCTCACCAATAATTTATTTATTTAAATCTCCCCATTTCGTGAAGGTGGTAGATGCCATCTTGATTTAATTTACCTCCTTGTGAGTAGGTTGAGGTTTTCCATAGGATCTAGGAGAAAGAGTAAGTTCTCCAACTATAAAATAATCTTTCAAGTTATATTCCCCACAACCATTGTCTTTGATAATTTCTTTGATCTCAAGGATATGGTGTAATCTAGGTCTCTTTGATTCAGAGGTGGAAGGTAGGGTATATGGGTAAATAAAGGAGGAGGGTATTGGTAATTAATCATTATTAGGAACTTGTGGGACCCTATTATACTTCTCTTCTAGGTTCTTTAAATATTAAAAAGGTTCTAGATCATGGATTGTGATTTGTCTATCTTCATAAGGAAACCTGATGCATAGATGGTAGGTCAAAGATAAAGATTTTATGGCATGTGTGTACGTTAGAATGTGTAAATCAAATTGAATCTAAACTAATACACCAATGGAACATTAGATTGAAGAAACTAAATTAAAGAAAGCAAAATGTAAACTCTAAACCACAGCTTCTTCAAATTCATCCCATTGTCCTCTATCTCCAAGGATTCGTTTCAAGATGTTTGCTCTCAGTTGTTTAAAACAATAGCTTGTAGAATGGTAGCTTGAGAGAATGAGATTAATAAAAATGTATATGCATTGCTACAAGATTAAACTATGAAAATTGAAATGCTATGAATGCGACTATAGTAACTATGCATGACAATATGAGATTCGAGGTCCTTTTCTACTCATAAGAGGGTTGTATTTATAGATTTTTGGAGGTAGAAATTCAATTGGCCAAGATCAACAGTTGAGTTCAAACCTGTTAAAATGAACCGTGAGAGATCGAGAATTCGAAAAGGAGATGGAATTTAATAGACGGATGGAGAAATGAAGAGACAATTTTGAAAGGTGTCTCTCATAATTAAATAAATAAATATTTAATTATGTGGGAGAAGTGAAAAAGGCCTTAATTAAATATTGAAAATATTTAATTAAACGTGGAATGAAGAATATCATTTAAATTTAAAATTTAAACTTGTGATAATTAATGTAAATAAATTTTAAAATCTATTTAATTAATTAAGAGGAAGGTAGCATTAATTAAATAAACTTTATTTATTTAATTAAATTAGAAGAATTGGAAAATGAACAATATAAATTAATAATTAAATTTATTTATATGTAGACGACTTAAGAACATTAATTAAATAATTCATATTTAATTAATTAACAGGTTTGGTTAACCATGACCATTTTTAGATGTGTATAGCATGGATCCATGGATGACCAAGAAGTATATTGTATGGTAGGTCAAGGTCAAGAACTTGGCAAGTGGTTTCTATAATTGCAGGTCCTACTTGGATAGGGATTTTGATCATTCCTTTAGAAATACATTCATTATCGTTCTAGGCTTTAATGGTAACACATTTTTCCTTCTCAATAACATCCTCATAATATCACAAGTTTTTGATCAACTGAAGGGTATAAATGTTAAGAATAGCACCTCCATCCACCAAGACTCTTTTGACTTTATTTTTATGGATGTAAAACTCAAGATGTAAAGCTCAGTTATGTGATATTTTTTTTGGGAGGTATTGATCATAAAATATGAGGATATGGGGGGAGGTGATATGGCCAACCATAGCTTGAAATTTTTTAGTATCAATATAATTAGGTACAGATGATGAACAAAAAGCTATCTCTAGGATTTCCTTGTGTGCAGGAGTTGTTTTCAATAACTCTAAGATAGATATTTGGGTGGGGGTCTTTTTCAATTGGTCCAAGAGGTTATAATAATTGGGATTTGACTTCAATAAGGCTCTAGGTTGTGATGATGCTCCTTGGATGGTAAATTTCCCTCTACGTGTGGTGACTCCACACTTTGCACTAGGTTCTTTGATAGTTATGACTAATATATGATGATCGCAAGACCCTACAACATTGTTGTAGACATGAGAAAATTTAGTATAGTTATTCCCTTTTTTATTATTATTTCCCTTACTATGGTTTGGCATCAAGATTTTGTATATCTTAAGGTATTTATTTCTAGGTTGTTGATCCACACTTCTCTATTATCAATAAGATCTTGAATAACATTTTTTAGCTTCATGAAATTGGATGTTTTGTGTTCCTTGGTTTTGTGAAAAGTCACAAAGATATTCCTCGCCTTTATACCATGGAGGTTTTACTTGAGGTTCTTGATAATTATTTTAATCAAGGAGCATAATGAGATTTGATTGTATCATTTTTTTCATTATCACTTCAATAGGCTTCCATAAGGGTGTGTATTTGTGTCATTGAGGATACTTATTTTGAGGTGGTGGTCCCCTTTGGGGGTTTACATTATTGATCATCCATTGATTATTGGTGGTTGGGTGTTTTGATGTTGCATACTCTATTTTTTTTGGTTCACTTGTGGTGGAACACTTATCACAACCTTTGCATCAACTATGCCATTGTTAGTAACATTCCTATTTTTGTCCCATATACGGGGTTTATCACTAGAAATAGAAAATGGACGATTGTCTTTTTATATTTGTGTTTCTCCTTGTGTGATGAGGTATCTTTCAATATTAATTCCACTGGCTATTAGTTCCTCATATGTCAACACAAATTGCATCTTCAATTGGAAGGCTGGATTAGTTTCTACATTTACAGCAATGATCTCTACTTGTTTCTTTTTTGGTATTGGCCAATTAAATTTTCTTGCTCTATGTCTCTTGTAGACATCCAAATTTGATCATTTCCATATGATCAAAATCGTCTACTCTATTCATCTATTTCATTAATAGTGATTAAATAATTTATTTAATCATTATTTCATTTTCTTCCTAAGGTTCCTAAAGTATATAATTAAATAAATTAAATACTTTACCTTATCCCTTTTCTTCTCTAAATTAAATAAATATGACAAATTATTTAATTTAGTCTTTTAACCCATTTGAATTAAAATCAATTTTTAATTCCCCTTTTTCTCTCTCCTTGTCACATCCTCCATAATCTCCCACTTGTCTTTCCAAGGTCTTCCCCATCCCCATGCAAGATTTTAGAAGGCTTGAATTGTCACTTTACATGTGCCAAGGACTTCTAGAACCTTGGACTTGTCACATCACCCACATGTGACAAATCTCCAACTTTTTGGAAACCTTCTTTTACCCAATAAATTCTCCAATGAATGTTAATATTTTCATGGAGATTTTTCACATTTATTAATTTACATTTATTATTTTTTTAATTTACATTTATTATTTCAACCACTTCCCCTTTTCCCATGGAGATTTTTGAGGAATTCTATAATCCCTCAAATGTATTTTTCATCCTCATTTGGGGACAAGAAGTTATTTTTTGAGGAAATCTTTTCATCTCCCAAGGTACCTCAAAGGTACTTGTCCTTCATCCACCTCATGTACTTCTTTCCCACCTCATGTAATTCTCTTCCACCTCATTTTCACATCATTCCACCCTAACACATCTCACATTCCACATGTCAAAATGTGAGGGCTTGTGAGTTCTCAACTCACCATAGCCCTTCATCTTGATTTTGTTGGATCAATCTCAGCCATTGAATATTCTAGAGAATTCCAATTATCCTATAAATACCCCCTCATTTCTCCCATTTTGGAGATCAAGTCTTTTGCTACCAAACTCTTGCCAATTTAGCATTTGATCTCTCATCTCATAGTCATCATACCCTCATCCATCTTCCATATCATCTTGTACGTTCAATATAGCTTGTCATCTAAGGAGCACACAACTCTTCAAGAATCAAAGGGCCAACCAAGGAAGGAGCAGCATAAAGGTATTACCAATTTCAATTAATTGTCATCTTATTTTTATGCTTATCTTGCTTTAGGCTAATCATTGAGCTGCCCTTTTATTATCTTATCTCCTCTTATTGCATCATTTAGCATCTCATCTTAGCACTTGACGTTTTATAAGGATCACATTTCTAGCACGCCTAGTGGGACCCACAAAAGGGTTTCTTTCTTTTACGTTTGTTGTTGTTAAGCTTGTTTGTAGGTTCAGGCCACAGAGGGGCGGATTTTCCCTCTTGGGCGCTGTAAAGGGGCGGATACGCCCTGACGATCCAATGTTTCTGACAGTTTTTATTGCAGAAGTGCGGATACGCCCCCACAGTCTAATATTTTGCTAACTATTTTTCTGCAGAAGTGCGAATACACCCTCACAGTCCAACGTTTTGCTAACTGTTTTTCTGTAGAAGTGCAGATACGCCCCTGTAGTCCAACATTTTTCCAACTATTTTTCTGCAGAAGTGCAGATACGGCCCCACAATCCAACGTTTTGCTAACTATTTTCTGTAGAAGTGCAGATACGCCCCCATGTTCTGACATTTTTGCTAACTATTTTCTACAGAGGGGCAGATTTTCCCACCTGGTTCAGCATTTTTCACTACAAAGGAGTGGATTTTCCCTAAATAGCACTTTTGGAAAGGTAAAAAAGTGCATTTTAGCATCATTTTTGTCCCTTTCTTTTTTTGTTTTGTGTTCTAATCCTCTAACCCTATTTTTTGGTGGGTGAAGTCAGATTTCTTTCTAATATCTTGAGTGTTTTGCTGAAAATCAAAAAAAAAAAAAAAAGATAAAACAACTAATATTTTCTTGTAGGGCCTTTTTTTATTCTGATTTTTTAAGTCTTTCCTTACTACTTTATCTATTTACTTAGTATAAGTAGGGGAAAGTAACATTTTCTTCTTGTTATGTCTGTTTTATTTTTTTAACCCTAAAGGGGAATTAGTTTTTTTTCACCTTCCTCCTTTGTACTTTGTGCGGATCCGAAGGGGGTAGTTGGAAATGATTAGTGTCTTCTTCTTAGCGAGACCTACTTGGGAATTTCATCACCCCAAGGGATGATCCCAACCATGCATATCGACGGGGTATATAATTGGGGGAGAGCCAAATTTGTACCCCAATCCAGTTGTGTTATAATTGACAAAGCATCGAAGCTAGGGTGATACCTAGATAGATGTGAAGAGCTGGTCCGAGCCTTTCAATATCTCGCTGGGGCTCTTGACTCACGCTTGTCATGGATTGGTGTTCACGGTTGTGCCTCATGTACTGAGCATATATCGAGGACTCCCTAGAAACCTTGTTCATGCTAGAGTAAGACCTTTGTCGATCATACCCCTTAATATTAATCATAGGATTGTGCTTGTTCAAAGTGTCTTTCTATGAAAAACCAATAAATTTTGATAAGTCAAACCTTCATTAAGTCATTCCAAGTCCTTGCCATAATCTCTCATTTCCAAACCAAGTCACTATTCTTGTAAAGGGGTGGTCCGCCCCCCTGTTTCAGCACTTTCCACTGCAAAAGTGCAGATACGCCCCCCTATTTCAGTAATTTTTACGGTAAAAGTGTGGATATGCCCCCCTGTTTCAGCACTTTTTCCTCCAGAAGTGTGGATACGCCCCCTATTTCAGCACTTTTTACTATAGAAGTGCAGATATGCCCCCCTATTTTAGCACTTTTTACTGCAAAATGGCGGATATGCCCCCCTATTTCAGCACTTTTTACTGCAGAAGTGTGGATATGCCCCCTGTTTCAACACTTTTTACTGCAGAAGTGTGGATACGCCCCCCTGTTCCAACGTTTTTGACATTTTTTTACTACTGAAGTGCAGATGCGCCCCTTGAATGAACAATTTTATCCATTTGACCATTCTAAACCCCCATTTGAACTTCCAAAGTCTCCATTTGACCATTTGATCATCCTAAACACTCATCTATCTAATCCAAACATCCATTTGACCATTCCAAACCTCCATTTAACCTTTCTAAATGTCCATTTATCACATTCTCATTGATCATTCCACCATTTGGGATACCCATCTTACCGTGTGACCTAAACATTTGCACTTTCCAAAAGATCACTTCAACAACACATCTTCCATTTGCATTCAACATCATCTCTCAACACAAAATCCCTTAAATATTGTTTTAGGAGTTATCTCTTGAATTGACCAAGGCGTTAAGTTTGATCATTATCCTACATATAAATCCTTGTCTTCAACCTAATAAATCTGCTTCTATCTTGAGGTAGATTTGTGTTGTAATTCAACGTCATTGGCCCAAATCAATCCCCTTCCATCTCAAGGCGGATTCAGTGTCATGATCATTGATTTAGCTAGCTCAAATCGATCAACCAACATCATAAGTCACTTAGGGTGATTTTCAAATTAGGTTTTAAGATCCCCTCCATCATCCAATCCTCATCCAATCATCAAATTCATACATCATCAATTGATACAAACAATCCAATCCTCATCCAATCATCCAATTGATAGATCATCAATTGATCCAAACAATCCAATCCAATCTATCAAAATCCCATCATCCTAATCTGAGCTTTTATTCAATCCCAATCTGAGCTTTCATCCAATCCCCATATGAGTTTCCAATCCATCCTAGTTCTCTATCCATCATTTATTCTTTCTTACTAATCTATATCCATCATGAATCTCTATCTCCCTCTCACATGACCAATAATAGTAGTCAAGGGGAATCATAATTGTGTTGATGACGATAATGAAAATTTTATTGATCATGAAGATTGTTATATAGATCCCCTTGACGCTATCATTTCTAGCAAGCTCTCTCCAATTGCCTCCCAAAATCCCACTACTTCTTCAAACTATCCCACCATTCCATCATCCACATCTAATAATGGTTCTTATGCTACCCTTGACAAGGGATATCCAACATCCTCACCATCGACATATTCATTATGTCCTCCCTTTCAACCTCTATCCTATCCAACATCCACATCCTCTTATCCTTATTATCATGAACAATCCCAATACCTTTACCTTAATCCCACATCCCAATGTTCCCATTCTAATCTAACACCCACACCTTCCTATCGCAATCCCCCATCCCAATATTCCTCCTATCCTCATCCACCATATCAATCCACTTATCCTAATCCATCATCCCTATCCTTCTATGCCCACTCACCATACATTTCTTCCTATGGTGGTTCACCACCTAAATCTTCTTGCTCTAATCCAACATCCACACCTTCCTATCACAATATCCCATCCCAACACCCTTACATTAATTCCACATCTTCCCAATCTAATCCAACATCCACATCATCCTACGTCACTCTCCCTTTTCCTGCATTATATCTTAATCCTCCATCTCCTCCAACCACTCCTAATCCTCCATCTAGTCCCGTCCACTCATCTAATCATAATCCTCCATCTTCTCCTAGTTCTACATCTAATCCTCATCCACACATCCACTCATATAATCCTCCAATTCTTAATCCTAATCCTCCATCTCCTCCTAGTCCTACATCCAATCCCATACCCACATCTAATCCTAATCCTCCATCTCCTCCTAGTCCTACATCCAATCCTATACCCACATCTAATTCTAATCCTCCATCTCCTCCTATTCCTACATCCAACCCCATACCCACATCTAATCCTAATCCTCCATCTCCTCCTAGTCCTACATCCAATCCCATCCCTTCATCTAATCCTAATCCTCCATATCCTACTAGTCCTCCATCTATTCCCATCCCCACATCTAATCCTTATCCACCAATCCCTAATCCTCCATCCATTCCAATCCCCTCATCTAATCCTAATCCACCAATCCCTAATCCTCCATTTGTTCCCCTCCCCTCATCTAAATCTAATCCACCAATCCCTAATCCTAATCCTCCATCCATCCTTGATCCCCCATCCAATCCCATCCACTCATCTAATCATAATCCTCCATCTCCTCCTAGTCCTCCATCCATTCCCATCCCTTCATCTAATTCTAATCCTCCATCTCCTCCTCGTACTCCATCCAATCACATCCCCACGTCCAATCCTAATCCACCAATCCCTAATCCTAATCCTCCATCCATCCCTGATCCTCCATCCATTCCCATCACTCTACCTAATCCTACATCCCTTCCAAATGTCACCCAAGGACTCATGCAGGAAGAGACATCATGTCCTACCACTCTATCATGTATTGTCACTAGTGATGAGGCCCTCCTCCATCCTATACCTATCCCTAACATTGTCCAAATGATTGAGTCGGTCAAACCCATCGAATCCATTAAATCCCCATCTTCTACTCCTAGATCCACCCAATCCATTGAAGACATCCAATCCCCTCATCCCAGTCCTAATATTCACAAAATTCAATACCATAACCTTCATGAATCCTCTATCCTCCTATCCCCCCCAATTGAAGCGTCCATCCAACACTCTTCCATCATCATACATCCCACACAAGATGATTCATGCCAAGAGCTTGATCCAAAGCATACAAGCATATCTCCTTCTCCAAATCACGATCCTCCCATCCAATCCACTACATCCCAAGATCATAATCCCCCATCCATCCCATCTCATGATTCCTATCCTCAACCAAGTCATGATCCTATCCTCCCATCCACCCCATCTCAAGATCACACTAGCTCATCCACTTTATCCCATGATTCCCTTTGCATTCAAGATCCAATCACTATATCTTATGAGCCCTCATCATCCACTACCAAAAATCTAGATCCTATCATCTCCCCTAATCCCTCTCCTGATCCCTTATCACTCATTCCTCCTGATGCTACTATCCCCTCATCTCCATCGCATGACCCTTCATCACCCATCCCAATGCCACTTTTGTATCACCTTGGTCATATTACACTTATCCGTGGTGGCCTTATTACAGAACAAAAACAATGCATATGTACCACCTTACCTCTTCCACCTACTAAGGTGCTCACATCATGCTTCCAAAAGAATAAGCATCCTACCATAAATCACATGCTACAGAACATGAACTATCAAGGAAAAGGTTTTGGCCTTAATGAGCAAGGTACTTTAGAGCCCATCCAAGTCAAAGAACATCCAGGCACACATGGTCTTAGATATATCTCCCAAAACCCGCACTCTAAAGATGTTGGTACAACCTTCATACATCCTAAACAATCCTCTTCTAAAGGCACAAGAGGTACTTTCCATCGTTCTACCAAGTCATTTTTTGGCATCCCTCCTCCTCCATCATATTACCTCAAAACAATCATCCATATTCCTCCCTCATCCTCTAAATCCATTTTGGGTCCTTATGTCCCTCCATTGACCATCACTCATCCTCCATATACACCATCCATTTTGGGTCCCTATATCCCAAAATCACCCCCTCCATCTTATCCTATTCATCCTTTCATTCATCAACCCCCTCTTCCTCATACATAGCATAAAAATCCTACTTTCATAACTCCTAATCAGGATCAAAAAATTCATATACCTACACATTCTCCATCTACACATAATCCATATAACCCTACCTCCATCGCTCACATCATCCATCTCCTTGCATATTTCCCCTTGCTACTAAAAGAACTTTGGATGACAAAGAAAAAATGTATAAATCCAAATGTATACATGAATCTAAAGCTACTCATGTCCCCTTCAAAAGGCATGTTGAAGAAAAGAAATATCAAGTCTAAAAGGCCACAAAGCCCCAACAAAGAAAAAATAAAAACCATGTGGATCTCAAAGAAAAAAGATGCCATACCTTCAAATTAAAAATCCATGACGACATTCAAAGTTGATATTCCCCCACAAAATAATTCACCTCCTCCATCTCCTAAATTTATTTTGGGTCCCTACATCCCAAAAATCACTATCCCAACTCCTCCATTATCGCCACCCTCTCCATCCATGCTTCCACCTATCTTTCCACATCCACCACATGTGCCATTGTTGGTCCTAAACACCTTCCCCTATGACACATCCACTCCATCATTCCATCCATACACTTTTCAACACCCCATCCACTATCCACCCTATCTCCCCCATCCAATCCCTTTAATCCCTCTTCTTGCATAATACATCCCTGCTAATAAGGTTGTACCAACATCTAAATAGTTGCTTCAAATATGGGCTCTTATTACCTCATAGGGAGCTTGATTCTTGAGTACATCCATCTCCTTATCAGCTATCCTCTAAATCCGCACATCCATATCTTTATCCATATTCATCCATATTTTACTCCAAAACATCAAAAAAAGAGAAAAAATACAAAAAAGTAAAAAATATCAAAAAATCAAAAAAATCAAAAATCAAAAAAAGAGACAAAAAATAAAATAAAATAAAAATAGCAAAAAGAAAATCATTCGTCCAATGGTAAAAACTTGGCAAACAAGTGCCTTGGATAAGTACCATGATGAAAACCTGGCAAACAGGAATCATGTGTAAATTCCCCATCTAGGCTCCTTCCACGATTGGGTGCAACATCCACTTACGCATTCCTTTCCTCCATCTCCTACATCTTCCTATCTTCTACATCCTATCCCATTTATCCCACTCCCTCCATCTTCCTTGTGATCTTGATAAATGTAGGGGAAAACCTCTATGCATGCTTTGGACACCTGTTGGCATATATCCCCTATCCACCTCTCTCTATCTTCCATTATCTATGCATCCTATCCACCTCTATCTATCTTCTATTTCCCATCTCACTCCCTTATCCACCCATATTGCTATCCTTCTTGCCTCATCATGCATGACACATCTAGAGTGAGGACATCTCCTTAATTGCAATTGGGTCCTTGGAGACATCGTCCATCCATTCCACTGAGTAATCATCTCCATCTCCCCATCCTGCCCATCCTTACCTCCCCATCCATTTATCCATCCAGTCATCCCTTCCATCTACCAAATCCTTATCTTCCTATTTTCCCATCCACTAGTATTTTTCCATCTTTTCATCCTTATCTCCTCATCCATTTATCTACCCAGTAATCCATGTCATCTTTCCAAATCCTTATTCTTCTATCCATCTATCCTAGAATATTTCTATCTCCCCATATTTATCAATCCATCCATTTTCCTTCCATCTCCTAATCCCTTGACATTGGTATCTAGCTCTCGAATACCTCCATGCAATCCAATGCCATACTATCTCACTATCATCACTCCTATCTATTTCCTACATCTTCCTCCTATCTTATCACTCTTCATCCTTCATCTATACATCCTCTCATCCTCCCAATTCATCTTCTAATAATCTAGATCACTATCCCATCCCTGAGCTTCACATAACCCACATCCAACATATCGACCATCCCATCTGCATGGCCTATCCTAACTTATCATATCCGCTCCATCCATTTATCTTGGTCATCTCATCATCCCCTATCCATTGTCTGTCATTGGTCTCTTGTCAAACTATGTTTCCCCTACGCTTTCACATAGGCAAGGTCGATCATTTGATCCGCCCTCGGGGTTCTACCTTTTGTTTGTCTTGTTCTCTTCCATCATTTGTATTTGGCCTTGTGTCAAACTACATTGCCCCTGCACTTTCACATAGGCAATTCCAATCATTTGATCTTCCCCCTAGGCGTTTGTCCATCTAGTATTTGTCATCCATTGAGGTCTTCATTGTCCTCTTTCCACTTTTATCCGAGGTCTTTTATCGAACTATGAGAGCTCTGCGCTTTCACGTAGGCAAGGTTGATCTTTGATCAAACGTCGAGCCCCTAGGTCTTTAGGGTGTGTTGCCTTGTCATCCTGTCATCTTTTTGTGTCATCAAGTATGTCCCTATCCTAGCTAGTGCTTACAAACAACGGTCATCTATATCACAAGATCCAATCAGTTTCTAGTATCCTGCATCATATCGATCTTTTAGTTTACTATCCATCATCAGTCTCAATAGGATGTATTCTTCCTAACACACCTCATCAACCCCATCCATCATCTTGATCCTATGGCAAAGGACATTTGAAATTGATTGTGATCTTTTGATGCTTTTGGATTTTGTTTATCATTTGAGCTCCCTGTCATCACTTTTCATGGTTGCCTTGATTCATCATATCATGGTGTGCTTTGACTAGCCAAATAGGGGCATATCTTGCTCATTTCTTTGTTTTTGTCTTCTTGGTTGTCCCACGTAGTACCCACCAAGATCCCTGAGGTCTTGTGTTACGCTGGGGCATCCTTTTGTGCTTGTGGTTATTCCAATACCTGGCCCGACCAAATTCATCACGACTTTGGGCTGTTGGGATAGCCTTCTTGTTTGTTGTGTTTGTTTTATGCATTAGACACTAATTTGTCTTGGTTTACATACCCTGCCGTCCGATGTCTTATGCTATAGAAAAAATCAATGCTCTATATATGGAAAACTGCATTAGGATTGCATTTCATTTTCCATTCCATCATCTTGCATGTTTCCCCCATCGCTTCCTCCTTCATCACTCCCTTCCACTTTTTTTTCGGGTTGAGGTGGACTCACCCCTATAGCGGGGCGAACTCGCCCTTGCAGTGGGGTGGACCCGCCCTCAGCCACGGTGGACTCACCCCCATGGTAAGGTGGATCTGCCCCTATAGTAGGGCAGACTCACCCCCATGGTGGGGAGGCTCCACCCCTGTAGCGGGGCGGACTCGCCCCTACCGTGGGGCGGACCCGCCCCCTGCCAGGGCAGACTCGCCCCTGTAGTGGGGCGGACCTGCCCCTAGTTGGAGGCGGAGTCACCACCACTGGCCACGGGGTGGATCCACCCTTTTTCTTATTTCCAGGGTGGATCAACCCTTTTTCTAGGGTGGATTTTCCCTTTTGCAGTGGGGCAAATCCGCCCCTCTGCAACACTTTTTTTCCCTTTTCTTCTCAAGGCCGCCATTTGCAGACTGTGCATCGGATCGACTTCGTTCAAAAGGAAAACTTGTTTATATTTTCGTGCTCTTTCCAATGATATCCTTTGTTTCTTCCTATCAATATATTTTTTGGGACCCCTCTCTTTCCCCCTCTTTTAAGAGGTCTTTGTTACCTCTTATTTACCTTTTTTTTTCCTCCGATTAATCCCTTCTCTTCCCGGGGCTGCCATTTGCACTCCATTCTTTCGATTGAATTCATTCAAAATGCGAACTTGCCTAATTTTTTTCCCTCTATCCAACCATACCATTCATTTCTTCCTATCGAGACTTTTCCCAGGACCCTTATTTTTCCCCCGTCACCCTCTCGAGGAGGCATACCCTTCACATTTACCAATTTTCCCTGCCATAGTCAATCCCTTCCAGGATTGGGGCATCTTCATCCATTCCCCACTAATTGGACATCTCAGATCCTCCTCCCCATGCTGGGGCATCATCTTCCAGTTACTTCCTCTATAGAGTCATTTGCACTTTTTTTCTTCGAAGCACAATTATTCTAATGGTACTTCGAAGAGGGGAAAAATGTAGACATCCAAATTTGATCATTTCCATATGATCAAAATCATCTACTCTATTCATCTATTTCATTAATAGTGATTAAATAATTTATTTAATCTTTATTTCATTTTCTGCCTAAGGTTCCTAAAGTATATAATTAAATAAATTAAATACTTTACCTTATCACTTTTCTTCTCTAAGTTAAATAAATATGACAAATTATTTAATTTAGTCTTTTAACCCATTTAGATTAAAATCAATTTTTAATTCCCCTTTTTCTCTTTCCTTGTCACATCCTCCATAATCTCCCACTTGCCTCTAGTCTCTCATTAATTATCTTAATCGTGTGTTTGCACAACCTTAATCAGAATCATTAACCACATTTAGCTTACCTTTTTTGGTCAACCTTCCCACTTACAATTTTTAGCCTAGACTCTCTTTCCCATGTGAGTTTTTAATTCACCTTTATTTGCGCAATGTTCCTCTCTTCCCCATGTGAATTTTTTATTCACTTTTGTCTTTCCAAGGTCTTCCCCATCCCCATACAAGATTCTAGAAGGCTTGACTTGTAACTTCACATGTGCCAAGGACTTCTAGAACCTTGGACTTGTCACATCACCCACATGTGACAAATCTCTAGATTTTTGGAGACCTTCTTTTACCTAATAAACTCTCCAATGAATGTAAATTTTTAATTTACATTTATTCTTCCAACCACTTCCCCTTTTCCCATGGAGATTTTTGAGGAATTCTAAAATCCCTCAAATGTCTTTTGCATCCTCTTTTGGGGACAAGAAGTTATTTTTTGAGGAAATCTTCTCATCCCCCAAGGTACCTCAAAGGTACTTGTCCTTCATCCACCTCATGTACTTCTCTTCCACGTAATTTCCACATCAGTCCACCCTAAGACATCTCACATTCCACATGTCAAGATGTGAGGGCTTGTGAGTCCTCAACTGACCATAGACCTTCATCTTGATCTTGTTGTATCAATCTCAACCATTGAATTCTCTAGAGAATTCCAATTATCCTATAAATACCCTTTGTTTCTCCCATTTTGGAGATCAAGTCTTTTGCTACCAAACTCTTGCCAATTTACCATTTGAGCTCTCATCTCATAATCATCATACCCTCATACATCTTGCATATCATCTTGCACATTCAACATAGCTTGTCATCAAAGGAGCACACGACTCTTCAAGAATCAAAGGGCCAACCAAAGAAGGAGCAACATAAAGGTATAACCAATTTCAATTAATTGTCATCTTTATTTTATGCTTATCTTGCCTTAGGCTAATCATTGAGGTGCCCTTTTCTTATGTTATCTCCTCTTATTGCATCATTCAGCATCTCATCTTAGGACTTGACATTTTTATGAGGATCACATCTCAAATTCTTCTCCCTTAATTTTTTTAAGGGTATAGATTTCCTCCAGTATTATGTCCATATCAAAATTGTAGGAGAAATGTACTACAAATTGATCTATTATCTCTTGGAATGTATTGATTCTTGGATGTAGGTGTAAGAACCAATCTATAGTTTGGCCTCCCAAACTTCTTGGGAAGAGATGCATCAAGTTTTGAAACAAAGAAAAATGGGGCATGGGATGCAAGAGGGATTAAGCAAGTGGATGCACCCCAATTATTCTTCCAGTTTCACTCAATTATGAGGGTAATAATGCAAAAATGAATATCGAAAAAGAAACCTAACTAATATAACACTAAAAAGGTAGGTTTTAAGATGGTAAAATTTTGTGTACGTATTGCAAAAATTTCTTTTTCGGGCCTCACTAAGGACTCATTCACCTAGTGGCGAATGGATCCTGGCTAGGGTTATGGAAAAATGTTTTTTGGGTTTTGTTCTTCAATGTCTGGACTCCTAGATCCTGGTGAGGAACTATCAAAAATCTAGAGACAAATTTTGGAGCTCATTTTCCATGATATTACAAGAAAGATGACAACTTTGAAAACTTTGCAACTTTCGCAACTTTTTCTCTCCAATTGATCTTCAACCTAAAATCTACAATAACACATCAAAGGAGAAGAAAAATATTATTTTGTTAGGGAATAGGGGCTTGACTTGTTGAAACCCAATTTTGGTAATTAAACCTTGTATTGAAACAATGCATGGGTATGTCCAGGATCATGATGGGAAAAAAAGTGGCGATATGTAAGTGATATGATTGACCATATGGCTAATGACATTTTTTTACCCGAAATTGATGAAACAAAAAGGGTTTTTAAAGGAGATTCTCAACTTTCCACAAATATAAATTTTTCTTTACTTTGAAGTTAATAAATAATTATTATTCATTTTCTATTTAAATTATGACTAAAGTCTTGATTGATAGGTTGATTGAAAAATATCTATAACTTTCAAATAGTATCACATTTTTTGAATATGAAACATGCTTGAAATTCTATGCTTCACATACTATAGGATTAAAAAAATTAATTAATTTCATGAAGTTTTGACCAAACTAAGGTGGTCAAACATACGATTTTGTATATTTTTTAAATGTTGTAATAAAAAATTCATAATTAATTATTTACTTGGAAAAAACTTACAAAAGAACATGCATCACATCGAGACATGATTCCTCTACTTATATCTAAAATATTATAAAAAAATATTATCATTTTATGGTGGTTAGGGTGGTCAGACAAACACCTATTTCTTATTTTTTCCCTAAATTTTAAGTACTACTACATTGAATTTTCAAATTTTCACCATATATATATATATATATATATTTTAAATAAACCTAGTAGTTAGAAACTACATTCAATTTGTTACAAATTATATTCTTACATATTTTTGAAATAATATAGAATGTCAAGTTGTGTAACTCTAATTTTCTGAATTTTCATCACCACTTAAGGGCTTGTGTTTTCCATGATGATCCTGCACATACTCACATAAAAGGAAACATGAATGAACAATGTAATGCCACAACTGACCAATCCTTAGTTAAACCTTGGATTTCAAATCTAAAAATTAGCATTAAATTCCCTCAATGAGAGTAGATCTTGATCATGAACTTGACATAAGATAATGGCTTTGAAAACTTGAACTTAATCACCAATTCTACCATCACATTAGCTCAACAACATGCATGAATTTGACATGATGAAATGGATCCTTGATTTCTACAAGAAACTTTAATAATCTACCCTTGAATGCCTTAGAAATGCTATTGAATGCTCTTGTAAAATGATCACTTGAATGATCTTAAGATAACTTGGATTTTTCTAGGTGAAACTATTTGAAATAGCCTTGTATTTATACATATCTTACTCTTAATTCCTGAAATTCAAATAACACAAGCAGACATTGGATCTAGGATTTGAAATCATTAAAATAACACCAAAAACATATCTCAAGGGGGGGTCCTTGGGTTAAGTGAGGACTCATTTTCCATAGGGCAAATGATTCCTAGCATACTTAACTATGACAAACTTTGAGGAATATGAAATGATATGCAAAAACCAGGTCCTAGGACCTAGTAAGGACCAATTTCCCTAGTGGTGAATGGGTCATAGGTCACTATCCAAGGAAACATTCCTTTTAAAATGAAGTTTTGTGTAATATTATTTAACAGTGCCAGGCTTTATCACTTAGAAAATGTAATTAATTAGGCATGGATTTGAATTATAGGGGCCAATTAACCTCAATTTAACCTGAATTAATTAATAAATATTTATATTAGTGTGAAAGTTTAAAGATACACTTTAAAACACCCTAAATAAGGCACCATTAAGTCCATTTTATTATTAATTATTCATTCCAAAATTAAGTGTGAAAAGGGATACTTTTTTCTACACTACAAGTATGAATCATTGTATGCTACTTCCATGGATACCACATTAAATTATGTAATGTGCTCCTCTAGATTTACACACCCTTTGTACTTATAAAATTAAGGGATCTCAAATCCTAAAGGGAGTGGTACCATTGTGATATTACAATCAAATGGATATGGACACAAATCTTGCATTGTGTATGACTTTTTGGTTAAATTCCTTGCTTGAATATCTTGGATTTTCTATGTGAGTATCTTGATTTATGAAGAAAGGTCCTCTTGAGGATTGTTCAAGGATGTGGAATAAGTGTTGAATTTTAGGATGGTAGATGAGTTGTAAACCAAATTTTGATATGATGGTGTGTTGTTATATATGTTATATGGTGTGAATTGTGGATTGGTTTGATATCTGTTTTTTGAGGTGATGATGGTGTTCGTGTACCATATGCTCCATATGAATATTGATTTGTGATTGTTTTTTGAGAAGTAGCATATTATTTTTTTTGTTGATTGTATTGCAATCCTTGTTATTGTTGTACAAGAAATTGTTGTTTTTGAGTGTATTTTTGTTGAGCTTTCAAAACATGCTGAGCTTGTAAGGCTTGTTGATATTTTGTGATTGCAAGGCTTGTTTTTGTGAAATTTATTGTTGTTGGGCTTGCCAATCTTGTCTTTGGGGGGATGGAATAATGTGTTGTGAAGGTGGAATGTTTTGACTTGATGTGATGTATTGATTTTGTGGAATATGTGATGGATATTTTGGGATGGTATTATGAGGATGTTGTGATGGAAGAATATTTTGATTTTGAAAATCTTGGTATTGATTTGTTTTTTTGGAACCAAATTTTTATTTTGAGACACATGATTTTGCATACTTTGATTTGAGATACTTGTATTTTTATGAGGGGAAAATTTTCCTTGATCTTGGGATGTTTGATGTTTTTTTTTGGGGGGGGGGACATGATTTTGTGAAATCATTTGATTTTGAAACATTTTTTGTGATCCTTGATTTGGTACCAATTGATTTTGGGACATGGGTTGAAGATTTCCTTAATTTTTTGAAAATGGATTGTAAGATATTGGTTGATGTTGTCATGTCTATTGCATACCTTGGTTTTGAGATCCTAAACATTGTGATACTTTAGGACCTTTTTTTTGAGGTATGTGTTGAGAACCTTGGGATGGTTGAACATGTTGGGGTTGTGATATGCGTTGCAAGACCCTTGAGGTGGTTGGATTTAACATTCAGGATCTTGTGATTTTTGATATCCTTGTGGTTGTTGTGATATGATTTGAGAACTTTGTGATTGTTTTTCACTTTGAAGACCTTGTAACATGTGATACCCTTATGGTTGTTGTGATATGATTTGTGAACCTTGTTCTTGCAAATCTTGAGGTTGATGTGATCTGAGTTGTAAACTTTGAGTATTTCCATGTTGACTTGTGAGATTAGTTGTATCCACTCTAGTATTTGTAGGTTGGCTTGTCACATGTAATCAATATTTTTGTGGCATATATATTGAATGATATTGTGTACCAAAGGTGCATTTTGAGAAGATTAACCCATTTTTTGAGAAGTCTGACCCATTGATGTAATGTTTGATAAGGGTTGTTCCCTAAGTGTGTTTAAATAAAAAGTATAGGGAAGTATTGTTCCTTGTTGTGCAAGTGTGAGAATATATTGAGTAGGATTTAAGCTGAACATTATGTTTATGATTTGATGAAACCTAGGGTCTTGTTGCATTTCAAGTAGCTCTTCAAAGGTAAATTCATGGGGTTTTTCTAAAATATCATATATTTGAATACTTGTATCTTGTGATGAGTGAAATCGTGGTGGATTTTTTGGTGGAGTGGAAAATCCTCTAGGATTAAAATTGAGCATCCCAAAGTTAGGTTCACTAGCACTTGTTGTAATGGGTATGTTTGAACCACTAGGGTTTAACTACATGTTTTTCTTGTGTTGTGATATTTTTGTAACCATAAAATGTGTATCAAACCTATGAGTTGTGTTTTGTGAATGGTATTGTTTAAATTCCTTGGTTTATTCAAATTTCCATAAAAAATACCTCATAATAGGTTTTGGACCAATGATGTATGATGTTGTGAAGATGATGAATGATATGGAAATTTCAATTTTTGACCATAACCTAGAATCAATTTTGATTTATTTGTTTATTTATGGTGATGTTTATGAACATGTAATCCTTTAGAACTTAGACTTGTGACTTCAAGGTAAACGTGTCCAAAAAATATGTGTATTAATTCCCCTAAATGTCTATAAATATATCGTTTCTAAATATAGAGTTAAACTAGTTGATGTTGGAAAATTAGTCTAAGGGGTTTTTTGCCAAAACTTTTCAAGTTGTCATGTGAATTTGGATGTTGTAATGTTGATCTTGATCCATTTTGAAAACCGAGGAGATTCTTTTGACGATACCAAGTGATTTTGATAAAGACTTTTGTATGATGTGTCAATGTTTGAATACTCAAGAATTATTTTGATAAAAACAATAATGAGCATAAATTCAATTCTTTATTTTTGTTTAAGACCAAGTAACCAATTTTTTTTTAATTAAGTAACCAAGGGAAACCTACTTTGTGGGTTAAATTCTTAAAATATGATTTAGCGTGAATTATTTTTACCACATAGAAGTATTGATTATGAATTGTTTAAGACTAGGATATCTATAACAAATAAAATTATTTTCCACAAAAGCTCAATAATTGTGAAAACTAAAGTGCTAAATTATAGTTCTCTAGGTTTACTTTGACATAATGAGCAAAGATATGGCTAGATACTAGGAAGAACACTAATATATTTTTTTTGATAAAAATAAGATATACTTAAATGAATGTAGTAGTAAAATTCCCTTCAAGTGCACTTAGCTATGCTCAAAGGGTTTGAAGTTTTAGTCATGCCCATGCTGATGGATTTTTTGAGTTTAAATGATAAGCAATTTATTTACCGATGCAATGGGTAAGGGGGATATTTCACAAGCTTTCTTCCATAAATCTTGCTAACAATTTTTTTTTACCACCAATAAATCACATTCCTATTTACTTAAGTGGGTACATATCTTAAATTGGGTCCACATAATAAAATACCTAGCTTGAGTGAATGACTAGAGTATGCATGCATACATGATACACCTCTTACCTTGAAAGTAAAAGTTCCTTACAAGTTTATTTTTGCCTCAAGCATGAAAATAATCTTCATGGAATGACCATCTATTCCATGTTTCACCTTCTTAAGAGACGTTCAAAACTAGTAATGGTTCTAGGAATGATAGTTTGTAGTGAATCATTGAACACCAAGGGTATAACATTAAACATGAGACATTAGATCCTCTAGTCAATGTGATGTGTTCTATACACCCACAACTGTGTTGATACACTTGGTATACATCAACAAATAAGTACTACTTTCTTTTCCTTTCGTACCATTTATATAGACTGCCTTAACATGTGCTTGGAGGTCACCTTGAGCTTTTCATTGTAGGATATATCTCAAGGAAGGCCCCCTCTACTAAAAAAATAAGGAAAGATATTTCTCTTCACCCAAGATTGCACGAAGGACAAGGGAAAATGATATGCACCAAGCCTCGGGTGACTCAAATAACAAATTGAAAAATAGGAGTGTTTCACTTCACCCAATATCACATCAAGCACAAGGGGAGAGGATAAACACTGCTATTCTACCAAGAAAAGTAGACAAAGCAAAAACTTGTTCATTTTAGTTGCACTAAAGATAAATGTGAAATGAATTTTAAAACACCAAAAAGGAACTGTGAGATTTATTATGTTCAATTTTAAAGCCTAGGGTAAAGTGAGGTTGTTTGGTTCATTTTTAAGACCAAATTGAAAGTGAAAGTTGTTTGTTCATTTTTAAACCGAAGTTGAAGTGTGATCCTAAGTTAAAGCTTGAATTAAAATTTCTCTCAGATAATTGTTCACATAAGTGTTTAAGAACACTTTGCAAGATTGATGAACTCATGGTAATGAAGTGTTGACAAAAAATTAACTCTCATTCTTGATCCCTCATTCAACTTCTACAAAAAAATTACTTAAAGAGAAATAAAAATACAAAACTAGATTAGGGTTAGAAATAAAATAATCATGAAATTAAAAAGATCAATGTAATATTTAGCTCTTTGATATACCTGCAAGTGTGGATCTCTGTCAAACAAGTGTGTTGGTCTATCAGACAAGTGTGTTGGAATATCATGGACAATTTTGATGCTTTTCACATTTTTGTTCATCTATCTATGGACAATTGTGCTACTATTCAAATCTATGCTAATCTATCTTTGGACGAGTACACTGAGATTTTCAAGTGTGTGGATTTTTCAATATTTAGGTGCACTACTCTATCAAAACTTGCAACAAAAAACCAAAATGATTATTTCACTACAATATCAAGTGCATGAATCTATATCTAAACAAGTGCACATAGATTCTACAAGTGTGTACCAATGCAACAAGTGTATGACTTTGTATTTGACAAGTATGCTAGCCTACTTCTAATTCCTACAAAGCATATAAATCTAAAGAAAAAAGTGATTATTTAGGGACATGGGGTCCCATCGGCCATTCCAAATATGTGAGCATAAATATTAATTAGGATAAATATAATTGAATTAAGCAAGCTTTTTTTTTTATTTAGCCTAAATAAGTCATATTCCCAATGAAATTATTGAAATATCAACTAGGAAGCCATTAAAACACAAAATAGCATGAAATCATGAAATGAAAACCCAATTAACACTCAAACCTCATTTCATTGGAGGATTAGTGTTGAATTGATGTGGAATGATTATCCCTTTCCTAGCCCCATTATTGAAGCAAGCTTTGAAGTGATGCTATAATGGAGAAAAGGATGTAAAAATTCTCTCAAAATGGATATTAAAATGGCTAGAGTGCAATTAATCTAAAGCTTTCTGGATGTGAAATTGGCTATAGTTCAATTTCTTCAAGGCTTTTGGATCCATAACTCATAGAAATGAGGACTATTTATAGGAATTTTAGGTGAATCAATGGCTAGGATCAATTTGGTAAATTAATGGATAGAAATGGATGAGAGGGAATGACATGGATCAATGATCAAATGAAGGATCAAGATTACTTAATGCCATGGATCAACAAAATTGATAAAAGGCTAAAATTGATTTAGATAAACACAAATCCCATGATTTTAGGAATAATGTGCAAGATATTTCCATGTGGGAGGGAAATATTTGAATTTAAATTAGAGGAATATTCCTAAGAATATTCTCTTGCAATTAGGAGAAGTTGGAAGAATTAAAAGATTACTTAATTGTGCAAGATGAAATAATTTAGTATTTTAATTAAACAATTAACTCATTTAATTAAAAGGGTGGGATTAATGACAATCAAATAATTTTAAAATTATTTAATCAAATGAGATAAATCAGGGGATTTAATTAATAATTCACATTATTTAATCAAATAGGATGTCAATTAGTATGGAAGAGGTGAATTAACCCAATAATATTGATTATCCAATTAATAGAAGAACATGATGAATTTAATTAAATAATCAAAGGTTTTTTAATTAAATAAATGAAAATGGTTGAATCGAGATTAAAATGGTGTTAGTAGATTGAATCAAATGTGTGATATTGATTAGGACAATTTTAAGCGTCTACACAAATTATATGTGATGAGTCTCATGATGACTCTATTAGAACCATGTTGACAGAAATGGCAGATGATACTCAGACTAATAGCCAACTAAATGGTGTGGATGACTAGTTAAATCCCAAGAAAAAAGGCAAACAAAAAATGGTAGATGTGGGAGTTGAGACCAAAGCGGCTAGACCTTTCCAAAGGAAATAAAAGAATGCGGAAACAAGTAAGGAGATTGTTATTTCAAAAAAGAGGACATTGGAAGCATCCTCAAAAAATATTTCTAAATGAAGATCCTCTCTTGGAACATAAGAGGGCTCAAAATCCCACACAAGAATTTGGCTCTAAAAAACTATATTTAGGATCACAAAATTAACATTCTATTATTGCAAGAAGTTAGATGAAAAAATAATTTTTAATTAATTGCTAAGAATTTTTGGCCCAATGCCCACTTCTTGTTCAGTGATGCCTCTAGTGTCTTAGAGGTTCTCAAAATTATGTGGAATCTGAACAAGTTGTGTGCCTCTGAACTATTCCAATCCAAGCACAACTTGTATTTTTAGTTCTCTAATGTTGGGATTTCTTGGATATTTATCAATTTCCATTCCTCTAATATGACGAATACTAGGAAAAGTCTCTAGCTTGAACTTTGTGATTGGATTTTGGGTAATAAAGAGGCTCATTGGTTGATTCTCAAGGACTTCAACTCCCCCCTCTACCCCTATAATAAGTTTGGGGGGTTGATTGATTACACTGATAGTATGGCTAAGATGGCAGACCTATTGAATACTACTAGGCTAATTGATATAGACTTCAAGGCCAACCCTTCAATTGGAATAATATAAGGCTTGGGGAAAATATTATACAAGTTATAATTGATCATTTCCTATTCTCCCTTGATTGGGAAGCCCTCCATAGCTCCAACTTGTAGGCTCTTCCTCATACCATAATCGTCTCCTACTTTATTGGGATGATAACTTTGTTTTTGGTCCTTATCCTTTCAAATATGAGATCATGTGGAGCTCCCACTTGAAATTTGAGGAAAATATTTCCACTTGGTGGAATATTCCCATTCATGGATCCCCTATGTATTGCATCTCTCAAAAACTCAAAATATCAAAAATATTGTGAAAGGCTACAATGAGTGGGTCTTTGGTGATGTTTTTCAGTAGAAGAGAGATGAATAAACTCAAGGATATCTAGGTAAAAATGGAGAATAGTGATGTGTGTGATTAGGTTTTCCAAATCGAGAATGATTACCACACTGATTGGGCCAATGTTCTAAAAAAAGAAGAATTATTCTAGAAAAAAGGTCCAAAATAAAATGGTTGAAAGGGGAATGTAACTACTCCTTCCATATTTTAGCTCTCAAAAACAAGAAAGGAATAAAAAAAAATCCTCTTAAATATGACCTTGGGATTGAAGGAACTACTTCATCTCAGATTGGGTTTATGGCCTCTACCTACTTTCAAGTCTTTATACATGCTTTCTATCAATCCCACTACTAAATTGAATGATCACCTACTAGATATAACCCGCTCCATTTTAACTAGCATTGATAATGTTGCTATTCTCAGGCCTGTCACTCTTGATGAAGTCAAGTTGGTTTCTTTTAGAATGAGTGCTTTCAAATCCCATAGGCTCAATGGCTTCCAATTGACCTTCTTCCATAATTTCTATGATGTTGTGGGTGAAAATATCTTCTTTGCTACTAAAGACTTCTTCAAAAAAAGAAAAATCTTGAAATAAATAAACCATAATTTTATAACGCTTATCCCCAAAATACAAACCCACAAAATATGTCTAATTTCAAGACCATCATCTTATGCAATACTATCTATAATATTTTCTCCAAAATCCTTGTCAATTGACTAAAAACCCTCCTAGAGAAAATTGTTAGGCCCTATCAAAAAGGGTTTGTTCCTAGCTACCAAATTTTGGATGTTGCCATCTCTAGTCATGAAATTCTACATTCTATGGATAGATGTAACAATGTTGGCATGGCCTTTAAACTTGATGTATCTCTAAAATGTATGAACACATTTTTTGGATGTTTCTTCTCAATGTTCTTGCTAAGTTAAGGTTTCACTCAGTCAGCTATTAACCTCATTAATGAATTCATGACAAATATTAAGTACTATTTTATGCTTAATGGGGTGCCTTATGGTTTCTTCAAGGCTAGTAAAGGTATTAGTCAAGGGGGCCCCCTTTCTCCTTTTCCTTTCATTATGGTTGTTGATGTTTTAAGCTGCAACATTTCCAAACTATTTGTGAATGGTGTTCCTATACCTGCATAAACACAAAGAACAAACATATAATTAGCTCATTATGCAAGTTAGAACTAGAATTCCCCATGAGATTCATTTGAAACATTAAAACAAGGAAACAATGTGAGAACACAATGAAAAATGATTAAATCCTATTCAAATGAACAAACTATCAATCCCATGGGGAAATTAGTACTATTTTGATGTGAAAAATGACCCTTTCCCAATTCCTTGTAAGCTTGATGATCAATCATTAAGATTTGATGCTCCTTGGTGCAACTTCTCCATAACCTAGCTACAAAAAATGTGAAAATGGATGCAAATGGATGGAAATTTCTCAAAAACTTGAAGATAATGATGTTGCATGAAGTTGTGGATCCAAAATTCAAATAAGAGCCTCCTATAAATAGAAGATAATAATGGAGAAAGAGGAAAAAGGGATTAATGCGGGAGAAAAGACCAACCAATGGGAAGAGGTTTCTTGTCAACATGTAATTAGAGGAGGAATGAACATATTTTGATGAATGTGCAAATAAATATGGTTAGGTGGAATTTGAAATTTGTGAAATGACAAGTTGGAGGGAGAGATGAATGGAGTAAATGCCACTCGACTCAAGGAAAAGGACATGTAAGATGCCTTTAATGCCTTGTCGGATGTACTCATCCCTTTTGGAGGGATTTTTGAATTTGAGGAATATTCCCTTATTGATGCCAAGTTGAGAGAAAAAAGAAGAATTTATAAATCAATTAAATTGATTTACTTGTGCAAGTTGTAAAATCTAGAGGATTTGATGGATTAGGATTAGGATTAATCAGGGATTGATTCATTTAGATGAAAATTAGTTGATTTGATAGTTAAACTTAGTTTTTTGGATTAATTTAAATCAAAGTTGAGAGGAATATGATTTTAGATTTAATTAAATAAAGTTTGATTTATTTAATCAAAGAGGGTGGTGTTAGATTAAATCAAATAAAGATTTTTTTTTTTAATTTAAAGTAGATGAATTTAAAGATTAATTAAATAAAGTGAATTATTTAATTATAAGGACTATAGGATTAACTAAACAAAATGATTTAATTAATTAATAGAAGCAAAGGACTTAATCAGGAAATTTTGATTTATTTAATTAAGAGAGGAAATATGATGAATTTAATTGAATAAAAATTATTCAATTAAATGACTAGCCAAGGAGATGATTTAGGATGAATTGGTGTTAGTAAGATCAGGATCAGGTGTATAGGATCAATTTGGATATTCTATGTGTCTACATTTTGCCCCTCTTTGAAGCAATGTATCTATTGCATTGGTTCAAAGAATAAACTACCAAGATCAAAATTTGGATTTTTGGGTTGCCCCACTGCTACCCTAGCAAGGATTATGGTGGTATATTGACTCTTTGAGAGATTGAATGAAAATTTGGATTTTTGGGTGATCTCACAAAAAGAGAGGACAAGTTGCTTGGTGGGTCCAAAAAGGGTCCAAGATGCCAAAAACATGCCAAAACACGAAAAAATGATGCAAAACACCCCATGGTCGCGTAAAAACGAGATCGGGGGTCCAAAACCATAGTTGGACGGCTAAACGGGGTAAAAAAACCCCTAACTTTCAAGCTTAAATAGGCCCCAAGGGGTCACTTTCAATTCACTTGCATCCCTAGCCCTTAAGAGATTCTTGTATTTTGAGCTTTGAGCACTATTCAAGATGGCACAACAAGTGCTTCCATGACATGTTTAGGATCGAGTGTAAGTACCAGTGACCAGGAGGTCTAGGACCATCGGTACATGACCCTTACCTGACTTGTTTATCCATTTTTTTGTGCACAATAAAAAGGGTCTAAGGTAAAAAAAAATCAAGTGGCACTATATAACACTACTGAAAGTTCATAATCGGTGCCACATGGCCTTAAAGAGCATTGCATTTTCAAACTACATTGCTATGACTTAGTTTAGAAATTAGGGTTTAGGTGTCAAAGTCAGCTGGATTTGAAATTGTGCCACAATGGTGCAACTTGGAATTTAGGTTTAGGAGCACAATCAAAATGTGATGCAATGGTGTAGTTTGGAGTTTAGGGGAGGTCCTAGTAGTGTAGTTTGGAACTTCCAAATAGTGTCACAAATGTAAACAATGCCGCATATGTTGTTTCAATTACAACAAATTAGAAGATGATCCCAATTTTTTACAAAACTTGACATTGTGTCTTTTCTTGTATAGGAGGACCTAGGGATTCTTCATTCGTGGGAGCATAGATCTCCAGTTCTGAGTCAATTAGTTGGTATGCATGAGATACTCTAAGAGCACCTTGTGGTGATAGGGTTGTGGTACATCACCTAAGTCACTCCTATCTAGACACACTTGGGCATGATGATGTCCTTGGAAAAGTGATGGCACAATGAGATGTCATCGTTTCACTTGCGTACAAGTGAGGCTACAGTGACCTTGGAGGATGTCTTGCACATTCTTAGGTTTCCCATCCATAGTGAGTGAGTGATCTATGATGTGGATGTTGGGAGAAATTCCTGCTATGAGGTCATGGGCCTCAATAAGCTTAGTTTTTCCTAAGGGTTAGATTGAGCTTGAGCAGTACAGGGGCACAATGCCCACTTTTATATTGATTATAGTTGATATCATCTCAGGCCTCGTGGCGCCAAATTAGTGCAACTGATATTTCAATCTAGGATGGGGTCTTGCCTAGCAGCGGATGTTGGGATGGTGAGAGTGCTTTGCATGGGGGCCAATGATGTTGACCTTTCTTTACCATGACCTTCATGAGTTTGCATACTTGGATAGCAAAGCTATTGGGACTGGGGTCACACTTTTGCATGTTTGGGCCTTAGAGCACATAGCACTGCTTCACCCACATGTTATAGCGATTTACCTAGAGCTAGATGATCTTGTAGTCTGGTGATATAGAGGGGGCCCCCTTTACTCACATAGGGGAGACAACATCCCTCACTGGAGGAGGGTTATAGATGAGATGATAGTGTTTACATAACGGCCCTGGCTTGACATGTCTGCATGGTATGATGACATACAAAAAATCTTCTTTACATGGCAGGTTAGGCTTATGTAGGGGAGAGAGCATACCATCATAGAGAGGTATCTTCCTAATAGATTTTCCACGTAGTTTGGGGACAAACAGTACCATCCTGATGACCAGTACTTGGTGATCTTTGCATGTACTATGAGGGAGATGCCATGGGGAAAGCCAATCCTGACCAATGAGGTAGTGGCATATTTCAGATAGCTGATGGCTAGATCATGACCTTATGATGAAGGATAGGGATATGCAAGGTTCATAGTGACATATACTGTATGTTTTAGACCACCTTTACGATTGACAAATCCAAGAGCAACACCCCCACGATGGAGGCCCAGAGGTAGATCAATAGGGCAAGGGTGAGGGTGGGGAGGTGGAGGATACAAAGATGGGGATGGGGGTAGATGAGGAGGTGGACCATCTTTAGGATAGAGAGATCAGGTGCCTGAGGATCAACAAAGAGATGGGGAAATGTAGCCTTGAGCTGAGGATAGATAGAGAGATGATTCCTTGAGAGATCACTAGTAGTAGCCTTTTCCACCACCACCACTGCATCTAGATCAAAGAGACACCCTAATACAGTAGCTATAGGCATAGTATAGGTTTTATAGGAATAGTTGTAGGCACTGACTTCCACGAGACACTAGGCCAGGTCAGAGAGAGATCGAGAGATAGGCCAGAGATGGTAGTTGGAGAGTATGGCCTCCGCTTCTTAGGGTAGGATAGTCTTGGCGTAGATGTACCACAAGGATATCAGAGAGGCCAAGTACTACAAGGTACACTACCAATAGACCATACAAGTAGGGGGCCGACTACCAGAGTACTCACAATAAACATGCATGAGACAACCTAAGGATCAGGCTGAGAGACAAGTGGGGGAGGGGAGTAGCCAACAGGGCTAGAATCACATGATACCTCTTTTTGATTGACAATATTATCTTTGATCCATGGGACCCATTTTTTATAGCCTCGATTTTATTGTATACTTGATTCATACACACATTTTGATCCTAATCTTTGTACCATGACAGTTGTATTTTTGATGATATATATATGATATGGTTCAATTCATCTATGAAATGTGTCATATTTTACTTATGCATGATGGATGGATGTATTTAATTTCCTATATGCAATGTTATGACTCATGATATGCAAATGTTTTATTGATGCTTATGGTTATGGATTCATTTATTTTTCTATATTTTCTTATGCATTTAAAAAAAATGTGATGATGTATATTATGATATGATGAAACAAATGTATGATTATGAGATGCTTGATAAACTATATGTAAAATCAATATCTTCGATGTGAAATGGTTATGGTGATGCATGACATGAGATGACTTATTATATGCAATTTTTTTATGACATGTAATGATTCATGATTATGCATTGTGATCTATGAATGTAATGGTACAAATGTAGTGATATGAATGTAATTATTTAAGATGATGTGATATATAATGCACATAATTATGATGATGATGATGATGACATGAGATGATTATGCTTTATACTATGTGATATGATACACCTATGTGATGATTATCAATTTGAAATGATTCATGAATGCAATGCTGTGATATGAAATAATGTTTAATGATAAGCAATAATTTGTAATGAGATGATAGCATGATGCAAATGATTATGTAACAAGATTATTATGATGTGATTTAATTATGGCATGAATGTGTGATGATTTATGATGTGTGATGATGTATATGTGTTTATATAATGGATGATTTAATGATGCCTATATGATAATACCTTTATAAAATGAATGCAAATTCTTGTTGTTTATGAGATGTTTTTAGAATAATAAACCTATATTAATGATGAAATGTAGTGAATTTATATTTCCTATATGATATGATATTATATTATATGCATTATGCTAATAATTTGTGGATGCAAGGTGGATGAATTTAGCGATATTTTTGATTAATTGTCATAAAACCATGTTATTATGAAGAGAAGATAGAAGAAAATGAAAAGAGTATCCAACACTACATTATGAATGGTGATGATGATGATGATTTTCTTATCAATAATTCAGATTTTAAAAGGGCCATTTACCTTATGTTTGATAATACACATAGGTACGATGCATCAAGGTATAAATAACCAGGATGGTGTTATAGCTAGTGTGATCGACTTTGAATCGACAATTAGATAGGAGTAATCCTACTCACACCTAGCATACAAAAACTTATCTAAAATGTAGTTCATATTTTCCAAACATCTCAGACCA
Source organism: Sequoiadendron giganteum (assembly GCA_007115665.2). Lineage (NCBI taxonomy): Eukaryota > Viridiplantae > Streptophyta > Pinopsida > Cupressales > Cupressaceae > Sequoiadendron > Sequoiadendron giganteum. The sequence goes on along the minus strand of CM021105.1, from coordinate 230,886,754 downwards.
AAACATGGAAAGACAAGCCTTCCCATGTGGTCAACAAGACATATAAAACATCTTCCCTACACCTAAACAAAGTACACATAACTAGGTTATATTACAAGAACAACAGATAAAAAGATAATGATCGTTGCCCCATTTATTTCTCTCTAAATCCTTTTGTTTGGACATCATCGAGAGGTCATTGAAATACACACAAAATAAGATAATTCAAAAAGATAAAGATAAAGTAAACAAACAAGCTAATGTTCTTCATACCACTAGCCAAGACTAAACTATGGTGATGCCCAATGTTGATGTCCATTATAGGAAGGATGCATCCTAGGACATGTTTTTATCAGATGATTTGGGATTAGCTTAATGATAGGCTATTGATACTCTGAGTTGACCAACTTGCTTACTTACTAACCTAGACTTGAGACCCTGACAATTGAGCTTTCACTTTTAAACCTGTTAGACTTGTTTCTGATTGTTTTTCCAAAGGATGAAGGTGATGATGATTTATTATGAATGAGATTATTTCAGGTGAAAGTGAGATGACACAGATGGATTTTGTTTCAAATATTTGGATGTTTTTGGTGTTTTGAAATATTTTGAGGCTATTTTTTGGTTTTTTAGGTTATTTAAATGTTTTTTTGTTTCCTGATATTTTGACCAAGAGACTAACTTAAAGACCTATCCTAGGGGTCTCGGGAGTTGATCGACAAATTAGCCTTGCCTATGTTATACATGTAGAGACCATGTAGTTCGACTATCATAGACTCGATTTATTGATACGAAGAAATGGATTACCAGTTATTGGGACAAACACCTAAAGGACTAACCTAGGGTATCTCAAGGGATGATCAAAGATTGACCTTGCCTGCATTCAATCTTAGAGATGATGTAGTTTGACAAGATGACTCTATTTTTTATTTTTGGATTTTTAGACCTATTTTTGGATTTTTTATTTTCTGTTGGTTTTTGGATTTTTGAAGGATTTTAAGGAAGACTTCAAGGATATACATGAATCCAATCTAATGTGATAAAATACTTCAACATAGGCAAGACAAAAAAATTAAAATCTTAGGAATGTGCCATGTATTACTAAGGTAGAACATGATACAGACACATGATCAATTTATGATGCAGATGCAGATGGATGGATGGGAGGATGTGATGTAATGTGATGAATGAATGGTAAGTGTGAAAAATAAGCCATGAAGATCCTAGTGAATGGAGGGTTCTTTATTTACACAAGGTGCCTATTTGCTAGGTTTTCACCAATGTACTTGCTCAAAGCACCACCAAAGTGGTTTTCACTAGAGGATGGTTTTTTTCTTTACTTTTTTCAATCCCCTTTTTTAGTTTTTTTTAATTTTTGGTTTTACCCTTTAAAATATCAGGCAATTTTTTTTTTGAGATGAGAGTTGTTCGTGTGCTCTTGCAGAGGTTCCCCTTCGAGCATTGATAGATGATATGCCCTTGACTTGTAGCTCGTTGTGATCATGAATGGTCCCAACGAGTTGGGTTCAAACTTTCCCTTGCTATCTGGATTTGGCATTATTTTTTTATTTTCCTTCAATACCAACTTGCTGACTTGGAAGTTTTAACTCCTGATCTTCTTATTTTAGCTTCACTTGAGAGGTTCTAATAGACTTGCAAATGGTTTAAAGTAGCCATGTGCTACTCATCTAGTAGCTCCATCTCATTTAGTCATGATACCCACTACTCTTCATCTATTATGAGGTTCTACAATGATATTCTCAAGGACGCGAGCTCAATCTCAATGGGGAGTATAGCCTCTAATCCGTAGAAAAAGGAGAAGGGGGTGGCACATGTTGGTGTGTAGATTCTTGTTCAGTAGGCCCAAAAGGCGAGATTCAATTGAAAATTCTAGTCACGACCATAATTGACTATTTTCTTGAGGATTTTTAGGATGGTATTATTGGTAGCTTTTTCTTGGCCATTGCCTTGGGGATAATATGGAGTGGAAAAGAGATGTTTGATTTTAAAATTCTGGCATAGGTCGTGAACATCCTAATTTTTGAAAGGTGTCCCATTATCTAAGATAATGACTTGAGGGACACCGTATCAACAAATAAGGTAATACAGGATGAACTTGGATATCTAATTTCCTATGATATAGGTCATGGGAATGGCCTCCACCCACTTTCTAAAGTACTATGTGGCATTGATGATAAACTTATTCCCATTGGAGGAGGTAGGGGTGATTTTACCAATGAGATCGAGCCCCCATTGTGAAAAGGGCCAACGTATGATACTTGGGTTAAGTTCCTAAGCTAGTGCATGGATGAGGTCCCCATGTTGTTGACACTACAAACACCTTTTGACATAGTCATGTGATTCTCTTTCCATTGTAGGAAAATAGTACCCCATCTTTGGTAGTTTCTTGGCCAAATTCATACCACTCGAATGTGAACCATAAATTTCATTATCTACCTCGGTTACAACAGTTAAGGCTTCCTAGGTATTTAGGCAATGTAAAAGGGTACCTTCAATGCTCCTACAATACAAGGTATCTTGTAGGATGACAAAATAGGATGAAATTTTAACAAAGGCTCTTTTCAGGTTCAAGGTTATGTCGGTGAGGAGGAATCCTATTCTTAGGTAATTGTAAATATCATGGTACCAAGGATCATTGGAACCAATGATTTTGCACACAAATTTAGACTTTGTTACCTCAAATGTTGGTATGAGAAGTTTCTCTATGAGGAATTCTTTCTTTGAGATGTTGTGCGGGATTTGTAGGAGTGATCCAATCATAGCCATTGCATCCATTGCTCTGTTATTACCTCTTGGTAGATATTCAATTATGATATCAAGGAAGGACTCCTTAAGGCTTTCCACCAACTTCTTGTATGGAGTCAACTTGTCATCATTTGTTTGATATTCATTGTTTACCTAGTTGATTACAAGTTGTGAGTCCCCATAGACCTTAAGTGCCATGATCTACCACTACACTGTGATCCTCATCCCTATGACAAGAGCCTCATATTTTGTGATGTTGTTTGTGCACAAGAATGACAACTTGTATGATTTAGGTATGCAATCCCCTTACGGAGTGATGAAGAAGATTCCCTCTCCTGATTCGTGTTGTGTGTAGGATCCATCAAAGTACATTTTCTAGTGATCTACTACACTAAGGTTGATGATTGATTCATTGAGGAAATCTGAAATAAGTGGGTTCTCTACATATAATGATGCTTCTTCAAGTTGATCTATGATTGAATTTCCTTTGATAGCCTTTTTTTCTACATACTCAATGTCATGCTCTGTGAGGATCATAACCCACTTCTTCATTTGTCCTCAAAGAGTTGCTTTGGAAAGCAAATACTTGAGTGGGTCTATTTTTGCAATGAGCTTGATCTAATGTGCTAGCATGTAATGTTTGAATTTCTATGTTGCAAACACAAATGCCAGGAAGGCTTTATGAATGGGTGTGTAGTTCAGCTCATGTCCCACCATGGTCCTCCTGATGTAGTAAATAGCTCTCTCCTTCCCATTTTTGTCATGTTATGCCAAGAGGGTGCCAAGGGCTGCTACTATTGCTATTATGTATAGGATCAAGGGTTTCCCTAGAATTGGTGGCATAAGGATTGGTGATGTGAGCAAGTACTCCTTGATCTTGTTGAATGCATGGTCACATTTCTCATCCCATTTATATGCTACCCCCTTGTGGAGTAGGTGATAATATTGGATTGCCTTGTCTGCTAGTTACACTATGAATTGATGGATGGACTTGAGTCTTCCTTGTAGGCCCCTTACCCACTTCAATGTCCTAGGTGCCTCCATTTCGAAGATTTATTTGACTTTGGTAGGGTCTACCTCAATTCCTATCATGAAGATGATGTACCCTAGGCGCTTTCCTAATTGTACCTCAAAAACACATTTCTTTGGATTAAGTCAAACCTTGTACTTTTCTAGCCTGTCAAAAATGGAGCTCAAGGTTGGTATGTGGTCATTTCATCTCTTTGATTTAGTAGTATTTCATCCACATAATCCTCCAAAATTTTATGGACCATATCATGAAAGATGAGTGTCATGGCCCTCTGGTAGGTTTCTCCTACATTCTTCAACACAAATGGCATCATATTCTAGCAATATGTTCCCCATGGACAAGTGAAAGTTGTCTTGTGTTGGTCTTCCTTGCCTATCATGATCTGATTATATCCTGAGAATCCATCCATTAGTGATAGCATCTCATGTCCTAACATCATATCCACAATCATGTCAATTTTTGGGAGAGGAAAGTCATCCTTGTGACATGCTTTGTTCAAATCTCTAAAATTCATGCAGATGAAGATGCCCCCAATGGGCTTTGAAATAGGTACAAGTTTTGAGATCCACTCTAGATAATAAATCATCCATATGAAACCTACATCTAGGAGCTTCTATAATTCCATTTTGACAAACATTTCTTTCTGGGGATGTATTTCCTTAGCTTTTGTCTCACTAGATTTGACTCAAGATATACAACTAAGTGATGAACTACAACCTCTGAATCAATCTCAGGCATGTTAGAATAGGTCCATGCAAATTTTATCTTTATTTCCTTTAGGAATGCAACTAGGAGTTCCTATTCTTTAGCGAGAAGTGACTCAACATAGAATGTTACATGTGGTAGTTCTTCTATTCCTAGATTAACTGGATTGCACTATTCTGCCAGAACCGTTGACTTCTCCTGATAAATGGCACAGAGAGGAAGATTGAATCCTTCATCCTCTGGCACCTTAGAGAGGCTTTCGCCATTGGATTGGTCCTTTATTTTTACTATTTTTGAGTCAGAGAATTCCATAGTATGGTTCTCACTCAAAGACCTAGAGATTATTCTCAAATTTTCACTCTTGTGATTGAAGGATTCAATCATTTCCTTGTAATAGGCTTGTGTATCTAGTATGATGTCAAACCCTAATTTTTTATATCCATACGATACTATATCTCACAATCCCATGAATTCTGAGAGTGCCTCATTTTTTTCATGTGTCCAAAATTGGTGGTCCACGTTGGTTGTAATCGATGAATTGGGGATAGACTAGGTTTATTGCATGGGTTTGATGGTCTGACTCAAAAGACAGGGTACTAATCATGAATAGGGATGAATCTTTGAAAATAATAGGCAAGTTAGTTATGGGATCCTTGTCACTACCACACACATCAGTTATGTTAAAGGTAAAATTATCTAAAGGTAGACCTATAGATACTGGTAACTAAAGGGTGACTGTTGATAGCTGACAGGGAGTTTTGACTACTTTAAAGGGGAGACTTCTTCCATGTATGGTTATACTCAGAGGAGTACATCTAAGGTGAATATTTTTCATACATTTCTCAAAAATGATAGGTTCCAATCAGCCATTGTTATTTTTTCCAAGACTTTCTTTCCTGTTATAGCCCATGCCCAACATTAATTGAAGTCCTCGGTTAGCATCATTCATAGGAAGGGCCAGTAAAAGTCTTTCATCTTGATAGAGGAGACTGTATATGTCTCTCTCCTCCACCACTTCGCGACCTAGATCCCCCAACTTTTGAATAACGATGGATCCACTCTAAAGGTTTGAGTTATTGTATTGGTGGGTTACAACTATCCTGGGATCTAGGGGGTTGAGGTAATTTACTACAAATGATCCCTTCTTCATTTTGTAATATCCACACCCATTGTCTTGGATAATGACCTTGATTTTGGATATATCAGGAATGGCAGGTTTCTTTATCCCAGAAGTGGAGGCAATGTCAGTTGGGTCTATATACAGAGTTGAAGGGCCTTCATAATTCTTTGGGACTTGGTGGATTTTATAGTATTTTTCTTCCAAGTTTTTGCAGTAAGCAAAGGGCTCAGGATAACCATAGATCGTGACCTCTTGATTTTGATATGAGAACTTGACACACTGATGGAAGGTTGATGCAATTGATTTGATCCCATGGATCCATGGATGCCCCATGAGGATGTTATAAGGTAAATAAAGGTCTAGGACTTAGCAAGTGGCTTTATAATGGTTGGCCTTGAGACACTCTTTCTTGGTCATCATAAGCTCTGATTGTGATGCCTTTACCTTTTTCAATTGAGTCCTCGGAGAATCCCAGATTCTTTATGAGCTTGAGAGAATAAATGTTTAGAAATGCATCCCCATCCACCAAGACCATTTTCACTTTGTTTTTATGAACCATGACCTTGAGGTAGAGAGCAGGATTATGAGATAGTTGGGCGGGGATGTCCTGATAAAAAAATGTAAGGAGATTTGGGGTGGTAATGTTTTTTATCATAAATTGGATTTGTTCAATATCAAGATTGGCAGAGATGGTAGATGAGGCTAATGCTTCCTCAAGGATTTCTCTATGGGCAGATGAGATCTTCAGTAACTACATGATGGATATCTAAGTGGGAGTTTTTTTCAATTGGTCAAATAAATTGTAGCCATTAGGAGTGGATTTTGGGTTTGATTTGGATGCCCTAGGTGGTTGTTATGACCCAACAATGGTGATTTTACCATTGCGGGTGGTGACTCCACAATTAGCTTTGGCTCCCTTGATGTTAAAAATAGTGACCCATTCATCTAGGGATGTGACAACTTCATCCTACACATGGTTCACATTGGCATACTTTTTCTTTCCTTTATTATGATCCAACATCGGATTCATGTATATCTTGAGGTCTTGATTTCTAGCTAGTTGTTCCACATTTATGATCTTGTCATCAATGAGGTATTGGATTATATTTTTCAAGTTCATACAATTGGTTGTTATGTGCCCCTTGATTTTATGAAAATCATAAATGTATTTTTCATTATACCATGGTGGTTTCACTTTCGGTTCTTGATAATTCTCATAAGTGGGGATTTTTATGAGATTCTTGTTTACCAATTTCTTCATGATGGATTCAATTGATTCCCCAAGAGCTGTAAACTTTCTCTTGGGGGGATATTTGTTTTGTGGAGGTGGCCCCTCTTAATTATTCAGAATGTTGACCTGATTATTGGGTGGTGGTTGTGATACTTCATTGGTTTTCATGTTGTTATGATTGTTGTTTTGTGGTTGCTGATATGTTTGGGTGTTCTATTTCAGAGAATTGATTATGACCTTGGCATCAACCACATCATCATTAGTGATATTCTTATTTTTCGCCCATGTGCAAGGTTTTTCATTATAGTTGGTAGAAGGGCAGTTGTCTTGATGTTTTGGATATGTGGGTGTCCCCCCTTGTGCAATAAGGGATCGTTCAATGTTGAGCACCTTGGGAATCAATTTGTTGTAACTAGTGATGCACTACAATTTTATATGAAATGCCAAGGTTTTCTCAAGATTGGAAATGATGGTGCAAATTTGTTGCTCTTTCGACATGGCCCACTTGTTCATATTGGCCTTGGATTTCCATTACATTATAGGAAGGAAGTGAATGATTCCCCCTTACCTTGTTTGAGAGTAGATATTTCCTCTAGACTAACATCCATGCCAATGTTGAATGCACAATTCTTTATGAATGCATCTACGATCTCCTAGAATATTTTGATGCCAATAGGTAAGCGATAGAACCACTCCATAGTAGGGCCAGCCAAGATGTGAGGAAATAGCCACATCAGATATGTATCATCATATGTCACTTCTATACAGTGTACTTGGAATTCCTTGATATGATCCTTAGGTTTTCCCAGCCCATGATATTTGTCAAATTTAGGGATTTCAAAACCCTTTGGGAATGGTACCATTGCTAGGCTCTTGTCGAAAGGATAAGGGCATAGATTTCTTGGCATCTTTATTGTTCTCCCTAATTGGAGATCAAGCACTTTCTGCAAGAGCAATTTGATTTGTGCAGTCACTTCATCTTTGTAGATTAGGAGGTGGAGTGAATGTGTTTTGAAGTGGTTGATGTGTTTGATTGATGGGTGGAGTGCTAGGTATGTTGGTGGGAGTTTTTTTCAAGCTCTATTGTGTGATTAAGGCTTTTTGATACACCTGCATTATTTGTTGTGCCAACAATGCTTTTTTTTGGTCTTGTTTCTGTTATGCAAACAAATCTTATTGTTGGTCTTTCTACTGCTATGCCAATAAAGCTTATTGTTGAGCTTCTTGTTGTTGCACTTAATACTATTACAAGACTTGTTGATATGCTTGTTGCTAAGATTCTTATAATTGTGTTTGGTATTAAGCTTGCACTTGTTCTTGTTGAGCTTGATATTGGGCTTGAGATTGATCCTGTGCTTGTTGGGCTAACTGTGCAACCTGGGAAGCTTGTGCAACTTGTGCGGCTTGAGCCACTTGTGTAGCTTAGGTGGCTTGATATTTTTGTATTAAAGCTTGAGCTTGGGCAGCCTATTGTGCTTGTTGTTCCGCTAATTGTCCTTGTGCTTGTTGGGAATCTAGCTATGCTACTTGTTGATTTTGAATTTTCCAAAATTACTTTTGGTAGGCGACTTGTTGAGCTGCTTTCAATGCAATGCTAAAGGATTTTTTCATCTTGGGTTTTAGTGGTGGATTAGAAATAGTTTTTATTGTTGTGATAGGAGGTATCATTGTATTGATAATTGGAGTTTGTTTAGTGGATGGTGAAATTGATATGCTTGGTCCTTGGGAGACCATGTTTTGAGATATTTGGGGGATGGTCAATTATGTGTTGATTTTTGGGGTTGCTTGAATGATTGCCACCTTTTATTGCGATATCAATGGAAAGATGGGAGGATTTCGTATGATTTTTTGATTTATGATTGGAGGGTTTCTTAGATTTTTTTAATTGATGGTTGGTAAAGGGGGAAGACCCAACCCAAGGGGTGATGTGGATGTTAATGGTAATGGTCAAAGCAATGGAAAAATGGGTGGTGTATTCCCCTAGAGAAATGATGATGATGATGAGGGATCAAAAATTTCCCCTAGTCTGAATAATCCACCTTCTCCCTATGAGGTCATGGGGAGAGAGGTTTGCGTGTTGAGAGGATATGTCGGTGTTGTGTGAAAAGAGGATGGATGGGTAGGATCATGAAATTCAAGTGAAAGGTATGGTTGTAATAGATTCAATGGGATGGATTGACCCAATATTGTGTTTGCATCCAAATCTTTGTTTTTAAAAAGGGGGTGTGTTTGAAGTGCATGAATCAATGAGCTTCCCTTGTTGACAATTAGTTGAGTTGGAGCAATGGATGATTTCATTTGTTGGATTCTTTGAGTGATGCCTTGAAATGGAGGTGTGGATGAGATTGGGGCCATGATATTAGGAGGCCTTTCTACAATAGTGCTTATGTCAAAATCAAAAGGGAGTTTAGCCCCTTCTTTTTCCAATTCTAGCATATATTAGGAGGGATTGAGCCTCATCATAGTCTTCACAATTCTGTGAGTTTCAGGATTTTTAACCATTTCAAGTATTTCATCTTGTGTCATCCCTAATAAATTATCGGTGATGTCTTCAACTTGACCTTTGTCTTGAGGATTTTCTGATGATAGAGTAATATTGGTTATGGCATTGCTTCATCCAATGGGATTCATTTCAAGAGTGGTTTGGCTTAAATTACTCAAATTTGATGTTCCTTTGTTGGTTTCCATGTTCTTCTTGTGTTGTGATCTAGCTTGCACCATAAAATAGGGATCAATTTTCAAGAATATGTGAGATGAACCTCTTATTCTTTAGATTGATCTAACTTTAGGCACAAGAGAAAATCTAGGATGATTAAGGATCAAAGTGCGATGATGAGATAAATGGAAGATGGATGATTGAAATCTTTGAGAAATCTTGAAGGAGATACTAGACTTTGGGAATTTTTAGATTTTGATTTGACCTTGGCTTGATTGGATTTGGTTTGGATAGTGAACTCATAAAGTCTAAGAGGTTGGATGCTGTCCTACAGTAGACTTGTACACAAGATGATAATTTGACTAAGTGTGTAAAGAAGGATTCATCTATACACCCCTAGTCAAACAAGATGATTTTGGTTTGATTTTATTTTTGGATTTTTGGATAATGAACTTATAAACCTCAAGATGTTGGATGTTATCAAGGGGTAGAATTTCTCACAAGGATTGATAATTTGAATAAATATGTGGAGAATGATTCATCTACACACATCTAATCAAACAAGATGATTTGGATTTTCCAATATTCTTGCATGAATGATTTTTTCAAGATTTCCAAGAGTTTTTAGTGAGATGATTTTGGTTAATGTTTGAGGGATGGATGAGAATGTTGAATTTGATCCTAGATTAGACTTAGATAGAACTCATTTCTACAAGACCTCGATATGAAAGAACATGCTTGGTACTTCCTATGTGATAAAAGAAAACGTTTGAAAGAGACTTGGATTTTGTGGGCAGTAAAATTCATAAAAAATAGGATTGTTCTTTGATGCTCATTTGTAAAATTTGAAGTTCAATCTTTCTCTAAATTTGTAAAGCATAGACAAACGTTTCTTGTGAGATTTTTGACTAAGACCTTTAGACTTTGGTTTTCGGATTTTGATCTTTTGGGAAATCATTTGGGAGAACACATGTGTGGGGGTCAATTGTTTCTTAGCTTTTCTTAATGACTTCCTTTTACCACAAACAATTCTTGATTAGGTTTTTTGACTATATGTCTAGTGTCTTAACTTCTTCTCATCTCACAAATTCCATTATGTGAGAATCAAGGAAATCAAGGGAATAGTTTCATAATCTTGAATTTAGTGAGAATAAATTATGATATAAATCCAAATAATTAGAAGCCTCTAAGGATGCAATCCCAAGGACAAGAAAGAGCATTTGGATTTTTCAAAGGTATTTGTTCCCCCTAAAGGTTTTAAAATTTTGAAGACTTTGGTGAATGTTTGTTTTCAAGCATTTTAGATCCAAGGAAAATATTTTTATTTCAAAGTGATGCACAATGCTTGGATAAAATGAGACAATATTTTGTTGAATTCCCACTTTGATAAATCCAGCTATGCTTACCCTTAGTGGATGATTAGATGCTTGACCACACTAGCTCCCCTCTTCAACACACACTTCTTGGGTCAGCCAAGCATCAATACCCATAAAAATCCCATGGTATACTTCTCATCTCTACCAAGAGCCATAAATATTTGGGACAAATTTAGAATGATCGGTCTTCCACGAAAAAATAGATTTAAGGATTTGGGCCTTCTAAACATAAGGTTTGAATGTAGGAATTTCATTCGTGGGGGATCATCCATACAAAAAGAGACCATTGGTTTCCTTATTGTCGAAACAATCCTCGTGATACTTGAACTTTCCTCAAGTACCCACACTTGTATATTGATTGGATGTCGCTTGGATTTAGCATGTTACCAGTTGGATCATTCTCTTGGGGTAAGTAATTTTTCCCACCAAGGAAGACCCTCTAACAATTAAAAAAAAGAGAGTAAGCACATCCAAACTTTGATCAATCTTTGTTGAGAAACAAAGAGAGAACCCTGGTGATATACTCCACTCACACTAGCAAGATTCTGTTCAATTTTAGGAACCCAAATTGAAATGCAAAGGAAATCACTTACACAACTTAATATCTCAAAAAAAAAGGCTTTTGATTCTCAAAATTATTGTGAGGCACGAGAGAAGTGCATACATTTTTTTAAAGGATATTAAATTTTAAAAGAGATTACAAAACAAAGAGTACACATGTTCATTTTAAACCATAAAACAATGATATGAATTCATTTTAAGCACCAAATTTGAAGTGTGAGATTTTTTTTTTTCATTCGTTAATTCCAAAACAAAATCTAGTAAGTTGCCTATGGTTCTTTTTAACCCTAAACAAAATTTATTGAGTCCTAGAAAGCAAGAAGATAACAAATCCTTAGAAAAGGGATTATAATTTCTCTCGAAAGTGTTTAAGAAAACTTGATACAATGAGATGATGATGTCATAAATATCTCTTGTTCTTGGTTTCCTTCCTTATTTTTTGATCTAGCCAACCTACAAAAATTAGTTAATACTATAGAAATAGATGCCAAAAACTAGTTAGAAGTCAAAAACAAACAAAATGAAAAAATCACATGTTGAAATTAATTTAAAAACTACCTTTTACCCAACTCTAGTGGCATAGTCTACAATTCCAACATAGTTTGAGAAATTCAGTGATGCTATATAGTGCCACTAGGACTGATAATGATGCTTTGTGCAAAAACAGTAAGCACGATTACGATGCTATTTCAATTAGCGGTGAAGTTTGGAATTTGTGTGGCTAGTGTCATGATTTAAAATTCAAATTTTTTGTGTAGGAAGATCTCAGTGCCATAGTTTGGAGTTTCAAAGTGTCATAATATAGTGCCACTAGACTGATAGTGGCATACTTTGACAACCAGTGGTGCAGTTTCCCTATAGAAAATAAAATTCAATAAAAAAGCATGGAATTTTTAGAAAAAAACGTGTTAATTTTCTTTAGATTCACCCTTCTTCTAGCACCAAATTGTGAATGGTGTTCCTATACCTACACAAACACAAAGAACAAACATATAATTAGCTCATTATGCAAGTTAGAAGCAACATTACCCATGAGATTCATTTGAAACATTAAAACAAGAAAACAATGTGAAGAACACAATGAAAAATGATTAAATCCTATTCAAATGAACAAACTCTCAATCCCATGGGGGAATTGGTGAAATTTTTATGTGGAAAATGGCCTTTTCCCAATTCCTTACAAGCTTGATGATCAATGATGAAGATTTGATTCTCCTTGGTGCAATTTCTCCATAACCTAGCTATGAAAAATGTGAAAATGGATGGTAATCGCTCAAAAACTTGAAGATAATGATGTTGCATGAAGTTGTGGATCCAAAATTCAAATAAGAGCCTCCTATAAATAGAAGAGAATGCTGGAGAAAGAAGAAAAAGGGATGAATGTGGGACAAAAAACCAACCAATAAGAAGAGGCCACTTGTCAACATGTGATTGTAGGAGGAATGAGCACATTTTGATGAATGTGCAAATAAATATGGTTAGGTGGAATTTGAAATTTGTGAAATAACAAGTTGGATGGAGAGAGGAATGGATTAAATGCCACTTGGGTCAAGGAAAAGGAAATGTAAGAGGCCTTTAATGCCTTGTTGGATGTACTCATCCATTTTGGAGGGATTTTTAAATTTGAGGAATAGTCCCTTATTGATGCCAAGTTGAGAGAAAATAGAATAATTTAGAAATCAATTAAATTGATTTACTTGTGCAAGTTGAAAAATATAGAGGATTTGATAGATTAGGATTAGGATTAATCACGATTTGATTAATTTAGGTGAAAATTAGCTGATTTCATGATTTGACTTAGTTTTTTTGATTAATTTAAATCAAAGTTGAGAGAAATGTGATTTTAGATCTAATTAAATAAATTTTGATTTATTTAATAAAAGAGGGTGGTATTAGATTAAATCAAATAAATATTAATTTAGAGGAGATGACTTCAGAGATTAATTAAATAAAGTGAATTATTAAATTAAAAGAAGGACTATAGGATTAACTTAACAAAATGATTTATTCAATTAATAGAAGTGGATAACTTAATAAAAAAAATTGATTTATTTAATCAAGAGAGGAAATATGATGAATTTAATCGAATAAATATTATTCAATTAAATGAATAGCCGAGGAGATGATTCAGGATGAATTGGTGTTAGTAAGGTCAATATCAGGTGTATAGGATCAATCCGTATATTTTCTATGTCTACACTATTAAATGAAGGTATTATCAATGTTGTTAAACCTGCCACCTCTTTGGACCCCTTAGCTATACAATAGTTTGAGGATGACACTATCCTCTTTGGGAAAGCCTTGGTTGTGGAAGCTAGGAAATGGAAGTGTTGTCTCGACAATTATGCGTTCAGCTCTAGTCAAATGCATAAACTATAGTTAAAGCATGATTTAATTCTGTAACACCTCTCAAAACCTTCAAGATAAACTGACTAATATCTTGGGCTATGAGAGTGCCCCTCTTACTATTGTTTATCTAGGTCTTCCTCTAATTATTAATAAATTCACCCATAATTTTTGGAATTTAGTGTTGGAAAAATTACAGAGAAAATTAGTTGGGTAGAAAGGTTCCATCTTGATTTGTGTTGGTAAGAAACAACTCATAGTTTCTACTCTTCAAGGGATCTTAATGTACTTCCTATCCATATTAAAATCCTAGGATACATAGCTAAGAAATTAGAAAGAATCCAAAGAAACTTTCTCTGGTCTAGTATTGAGGAGAAGAAGAAGTTAGCCTTATCAAGCTGGGATACTATTTATCTACCCAAATTTAATGGTAGGATTGGTATCATAAAAATCCAAACTACTAGAAAAGAACAAAATGGTAGTCCTCTCTTTCGCTTCTAGGGTTTTTGACCTAAAAGGAGAGAGACCATTTCCTTACTCTTCACTCAAGAACAGGCCCTTGAAATTTAAATGCAAAGGAGATTGAAATCTAGAAAAGGGATTGTTCTATGGGATGGATGATGTCAAATGAGTGGTTCACTACCAAGTGTAAACTTGGAAAAGATAATGAGTTTTAAAACAAAGTGTAGAGACTATAAACAACTTTGAGATTTTGGAAATGTTCACTTTTTGACCAATTAAGACTCATTTTCCAACCTAGATGAATCAGCCCCAGATCCATATTTCTATGCGAGAGATTGTTTCAAAAAAAAGGTTATCAAAATCTGTAATTTGATCTAATAGACAACTACAATGGGACTCATTCACCACTCTTGGAGAATTATTCCTATTTAGCTTTTTCAAGAATTGGAAACTTTGATTTTCACTTCAATAGTTTCCCTTTCCTTCTAGCTTGAGTTCGAGATCTGAATTTGTGAAAAACACATACAAAATAGAATTCAAATTGATTTGGTAAAGGGGGGTTTTCCTTAGTCAAACCCCTAATTTCATAATTAAAACTTGAGAAAGATAATGAAATATGCATCAAAACCCTAGCCTCAAGTGTTTCTAAGACTAGCAAATCTAAAACATGATGCAATCCTATTCTAATATGAAAGAATAGGATGCATGAATAGAAATGTAGAGATGAATGATTCACTTGTGATGATCTCCAATCACCCCAAATGAATCCCAATAATTCTTGTAACTTACTTAGGCTAAATGTAGAGTGATAATGGAGGATTGAATCACTTAGGAAACAAGTCTTTAGGCTTGGCTTCATGGCTAGTTGCATCTCCCCAACCTAGAATCCATCATGATTCACCATAGGCACCCATGATCTACTCTTTAAAATGCTAGATATTGATTGAAAGTGAGATTGAAGACTTGAAAAAACACTTTAATGCTACTCCAAAGCTTCAACTTCACTTGCTTTTGGAATTGGAATGCTATTGTGAAATCTTGCTTGAAGATTCTTGACGCTTGATACTTGAAAATACTTGCTCAAAGTGTTAGAGATGGATAGAAATGACTTATAAGTTTTCTTTTATAGGCATCAACACCTAATTGACTATTATTTAGATCCTAAAGGATGAAATTCATCAAAAACCTAAATTAAATTGATGAATTCCAGCTGAAATTTGAAAAAAAACCTGTAATGGGACTCATTTTACACCCTTGGAAAATGGGTCCCAACTAAGGGGATTCATTCGCCTAAGGTGGTGAATGAGTCCCACCTTAAGTTTTTGAGGTGGGTTTTTAGTGTTTTTGGAGATTTAAGTGATGTTATATAAATCTAAAATAATGGGTACTAGGGGCCTATAAATGGTGATTTTGGAGGGTAATTAATGTAAGGATGCCAAATAGATCCAAATTAAGTATGAAATTTCCTTTTTTCTCAAGAGTGTACAATTTTCTACACTAATTTTAGCTCCCACTTTAGTGCCCATATGACTTTATGTGCATATGTAAGCTAAAGGAATCTAGTGATGACCTTTGTTTCATAAAATGATACACATGTAAGTTCAATTATGACATGAGATAATGAAGCCTCCACTGTAGTCCTCTGCAAAACCACAATGTTAAGAACCACATCCTACAACATGAATCGGTTAGTTGTCTAAAAACAATCCTTTTGTCAAACCTCTATCTAGAAATTGTATTCAAGGGTAGACGTATGCCCCCCTTGATTTTTCTTTCTTTTTGAAGGTGGAATCAAGGTAGAAATATAGCCAGGTCAAATAGGGTAAGTCATATCATAGGGAATTTGTAAGTACCATTCCACATAATGATAGATGGTTGATGATTTCGGGAGCAGAATCACAATTCCAACACAGCAAGTAACATCAGAAATGGAGCTCTTTAGCACCCATTATGTTGATTTGTTTGAAATGCACTTTCTAACCCTAATGTAGTAAAAACCCTAATTTCAACTTACATAAGAGAAAAAAAGTGAAGTAAATTCTTACTATTCTGTCATTTACCTTCTTGTAGCTTAATAGCAATTGAAGAATAGTGAAAGATTCCTAGCAGATGAGATTCTATTCTTTGGAGACTAGACATGTTGCAGGACCAGGTGGCATGTGGAAAATCTCACCATGAGGTAAGTTGATAATTCTTCCTTTGTTTTGTCATTACTTAGTGATTTTATTATTTTTTATGCATTTCTAGGTTAATTTAGGGCCTTGGAAAAAATAGTTTGCAAAGCATCCCCTTTTTTAGGAAATTTTTCCACTTTTTTGCAAAGTATCCATTTTGTTCATGAAGTGTCCCACTTTTTCACAAAGCGTCCCCTTTTTCATAAACTGTCCCACTTTTTTGCAAAGTATCCCTTTTGTTCACGAAGTGTCCCACTTTTTCAAAAAGTGTTCCATTTTTTTGGGAAGTGTCCCAAAAGGGGTCTAAAGTTTATAGGGCCTTTAGGAAAGCACATTAGAGAAACTTTAGTACAGTTTTATGATTATTGATGTAAAAATTGAGATTAGACTGCTTATAGGACATATGCATACTTTTTTGTTTGGTACCCACTCATTTGCGTCAATGTCTCGGTGGTAGGAAGATCAACCTGTTTAGAGTTTTATCCCCCACTCTTTTATTGGACGATACAAAGATATTAAATACTGTTGGATTATACTAGGCATACCTCATACCCCCATGAGATACCATGATGTGATGTTGATGGTTCTAGTAGAGCGTTGGGATGTCGATACATGCACATTCCATTTGTCGACTCTTGAGATGATGATCACACTGGAGGACGTGCACTTCATACTCCAAGTTCCTATTCGAGGTGAGCGAGTATGCTTCTGAGAGAAGCAAAATTTCCAAGAGATTAAATATGACATGTATTACTACCTTTGTAGACCATTACATGGTGAGAGAGTGAGGGCACAGATAGACCTAGTGATGCTTCTATACTCATGGGCGCCACTGGTTAGATAGATTATGATGCTAACAATTGCACTAGTACTCATCCTGGATGGGTGGGGAGAACATCTAGAGGGAGGACTACTACACCTGCTATAAGGGATGGTAGAGCACCAAACAATATATGCCTAGGGGAACTATATCCTAGCTCACTTGTATTATGATCTTGGTCAATTTTTCTTTCAAGAGGTGGATAGTATGTTACACTACACACTTCTACACATTTGGTTCCTTGAGCATATCACTTGTACCAAACCTATTGACTTCATGTGTCTGACAACCTTAGGGTATCCTTGAGCTTTTAGCTATCCTCTACGATGGTTTTGGCAGTATGGTGATTTACACTTTTGGAGAGTGTGATTTGACTGCCTAGAGTAGGATGAGATCCTTTGGAGACCTTATCATCTTGTGCTTCAGTGGCCAAATCACACTAAAAAAATAAGGATATTATAGCTTAACATATTTTTGATTGGAAGACACAATTATCTAGTATGTTCTTTCTCATACAATTGGGTCATGCGACAGTTTGGGCAAATGAAAATAGCACCTAGGGCATGACCCTTCTTTAGGATATTAGTGTTAGAGTGCTCAGAGACTTGGTGATTATGTATGGTTCACTACAGAGGATGTTGTCCATAGTGACTTTCGGTACTCATATCATGATATTCCTTTGACATTCGATGTAGATTATGTTAGTGCCATAGATGACTATGAGGAGTGGTGGATAGTATCATGACTAACTCATTTGTTTTCTATGGAGGAGCCAATAGGTGATGTAGGACCACTCCCATATGAGAGACATGACGTAGAGGGTAGGGATGAGGAAACATTCTATAGGGCTACAAACATATTTACAAATGTTATAGATGAGGAATACAATGAGGATGCAGATATTGACTATGACATATAGGATAGAGGAGATGAGTAGGACAAGGACATGGAGAATGAGGAGGAGGATGA
Organism: Sequoiadendron giganteum; assembly: GCA_007115665.2. Lineage (NCBI taxonomy): Eukaryota > Viridiplantae > Streptophyta > Pinopsida > Cupressales > Cupressaceae > Sequoiadendron > Sequoiadendron giganteum. Next base: position 230,868,559 of record CM021105.1, on the reverse strand, counting down.
GGATGAGGAGTAGTCCATGAGAAAGAGTGGTGAGGCAGTAGATAAGGATCTAGCAGGGCATGAATGGGGAGAGCCCTCTCCCATTTGTATGACTAGATCACAAGAAAATGTTGTAGTAGGAACCAATAACTATAGTCATAGAGAGACTAGCACATCCTCCATGCCCCCTAAGATGAGGTTAATTTCATATAGCCTACGAGGGATATAGGTGATGATATATTATTTATTGTTAAACTTTCATTCTTGTGCTTACTCTTGATATATATATCATGATGTGTACTAATATATTATTGTTTCTATCTTGTAAGATCTATGAGACTTTCAAGATCTCTATTGATAGGAATTTGAAGAGATGGTGCCCCCATTAGTTGACGAGGAGGCCACAAACTTAGAATATGTTCCCCCACCCATTATGGATCAAGACCCATAGTCATTCAGGCCATATTCCATATTGTGGAAAACATATGAGATTTTGAGGAGGCACATCCACCGAGTTGATGCTTCCCCAGAGGCATAGTCATCCTAAACCTCTGCAGAGTTTGAGGGGCTAGAGGCAGAGGTAGCCAAGATACAAGCAGAGAGAAATACAATAGCGGTAGCACATTAGGAGGCCCTTGGATAGATATAAGGCTTAGATTTTTCTCTTGGTACACTCAGTGGATCACAATCATGATAGCACACCACTATCTTCTGACAAACTACTACCAGACAGATGTAGCCACCAGGTCCTAAGGGATCTAGTAGCCACATGCCTTAGTAGTATTGTATATTTTATGACACCTACAATTTTTTTGATATATATATGAGCACTTGATGTTTCATTATTTGTGTTTGAATGTTAAATTTCAATGTTATTGATTAAATAACTTCTTATAAGATTATTTAATGAATTCTTCCATGATATAACATGTTTTATGTGATCTATCTAGAAACTTATTACAGCTTCTCTTAGATGCATCATTGTGATGAAGTATGTTATGCTAAATTAAATTCAATTATGATTTAACAAAATAATATTAAATTCCTATAAGGATATAATCTAACATAAAACATGAGATAAACTTGAATAGAATGAGACCTAAATTAATTAAATAAAAAGGACCTAGATAATCACTTTAGAGTTTGAGACACATAAATAACTGTTTGTCAAGAAAAAAGCAATGTGAAATCTCAAGGAATATAATCCAGTGGCTCTAACAACACTGCCTATCATTCATACTATTCAAGGGGATTAGACATAATACTAGCACAAAAGTAAAACATTAGTAGGGTCTTTGAGAGGTGTATTGTCCATTTCTTTTAACGTGTATTCATCAGACCCATAATTTTTTTAAATAATGTAGGGTCCTAACCAATTAGGACTGAATTTTATTTTTACAATCAAGTTGGCATTAACGTTTCATTGATTGTCATACAAGACTAAGGAACCTTTAATAAATATGTGAGGGATGACATGATTACTATAGCTACATTGTAACTGATTAGCATAAGCTTGGAGGTGCTCAAGAGTGTTAATGTGTTTTTCATCAAGCATCTCAAGTTGATGCAATCTTTGTTGTTTGGAAGTGTCATCATTGATGGGCCCTTGAAGAGAAATCCCTAATAAGGGGATTTTTAACTCTAAGGGCATCACTACCTTGGTACCATACACAAGGTTATAGGGAGTTGTTCCAATTGATTTTCTACTACTAGTATGGTAAGCCCGTAACATGTAGGCCAGTTGTGTATGTCAATCCTTGTTATGTTTATTTATTATTTTTCTTAGGATTTGTTCAAGATTTTTATTAGTTTCTTCGGCTTGGCCATTATATTATGGGTTGTAAGGTGTTGAAAAGAGATGTTGGATATTAAATGTGTTGAGGAATTTATTCATGTCATTATTCTTAAATGGTGTTCCATTATCTAAAACTAATGTGAAAGGAAGTCTAAAGTGAGCAATAATGTGTTTCAATATGAAACGACATATTACATCAATAGTTGTGGATCAAACAAGAATAGTTTCTACCCACTTTGTACAATAATTTGTTGTTTTTATTATAAGTGTATGTCCATGGATGAAGGTAGTGAAATTTTTCCAATTAGATCCAATCCCCACACTGAGAATGGCCAAATAGGAATTTGGGCATGAAGATTAGAAGCAGGAGCATGCTCAAATTTCTATGTTCCTAAAATTTGTGAAATTTTTCTAACGTACGCAAAGAAATAATTTTCCATATATCTCCAATAATATCCCATACAAGTAAGTTTTTGTACTAAAGATCTCCCTCCAAAATTACCTCCATAGGCACCTACATACGCCTCTTAAAGTGCTATGGGGATTTAGAATTTGTTAAGAAATCTATGAAAAATGTCATTAAAGGATCTTCTATATAATATGTTAGCTAGAATGATGTACTTAGTTGATAGTTTTCGAAAGCAACACCAAGTATTCTTTTTTGTGGGCTCGGGAATAGTACCATCTTTCAAATAGTTGAATATTGTATCATACCATTCACTCAAATCTTTCTTGGTTGTTGCTAAAAATTATTCAATTTTATTATCGATGGATGGTTTCATGATTGGGTGAACATTAAATGTGAAATCCTTTGAAGGATCTTGAGGTGATATAAGAGAGTTTGCACTCACCATTTCATCCACATGTCAATTATCTTTTCATGAGATGTTGTAAATGGTAAATGATTCAAAGTTCTCTAACAAGTTCATTGTGAGATCCTTGTATTTGGATAATTTTTCATGCATTGCTTGATATGTCCCCTTTATTTCTTTTATTACTAATTGTGAATCACCAAATATCCTAATGTGTTTTGCACCCAGGATTAAAGTAGCACGTAACCCAACAAGCAACGCTTCATACTCAACACTATTATTTCTACATAGGAAATTTAACTAATATGATAAGGGAATAGGCTTTCCTATGGGTGGGATTAATATAACCCTAGCGCTAGAGCCTATTCTACACATATCCATCAAAGTATAATTCCCATGTATTAGTTTGATTTTCAACACATATCATCAAGGAAGGAGTCATTACTAGGTAATGTCAAAGGGGAAGGAGCATTCACCAATTGGTCGGACAAGGCTTGACCCTTAATTTCCTTTTGTGATAAAAAATTTAGGTCAAACTCAGTCAAAAATATCACCCACCTAGATAGATGTCTTGATAAGTCTATTTTATTGAAAATATGTTTGACAGGGTCAAATTTTGTCATCACTTATAATTCAACATTCAAAAAATAATGTTGCAATTTACTAGTAGTGAATACAAGGGCCAATCATTGTTTTTCTAATTTTGTGTATTATTTTTCATAATCTATCATGGTTCGGCTAATGTAATAGACCAGACTCTCTTTACCATTTTCATCTTGTTGAGCCAACAATGATACGAGAGCATGGGTTGATGCAACTATATAAATTATAAACTATTTGTTTTGCATAAAGGGTTGTAAAACAGGTGGAGTTGCAAGGTATTCCTTCAAAATCTCAAAAAATTATTTAAAATTGTCATTCCAATCAAAGTGTAGATCCTTTTTGAGGAGATGTTTGAATGATAATGTGTGATACACTAAAGATGCAAAAAAATGATGGATGGCTTGAATTATTCCTTGTAATGTGTGCAACTAAGAATTTTTTTTAGGGGGTGGCATGTTGAAGATAGCATCAATATGATTTGTATCCACCTCAATGCCTCTATGAGATATGATAAAACCTAAAATTTTCCCACTATCTACACCAAAGACACATTTTTTTGGATTCAACCTCATGTTGTAATTTCACAGTCACTCAAGGATTTTCCGAAGGACATTCACATTGTCTTGTCTTGTTAATGATTTGGCTAGAATTTCATCAATGCAATCCTCAAAGATCTTATGCATGTAATCATGGAATATTAGTGTCATAGCTCATTGATATATGTTACACCTACTTTATTTAATCCAAAAGGCATCATAACCCATCGAAATGTTCCCCGAATAGTTGTAAATGTTGTTTTGTACTAATCTTGAGGGTTGATGAAGATTTGATTATATCCTAAAAATCCATCCATGAATGACAACAAAGAATTTCTTACAATTGAGTCTACTATGATGCCAATATTAGAAAGGGGAAAATCATCTTTTAAAGATGCTTTATTCAAGTCCCAAAAATCTGTACACATCCTAATACAATTGTGAGGTTTTGCAACTACAACAATGTTTGAGATCCATGGATAATAATCTATAGGCCTTATGAAGCCAGCATCAAGGAATTTTTCAAGTTCACCTTTCACAAGAAAATCTATCTTAGAATTCATCTTTTGTATCTTTTGTTGCATAGGCTTGGCATTTTCAACAAGCAAAATGTTGTGTGTCACTATCTTCAAATCGATTCTTGGCATGTTTGAATATTTCCAAGAAAATAGTTGAGGAAAGTCATGAAGCAAGATTGCAGTATCTTCTTGTTCTTCATCACCGAGGAATTCTCTAATTTTAATGACTTTCTCTTTATCTATTATATCCATTGGTATATCAATTGTATCCCCTAAGGGAAGTGCATTTGACTTTGGAAATTTGGGATTGTATTGTTCTTCACTTATTTCATTCTCATTACTTTCACCTTTAGCATATTTTGGCTTGGTATTGATTATAGTACATGTAACCTTTCTCTTAGGATGAGTAGATGGTGTATCATAAACTCCAAGTGTTTCAAGGCTTCATCATCTTCAAAGTACTCCCATGATGGTGGTAAATCTATGTCAAACAATTTAGGATGCTTCATAGTGAGGTTGATTTTTGGCTTGCACATGATAGTATTGATGTTTAATCATGGTTTCTTTCTTGCTTGCATAGTTCTAGAAGGATAATATCCCAAACCAATATTTATCTCTTGTATGTTAGGCTCTATAGGAGCCTGAATGCATTGTTATTTCTTTCCACATCCTTTATCATTGTAAGCCAGTTTCTTCACAATTTCATAACCTCTCCCATAAAATTTTTCCATTTCTTTCCAATTTGGTGGTTGTTCATAGTCTATCTCATAAAATTTTGTTGTATAACTTGTATCTTATTCAAGAGTAGATGAGTTAGATTCTTGTGAGTGTTCTTCCAAGTTTTGAGTTGACATGACCATTTGTTTCTTTTTTTTTCATCTTCTTTTCTTGTGATTATGTATTCTCTCATAAACGAGGGTGTGAACTCCAAGGAACCCCAATAATCATCCAATAATTTTGACATTGTTTTAGTTTCCTTCTTGTATTCTTTTAAAGGTTCTATATTTTATTTAGGGATTAATTTGTTTAAAGGACTTGTTGTTTTATTTTCCACTCGTAGGAAACTTTCAGGCTCAGGGTCCATTTCAACTTGCTAGACCTTATTATCATAGAAATATTTCATGATATGTTGAAGATTCAAAGGTGCGGCATACATCTCATGAATCCATGGTCTTGCCAAAAGAATATTGTATGAAAGGTCATGAGGAATAACATGAATAGGAGTTTGTAGGGCATCCATTCCAATTGTAATAGGTAAAGTAATTACACCAAGCAGTTGTCTTCCTACATTGTCAAATCCTTGAATGGATAAAGATTCAGGTTGTATCATTGATTTTTCTACTCACAACTTATCTAAGAGTTTCACACTACACACATTTAGGGCTAATCTATTATCAAACATGGCCATTTTTATGCCTATTATATTAAATTGAGCAATGGTCATAAAGGTCTCATTTTTTTTTCTCAATACCAAAGGGGGCAGATCATGTTGGTGAAATTTTATGTCTATATTCCTTGTAAATGAGAGCTACCACATCATTTGAATTTGTGCTAGGAAGAACCACTACTTGTTGTAGGATTATTTGAATAATATTGCACGATAGTTTGTTGAATTCTAAATTATGTTGGCCTTGTCATTGCACCAAAAGATTGACCTGTCAATGCCTTATACAAGTGTCAGTTAAGATCCAAAAGAGGTGATCAAAACATGTCGCAAACCCTAAGGGAGATGATGGAGTTTAGTCAAACAGTGCCCCCCTCACTGTCACCCAAGGGGTTCAAACCCATGACTGACTCCGATACCAATTATTGGCCTTGTTGTGGCACAAAAAGATCGACCTATCAATTCCCAATACAATCATCAATTAAGATCCATCGGAGGCAATTAAACCATATCATGAACCCAAAGGGAGATTCTGGTGGTTATTCCAATAAATTAAGTCCCATAGGGATATCTTTGTAGGAGTATTCTTAAGCTGTTCAACAAGATTTTACTCCTTTCCACTACGTGAAGTTAAATGAGGAGCACTAGGCACAATGGGATTAGGTAAAGGTAAGGGTTTTAGGGTTGGTTGTTGTGGTTGTAGATTTTTTCTAGTATTTTATGTATGAGAAATGGTATTATGACTCAATTGCAACAATACATTATTCTTAGGTGGATAAAGGGTAAAATCGAGCTTGTTTTTAGGTTGTGGTTTATGTGAAGGTGGGTAAAGGATGAGTTGAGGTTGGATCACATTAACTTATCTTGTTTTTTGTTTCTCATAACAAGCCTTAGTGGATGGGATTTGTGAGATGATGTCCTCAAGGGCTTCATCTAACATATCAATGTCATCACTACTAAAAGGAATGATGGTTAACTTCATTTGGTTTGTTTTTTCATAACAAGCCTTAGTAGATGATCCTAGTGAGAGGAAGTCCTCAAGGGCTTCATGTAACATGTATAATTCATCACTACTAAAGGGCTTGGATGATATGTTTTTCTAAATTTAAGCATATTTTGAATTATTTATTTTGATGTTTTTTTTTTCATTTTCTAATGAATCTGATCTAAGGGAACTAGGAACTAATCCTGAAAATGAAAATTGCAAACATATAATAATATCTAAATTTTCATGAATGTAAATAATGCTAATTCTAATGACTTCAATGTAACAAAAAGCAACTACACTGAAACAAAAAAGTAACAGAGGCAAACAAAAGCTTAAAAACTGGAAAGTTCACTCTGTAAACAACAACTCAAATTTTGAACTAGGATTGATTCACCCAAGGTGGAAATGAGTCGCAATAGAGATATTTTTTCAAAATTTATTGTTTTTTTGGGTGGATTTTTTATGTTTTCATTGCTATATGATCTAGAACTAGGATGCAAATGCAGTTTTTCAATACTTTTTAATGAAATTAAGTGCAAAAATGCAAGCTAAATGATCTTTTCATTAATGAAAAAAATTGAAACCCCTAGAATTCCAATTAACTAATAAAAAATCTAATGAAATGTTAATGCAAGCTAGATATAGGATGTAAATGCACTCCACATCAGAATTATGATGCTCTAAATGTAGATTCACCAAAATGAAAAGAAGAAAATGGTGGTCCTCTCTTTCGCTTATAGGGTTTTGGACCTAAAAGGAGAGAGACTATTTCCTTTCTCTTCACTCAAGAAAAATCTCTTGAGATTTCAATGCAAAGGAGATTGAAATTTGGCAAATGGGCTATTCTAGGGGATGAATGATGTCAAATAAGGGGTTCACCACCAAGTGAAAGCTTGGAAAGACAATGAGTTGAAAAACATAGTGTGATATGCAAAATGACCTAGAAAATTCCCTAGAAATGCAAATAAAACAAAATAGGAAAGAAAAATATTAATAGTGTGCACCTGAAAACCTTGAAGAGATTGGAAATAGCTCTGACATTCTAGAAATGTTAACTTTATACCAACTAGGACTCACTCACCAACTTGGGTGAATCATTCCCAAATCTAGATTTTTGTGTGGGAGCCTATTTCGAGAAAAAGGGTATCAAAATCTACAATCTGATTTGATAGACATCTACATTGGGACTCATTCACTACTCTTGGTGAATTAGTCCTGTTAAGATTTTTGGGAATTGGAAACTCTGATTTGCACTTCAACAACTACCATTTCCTTCTAGCTTGAGTTCCAGATCCAAACCTGTGAAAAACACTTGCAAAAAAAAATTCAACTTGATTTGGTAATGGGGGGTTTTCCTTATTCAAACCCCTAATTTGGTAATTAAACCTTGATAAAGATAATGAAATATGCATGAAAACCCTAGCCTCAAGTGTGTCTAAGACTAGGAAATCTGAAACATGACGTAATCATATTCTAATATGAAATAATATGATGTATGCATAGAAATGTAGAGATGAATGATTCACTTTTTATGATATCCAATCACCCCAAATGAATCACAATGATGATTTTACCTTCCTTATGTTGAATGTAGAGCGATAATGGAGGATGGAATCACTTAGGAAATAAGTCTTTAGGCTTGGCTTGATGGCTAGTTACATCTCCCCAACCTAGAATCCACCGTGATTCACCATAGGCATCCATGATCAAACCTTAAAAATGCTAGATATTAATTGAAAGTGAGCTTGGGGTGATCCTACAATACATGTTTACAATTTTTGGGAAAAATAGACACTGAACTGATTTTTTAACTAAATCATCACTTTTAGGCTCTTATAATGGCTAAACCATGAGGAATTTGAAGATGATGCAAACTAGTGATTTGTGAAGTTTTTTCTATAGATTATAAATATATTTTTTTCAAAAATATTGAAATCAAATTGTACTTTTTTACAGCTCCCTCAAAAACTAGTTTTTATCAATAAACAACATTTTTAAAGAGTGATGCTCATCGTATAAAACATAACTTTTTTTTGTATGAAGGATAAAATTCTATTTTTCTCAAATTTAGATTTGTAACTATGATATCTAACTAGTTCATTTTGTTTCATAGTGTTTTATTAAATATTTTTTCCTTAATCAAGTTTCAAAGTCAAACCAATTACAATTCAGACATAGGCAGATTGTATACAACAAAACTTTTTTTGTATGTATCAAAATTAAATTTTATATTTTAATGGATCAAGGACATCAATACCTAGCCTGAACATATTTTTAAAATTTTATTTTGATAATCTACTATTTTTCCACATGTGTAGAACAAAGAGCTTGATTTTTAGTTAAAAACCTACATTCACAAGAAATATAAATAAATTTAACTAAAATTATACTTTTTTGGAAGCTTATAATAAGGACTACATACTTACAATTTTTTTTAAAATGAATTCATTTGATCTCCCAAAAGGTAAATCAAAAGTTGTTTTTAATAAACATTTTGATAGGTGTAAAGGAGGCTTCGTTATAGGTATGGTTTAAAACTAGTGGGGTCCTATCCAAGGGGGCTTGGTCTAATGTGGTTTGATCAAACCCTCTTCAATTGTAATCCATTAAATGAAACTTTTCAAGGATTAAATCATTATATTTTCTAAAAATATGTGATTTCAATGAAAATCAAGATCTCCTAGAAAGTGTAGACCACTATTGTGGCAACACCCTTTGAAGACCTACATAAAGAATTTAATGTTGATCCAAAGCTTCAAATTTGTTTGATTTTGGAATTGGAATGCTCTTATGAAATCTTGCTTGAAGATTATTGATCATTGATACTTGAAGATACTTGCTCAAAGTTCTTAGAGATTGATAAATATAATTAATTGATTGTTATTTAGATCCCAAAGGCCAACATTCATCAAAAAAATGAATTAAATTGATCAATTCCTGCTCAAATTTGAAAAGACCCCAAATGGAACTCATTCACCACCCTTGGAAAATGGGACCCACCTAAGGGGACTCATTCACCCAAGGTGGCGAATGAGTCCTACCTTAAAAAAATTTGAGGTTGGTTTTCAAGATTTTTCATGGATTTCAGTGATTTTATATGATTTTTGAGTGAAATGGGCCTTGAAATCCGAAATGATAGGTCCTAGGGGCCTAGAAATGGTGATTTTGAAGGGTATTTAATACAAGGGGTGCCTAAATAGGTCCAAATTAATTGTGAAACTACCCCTTTTTTCAAGAGTGTACAATTTTCTACACTACACTACTAACAAAGCTCTCCATGATAAGGTTGGTCGAGATGTATTATGAAACAAGAAGGACTGGTGCAATATTTTGAATGCTAAGTACCTCAATAATACTCCCCTAATCATGATTCTTTCTAAAGGTCACCCTCATGGCTCCTTAATTTGGAATAATATCAGAAAATTCAAACAGTTGTTGTTGACTGGCGTGAGATGGAGACTTGGTAATGGCTGCAACACTAAGTTTTTGGATGATCCCTCATTACTTGAGCTACCACTGAACTAATCTAATTTAAAGGATTTGGTGGGCCCTTCTACTGGCTACTTTGGTAAATATGTTGAGTACAATATTGGTCAACAAGGCACTCAAAATTAGAAATTATTGGTGAATTATTGTCATAACTCTCAAGTTTTAAGTCACTCAACAAGATTACTTCAAGAATATCACTCCTTAACTGGAATACCAATATCATGTTAGAGTTCACGAAGCTTGGAGTAATAAAAATTAACAATTATATGAGATTAAATAACCTATAAATAACAATGAAGAATAACACAAAAGAGATCAACATAGAATTTAATGTGGCTCACCCAATATGGGCTACATTCATAGAAACTTAGTCATCCAATGATTTTATTATCTAGTGAAAAATAAATTATAATCTTGCGCACACACTACCGCAACATATATCCCAACCACTTATAACAATCTTTTTGGAACCTTCTAGAATTAGGTTTTACAAGGTCTTTTTTCTTTTTATGTGTTAACGAGAAAACCTTGATGTGTTAACCAAAAGAAATTGGGGTAATGCCTCAAAACCCATGATACATTACAAGTGTATAGTATTTACATGATCAATCACCACATACCAACCATATCCCAATTGGAGTCTGATCAATCTCTACACCAAACAATCTCCCACTTGGAGACCGATCCTGGATGACATTGTTAAAGTTGCAACTCCCACTGGATTACAGGTCTGGCTAGTTTCTTATGTCCACCATTATAATTCATGAAGGCTAATGAAAACTGATGAGGAAATCATTTTATCCCATGTAAATTCCTTTGTGAACATATATGTAGGATTCTCACTTGTGTGAATTTTCTCTAGCTTCAATTGTCCATCCTCCAAAACTAACTAGATGAAGTGGTATTTGAGCTATGTGTGTTTAGTTTTTTGAATGCAAAGCTAAGTTCTTGGAAATATCAATGGAACTCTAGCTATCAGTGTAAAAACTTCTATCTTCTTGTCATTGTCCCAATTCCTCTAGAGAATGTTGTAACCAAATCATCTCCTTGCTAGCTTCTATAGCAACAACATACTCAATCATTGGTTGAAAGTGCAATAACCTTTTGCAGCCTTGAAATCCAACTGACTGTAGTACCTCGTATACTAAAAAAATACCCTATAGTATTCCTCATGCTATCAGTATCACCCACCAAATCAAAGTCAACATATCCTTTTAGAGCAAAATTTGTTCCTCTCAAACATAGTGTCTTTGAAGCAGTACCTCTTAAATATTGGAGAACCCATTTTACCGCATTCCAATGTTCCATTCCTAGATTTCTCATATACGTGTGCACAAATCCCACTATACATGTGCAATATATGGCCTTGTGCATACCATTGCATATATCAAGCTTCCAACTGCTAATGCATATGGTTTCTTAGACATTTTGTCTTCCTCCTCTTGTGTCTTTGGACACGTCTCCTTAGTCAAATTAAAATGACTAGGAAAATGTGTACTAACTACTTTTGCATTCTATATGTTAACCCTTTTCAACACCTTCTCCACATACCCACTTTGAGATAAAAATATTTTTTAATTTATCTTATCCCATGTGATCCTCATACCACGGATTTTTTTGTTGCACCCAAATCCTTCATAGAAAATGAATTTTCTATTTTTTTCTTAAGTTTATTAATATTTGTATGTTAGAACCGAAAACAAGCATGTCATCAACACAAAGAAACATGATAATAGAGCTTCCATTGCCCAATTTCTTAAAATAAACACAATAATCAAAATGATATCTTTTGTAACCTTGTTCAACCATAAAACTATCAAATTTTAAAAATACCATTATCGAGAAGCTTGCTTCAAGCCATACAATTCTTCTTTAATCTACAAAAAAAAATTCCTTACCCTTGAACTCATATCCCTATGGTTGTTGCATGTATATTTCCTATTTCAAATCCCAATAGAGAAATATTGTTTTCACATCTAGATATTCAAGATGCAATTCTTTTGTAGCCACAATACTTAGACTAGTTCTAATAGAAGTCATCTTTACAATTGGAGAAAATATTTAATCAAAATCTATACCTTTTTTTGTGCAAAACCTTTTACCACGAGTCTGGTCTTATATCTTTTCTTGCCTCCATTTTCTTCCTTCAATGTGTAAAACCATTTATTTAGAAATGCTCTTTTACCCACAAGAAAATGGACTAAGTCCCAAGTCTGATTTTGTAGCAAGGAATCCATTTTATCTTTCATGCATAGCTCCCACTAATTTTTGGTATTTACCTACATTGCTTCTTCATGACCTTCAGGTTCACTAGAATCAATTAATAATATAGAATATAATGATGGAGAAAATTGTTTTGGAGGTCTAGTTATCCTTCTAGAATGTATAACACTTGCAAGAGTCTTTGGGATAACTTGTTGTTGTTGAGCATCAAGTACCACTGACATTTTATTTTCTAGAATCTCATCCAACACCACATATTCCTTTTGGGCCTATTCATGCTTCTTTTCCTATAGTTGATCCTTATACATGACCTTCTCATTGAAAGTAACATCCATGCTCCCAATGATTTTATGATTTTCATAATCCCATAACTGATAACCAAATTCATCTGCCCCATATGATTTTCAATTTTTAATATTAACACTGATAAAAGCTTCACAACCAAAGGTTTTCAAAAAGGAATATTTTACCTTTTTTACCCATCCATGCCTCCTTTGGAATGCCACCATTCAAAGGATTTGAAGGTCCCCTATTTATTAAATAAATAATAGTATGTACAATTTCTATCCAAAATTGTAAGGGTCGTCTAGTATGAAATATCATGCTCCTTGCATGCTCCATAATGGTCCTATTCATCATCTCAAACGCACCATTTTCTTGTGGGGTTCCAAGAACCATTTTCTTCCTACAAATTCCATTGTATGAACATTAATTTTCAAATTCTCTACTATAATACTCACCTCCATTATCAGATCTGAGACACTTAACCCTTTTTCCTGTCTCATTCTCAACCAAAGCTTTCCACTTTTTAAAAGTTTCAAATAATTTTGATTTTTGTTTCAAGAAATACACCCACATTTTCCTAGTTGCATCATCAATAACATTAACATAATAGAAAGAGCCACCAAGAGAAGATACCTGAGTTGGTACCCATACATCTAAATGCACAAGATCTAATTTCTGACTCTTCTTCTCTCTCCAAAATTTTAGAAATTAGGTTCTTTTGTATTTTTCATAAACATAATTTTTATAGAACTTGAAGTCAATTTGCTTGAAACCTAGTAGGAAATTTTTGGAGTGAAGGATCTTCATCCTTTTCTCACTCATGTGCCCAAGTCTATGATGCCACAATTATGTTTTTGTCCCTATAGCAAGTGCTATAACTATCTCAGTAGCAACTATTTCTATAGGAGCTAAGGTAGAATAACTATTACCAGTACACAAATAAAATGTGCCTACCTTTTCACCTTTAGCTAATACTAAAGCACCTTTAGTGACCTTCTAGACTTTGTTTAAAAATGTAACTATGCAACCTTCACTACCCAGTTGTCCTGCAAAAATTAAATTCCTTCTCAAATTTGGAACATGCCTTACCTTCTATAGTAACCATTCATTTCCATTCTACAACTTGATTTTTTATCTTTCATTTTCCAGCAATCTGATAGGGTTCATCATCACCCAAATATACCTGTCCAAAATACCTTGAACATAATCTACAAAATATCTCCTATGGGGGGTGTCATAAAATGAAGCCCCTGAATCTATTACCTAGGAATCATTAACATTCCCAAGATATTCCAAATTTTAGAAAGAAAAAACATAAAACCAAGAGAGCCCTCACCTCTTCATAAAAATTCACTTTTATAGAAGTTAACTTACGGATAATCATATTCAATTCATTTAAATTATCTATTACATATCCACCTTCAATAATTTTCAGATTAAACAAATTCACAATGAGAAACGCCTTATTTGAGGCTGAGGGTTTTCATAAAAGTTAGCCAAAGCTTCCATCAGATCCTTTGTTGTCTTTTCTTTTGTTATATTGAATGCCACAAATGGTTTTAGGCATAACCGAATGGTTCCCAGTCCCTTTCTATCGAAAATATCCCAATCTTCATCAAACATCACAACATCTTTCTTTTCTTTTATTTTCCTTACAATGGCCACCATAGATACTTTTGATACAAATAATCTTCCATCTACATCTTCCATAATTCATAATTCTGGTCGTTGAACTTCTCAACCTTGAATTTTCCTTCTTCCATTGCTCTCACTCAAATCTAGAGGTTTCATGCCAATCAATCAAAATAGACACAACTCTAATAAAAAATAGTAGGGTTTGAGTAGATTGGAGATATAAATATTAACAAGTATATGAAGATTTAATAACCTATAAATAACATTGAATAAAAAAACAAAAGAGATCAACACAAAATTAAACGTGGTTCACCCAATATGGGCTACATCCATAGAAATTTCAGTCATCCAATAATTTTATTATCTAGTATAAAACATATTACAATATCATGAACACATTTCCACAACATACATCCCAACCACTTATAACAAGGTTTTTGGAACCTTCTATAATTAGGTTTTTACAAGGTCATTTTTCATTTTATTTGTTAACAAGAAAACCTTAACGTGTCAATGGGAAAAAACATTAATGTTTTAATGAAAAAAAAATTGGGCCGATACCTCAAACCCCACGATACATTGCAAGTGTATAATATTTGCATGATTAGTTGCCACATGCCAAAAATCTCCCACTTGGAGACTTATCAAGCTCCACACCAAAAATATCCCTCCAAGAAGATAATTTTTCTAGACCTGGGAAAGAAAAGGAAACCTTACTATCAAATCAGCTTACAGATTGCATCGATGTAGAGAACATGTGGTGGATTTTGGAAAAAGATTTGGAATAGATACCTTATTCCAATAATTAATTTTTTTTGATGGAGTATGTCCCACAATATAATCCTCACCTCGGATAACTCGGGGAAAAGGGGTTCCAAATCCCTAATAGGTGTATGATTTAAAATATGGATGAGGAGTCTATTCCTCACCTATTACTCCACTATCCCTTTGTTCTTGAGGTCTGGGCTTCTGCTCTATGAATGGGAACATCAAAATATTTTTGGAGAATTGGATCAGTACCTATTCCCATCTCTTACCCAAATAAATTTGGCAACAAGTTCCTTCGTTTATCTTCTAGTACAAATGGAAGAAAAGGAAAAATAGGATTTTTCATAATGTGGAAAAGATCCCCAAGAAATTTATCAGTGTTTGTTTCAAGATTGCCATTGCAAAAGTATCCATTTTTGTTTAAAAACCTCCAAGAAAACTCCCTAGTGCTTTGGATATCACTATTACTAGTTATTGGAATCAGCCTCTAAACCTCAATTCTTATGATAACTCTAAAGTGTTAGCAAGGCTGAATACTAAATAGAGGCATCCTCTACAAGGTTTTTCCTAAAACAAATTTGATGGGGTTGTGAAAGGAAACCCTAGTCTCACTAGTATCGTAGGTATCATCAAAGATCCTGAAGGAAAAATCTTAGTTGGTTATGCTAGAGGGATAGGGGTGCAATATTCTATAACAATTGAAGCAAGTGAATTTCTTAGCGGGTTCAAATTTTCTTTCTCTATTGGGATCAATTATCTATATGTTAAAGGTGACTCTAAAATTGTGGTTGATTCTATCATAGACCGTTAAGGATGTTATGACTGATTTTCATCACATCCTCAGTAAATTTGAGGGGAAAAAACTGTTGCACATCTTTAGACAAGTTAATAAGGTGTCTTAGAATAATGAAGAACATATCATTATACATATTGTTTTTTTTCATTGATTTTACCATGTTATATGGGTTATAATTGCATCAACATAAGTTCGATCTTGATCTGATATTCTTAATCGATATGCAAAAATATCCTCTAGTATTTTGGTCAACAATCCTCCACTGATGAATCAATTCATAATTTCATGTGTACAGGTGCTCATATGGTGATTTGGTATCATTTTATTGTTGTATTTTGTTATTAGGTCCACCCCTGACTGACCTAATAAATAGTTGGTGTTATAATGAATTAATTTTTTGTTGTGGATGTATTTGTGACCTATCTTAGGTCCATGCAAAAATCTTATAGGATACTACACGATTGGATTTTCTTGGAATTATTTTTTACAATCTTGAAGCTGACAGTTAATATTTTGGTGAATAAGGGTTGCATCTAGTTAGATTGACCTAATTGATTCTTGTAGATGAGCTGGATATATATAATATATAGTTTCGAGATTAAGAGAAATGTATGTGAAGATGAATCAAGGTGAATATGTATCTGCTAGTATGCAAGTTTACTAAGCATCAAAGGAACTGAATCAACACTTGTTACATGTAACTTTATCAATTCATATTCTGGATGTAAGTCATTGTATCTTTGTAGGCAGTGAGCCACCCTTTGTAATATCTTATAACTAGTTATATTATATTGTGAGCTAATCCTCACTAGATGTTTTTTCCCATTTTTGTTTTTCCACGTAAAAATCTTGGTGTTCATGTGTTGTGTGCTTTCATATTCTACTAATTCTCTTTCTCATTCTTATTGTTATATGCATTGGAGTATTTGGATGGTGTATGTTCAATAAGTTTAAGAAGATGTTGATTCACCCCCCTCTTAGTATCTTGGGTGTTCAAAAATTGGTATCAGATCTTGGTTCCTCTGAAGAAGCCTAACAACTTGAGGAATATCTTGAAGATGGGATAAATGGATGATAAAGAACTCTAGATAGATCTTGCAGATCTTTATAAAGCTGAAAATGAAAATAGACATCTAAAAGAAAATCTTGACGAGGCAAATGAATACATCAAGAAATTGAAAGAGCAATTGAATAAATTCAAAGAAATACATAGAAAAGTAAGTGAGCAATTAAAATGAGAAAATGAAAAGATCATCAAATTTAAGGTGCAAGTGGAGGAAAAGAAGAGAATTCAAGATTGTCTTAATATAGAGATGCAAAGAAAGTCTGATGAATGCTCATGTCTTGAACAAGAAGTGATAAACCTAAGAGAAGATATAGAAAAAGAAAGTGTCTATGATGATAGCTTCAAACCAAGCTCCACCAAGATTGATGAGTTGATTCAAAGATAGAAACCAACTAAAGACAAAGGTGGTTTGGGACTAGAAGAAGGTGAAAGCTCAAAGGATATGCAGACCCCAAAAATGATGAAAAATCAAAAGAATCAAGATAAAGGAAAACACACAAGAAACCCAAGAATCTTTTCTAGAAGACCACCTACCAGACAACCAAATGCTCAAAGGTATCCATCCTTCAATAGTGTTTTTTTTCATGTAATAAATTTGGTCACAAGGAAATGGAGTGTAGAAGTAGAATAAACCAGTATGTTAGATCCTTCTCTAGATAATATTTTGCATGCAAGAAAGTTGGACATAGATCTAGTGAATGCATAACTCAAATGATGAATTGGTTTAAAGGAGTAAGAATGAATCAATATTTTGTTGGCTATTAATATGGATTAATAAGTTTTGACACAAAGAAAATCAATGTAGATCAATGGTTAATGGAGGTCAAAAAAATCAGAAAAATGTTGTTTGCTATGATTGTAGCAAGCTTAGACACATTTCAAAAGTATGCAGAAGTAAATGAGGAAAGGAATCTAATCCAGTAAAGAAGAATGAACCAGTGAAGAAAATTTACAAGAATGAGGTTAAGCAAGAAATGAATGAGATATGGAAGAAGAAACAAGATCCAGTAACATCAAGTGAGTCTATGCCCTCATCTAGTGTAGACAATACCTCTAGCAATTAAAGCTAACATGGTCTTAGGGGGAGCATTAACATAAAATTATTCAACCCCCTAGATATTTGGTTTGTTAGATGTTGACACAGAGATATGTTGTAAATAATTAATAAATAGAGCTTATGCAAAATAAACCAGAAGAAAATTTGAAGGCATGATAATTTATGGAAGAAATTGGGGTTTTTAGTGCAATGAAGAAGGGTTTTTATTAGATTTTTGAATTATACCACATTTAATGTGAATTAGGGTAGAAAATTTATCTATAAAGTGAATTTGTAAGGTGTTCAAATAATTTGTGCAATTGAAGATAGTGGAGAGAAATTTGGAGCAATATTGAGGTGATCTGAAGAGTGAGTGAAGCAAAACCCTAGTTCTAGTTCTCGTGAGAGAAAAAGGTATTTTACTCTTTTGTGCTATTATGGGTTTGTGTGAATATTGTGTATGAAATCATTAGAGCTCAACGTGTGAAAAGATGGAAACCCCTATAGTTGTAAAAGTGTCAGAAAGACCTAGATCTTCCTACAAGAAGTATTCCATGAAGGTATTTGAAGATGACCATCTAGGTGCCTTATCATCGAATCCTCATAGTTTTATCCCCACTAAAGACACTATAATGTACATTCATGTTAAGACTGAGGAATATAATCACAAAAAATTGATAGATATATGGCACAATGAGCTAACCAAGGATGATTTATTGATAAAACCATTGTATGTAAATATTGTTGTGAAGAAGTTGGACCGATGGAATTATTTTCCCAACTTTAGTTCCACTCTTGATGAAAAGTATTTTAAACTTACTCTTAGAATAATTCATGATAAGTTTTTGTGGATTTAGAGACCTCACCCGATAACTAAAGAAATGATCAAGTTTGTTACTGAACTCTATGATACTAGACCCGTATCAGTGTTGAAGTCTATGAAAAATGAAGTGGTGATGGAACTCATCAGAGAAATATTTGACAAAAGAGATCTTGCAACAAAACCTATAACCAATCCTACTATGAAGTATGCATCCATAATGACCAGTCACAAGATCTACTTCACAAATAGGGAAAAATACATGTCTATTACAACTATATACATCAGATATGACATGGCAACAAATGGAGCAGAATATGATCTATTTGAACTTCTCTTGAAGCAATTGTTTTAGAATATGAAGATGACAAAGGAGAAGAAATATGAATTTAAGCTTGGTTCGTTGATTGTTTGTATTTTGTTCTACTTTCTTAGATGACTTCCTAAAAGAGATGATGTGGTAACATGAGATACATCAAGACCTGTTGCACATACAAAAATTTATTAC